>CM040456.1:1886124-1898010 GCA_022758105.1 Pangasianodon gigas | reverse complement strand
ATGTTTGATCCACCTCTAATGAAAGTCTCAGGATTTTATTTACTGTCAGACTTTATTTATACAGTGAGTACAATACAGTGCAGTAGATGGGATTTCTCACCCGAAGAGCTTTAAGCTCAGAATCTCATTACAGGAAAAGTGAAACATGGGTTAAAAAAGTGCCAGCCTGTGGATATATATTAAAACATGTGTCATTCAAATATTAAATATTAAATAAGAACTAATTAAAAAGCAGGCTGTTGAAACATTGATAGGTTTCATTCCCACAGGTTGTTAAGCGGATCACAATGACATCGAAATTAGATGAACAGCAGTGACACGTTTCGTCATATATAAGTGTCAGAAAAATTGCCTAAAACTCTAAAATACAAATTAAACCCCAAGGCCTCATGGTTATGTAACATTACACTTTAGACTAATGATCAGGACTTCATTTGAACTCTGGAAGCAGCTTTTAGAAGTTTAAACTCTAGAGCTAAAGCTAAAAAACACACAAAGATACAGAGACATACTAAAAAAATGTGAAAATATCTTGAATATAGTCAAATTTATATCGTATTCCTATTATAAGATTATAATAAACCAAATATAAGATTATTAAACCCATTTCCAGACATTTTTTACTCATTCAGGCTTTTGGCAATGATCTGCTAACTGAATAAGAAAATGTAAAGCTTGAATAATCTTATATTTGATTTATTATAATCTCAAAATTAAAAAAATGATATAAATTTATGATAATAATAATGATAAATGATATAAATATATTATCTATAATGAGCCATCTACATTTTTTGTTCTACAGCGATTATTAAAATGACCAACAAGACAGATTTCCAGTCGCAACAGAGACCGTGAAGATGATCTTCTCCCTCTCCTGCTACGAATATATGGCAAAATATTTAAATTTATGTTTGCTAGCTAACATCTATATAAGATATTACATCACCTGCCCCAAATTTTGCACTTGGTCTTATACTGATGTATTCAGAGTTGAGTTAAGTGCACAGTGAAGATTTAAGAATTCTACACGTGTGTTTGGACCTCAGACGTAACTACTAACGTAAGCGCTTTTTAAAAGTTAGGTGAGAGTTTTGCATACATGGGAAGAGTTTGAGTAAAACAGAGAAGGTTTTGGCTGCAAACACCCTCATAAAACCTACGGAATGCCATTCAAGGCCGATATTAAATACATAATTATGACTATTAATTAATCAATAATATCGTCCCTTGAAAGTCCAAGAAACATTAACATCCTGACATGAATTTGTTATTGATAAAATTATGAATGAACTCAGTTTATCTGTAAGCGTAGCAGACGAGTGCTCGGTCAGCTTATCCTTCAAACCATGGGCACGTTTTCTTTACAGGATAGCACATCAAATTAAGAAAAACATAATTTTATTAATTTAATAAATCAAAAGAGTCAATTAAATGTATGATCACATTTAATTGCCCCCCTTTCCTGCTTAAATAATTACATTTTCATGATTTTGATTTATTATCTTGTTGTGTGCAAATGCACTGGATCATGTGCTATTCTGAATATAAGCTGCTAAATAATGAGTGTGGAAGACTTTAAATATTGCTAAATCAAAACAAAATAATTCAGTGATTATTTTTATTAGTATTAATGGCCCCATAGCATTCAGTAGAACAGGAGAAAAACTGAGATACCAAGTAAAGACATCAGATTAGGGTTTGGTGACATGACTTTTCTGAGATATCACACTATCTTAAAAAAAAAAATGAATGTAATAAATTTAAGTATAAACTGACTAGAAGGAGCTGATTTGATGTTAGAATTTTGTACTTAATTTTTAAAATTAATATTAACTTTTTTACTGATGTTTATATGTTTTTTTAATTTTCAATGTTAATGTTTGTAAATATTTCTCTAGACATTATATAAATCAGTGGACTGAATCTTTTTTCAAATGCAACACTGCACTGCTGCCAGTTTGTGAACATCATGATATAGTATATTAAATATTGTATTAATGCCTTCAAGAATCATATGACATATTGCTCCCATTATATCAAAAGCCATTCTTGATTGATCAACTTATGTTGACCAGCTATAATTTCCACACTAGGGAGACCAGATTGAGGACAGACTATAGTCCCTGATTTCAGAGAAACGGAAAAGCTGGTGCAACTGGAATTAACAAAGGAAACCTGGCAAGTATGAGAAGCAGGTCAGCATGAAAATGTCAGATCTCGAAATGCAGAACTCCGCCAAAGCCTCTGATGGGTAACATACAACGCTATACCAGGAACCCTGCTGTTCTGGGCCCCATCTCACTCACAGGTGGAACTTATTTTGAATTGTTTCACTTTTCAGAATGAGGAGAATTTACCAGTCTGGAAGCCAGACAAGAAAGAGAAAACCAGAAGAAGAGGAAAAGAGGAAGCAGAACTGTGGTAAGTGGTGAAGATAGTCTAAATATTTAAATAATTAAGGATGACAGTTGAACTGTAGGCATAAAGTCATAAAGTAAGATAACGCTAGCCCTACATCATTTTGGGAAGCAAGCAGCTAGCTACGAGTTTGGAGCATTTTGCTCAAATTGTCTTAAAAGCTCAGTCTTTTAACCCTTTCATGCATAGTGTCCACACTTATAGTTAAGTTATCAATCACATCCAGAGACCATTACCGTAATTTCAAGTAAATTTTATCTAAACATACATTTCTACTGGTTGTTGAGTCTATTGTTCATTCCCAGTGTCTCTGGTGTATCTTTACCAACTAATTAAATTAAATTTAATGAAATCTTTTTGTGCCAGACTTTAAAAATGCCTTAAGTGTTCGAAAAAATATTTTTTATAAACTGAAGATAGAGTTTTTTTTCTCCTAAAAATCAGCAAAATCATTCAACAGTCCTAAACTAAATGCCAAAAATATAGCTATTTTTTGTTTAAAAAAATATTTTTTTAATTTTGGTCATCAAAATTAAATATTTTAGACTTGAACAATTTTTCACAAACATATAGGAAGATTTTTTTTAATTAGTTTTTTACAATTATATGCCTTTTATAAAGTAATATTTTATAAACTCGTGATATTCCTACACACTGATAATCCATTTAGTTTTTAATAGTGATAAGTGATATTTAGAAAAAGATAAAATTCATATGACATGCAATTTGAACTTCTTTTTTTTAAAGAAAAAAAACATCTAAAGAATCTGGATATGTTGTTTAAACAATTTATGCACAAAAGCTTTGAAGTCTATACAGAGCATAAAAGCCAACACTTTACCAAAGGTGTGATGTTTTAAACAATGGTTTAATTTTAATTGGATTTAATTTAATGATGGTTTAAAATCTAATTGGGAAGCTTGATCTAGCACTACATCTAGCACTCAGAATATAACACTAACACTTTCAGACAGTTATACTAAAATTAGATCATCATATTGTAACAGAATATAAACCAGGACGGCCTTTTGTGTTTTTGTGCCTGTGTCTCTACAATCACCTCTGATGGCACTTCGTCTTCCTCTTCATCAGCAGTATCTGATTCTGTTACTGAGTCTGTCACTGAACTTCTTCAGGCAGCAGATGGTGCTGTTGCTCAGACAAGATGTCGAGGAGACGCGTACATGAAAAGCAGGTGACATTTTCACATTTGTGAACAACTGTAGTGATTTTGATTTCTTAGTGTTTCCCTTAATCATGTTTAAAGTAAATTTTTCCATACGTATCAAAAAATTGACCAGTACATACGTGGTGATAAATTATAATCTGATATACAACAAATTTACACAAACTCAGTGCTTTATAATATTGTCAGTAGATGTGACTTGACTGTGCATTTGTAGTAGATTTTATTCTTATTGCTACTTTTGCACTCTTCCTTAAAGCCTTCATTGGAAACCTGGCGAGAAAATTAGTTTTATATTATTACCTTTCTGGACAACGACAGAAACGTCTTTCTATTTAGCTCGTACTCTAATTGGTTGCCTTTGCACTACGGATGTAACAGAACACACATACATTATTCAGGTTGAATAGATAAAGTGTTTGAAATGGGCATAGAAACACATAGGAATAGGAGGTGAAATTTTTTTCTCTCTCTCTTTTCTTAAAAAAAAAATCAAACATCAGAAAGGTTCATCTGGTTGATTCAACTGGGATCCCCTTTTTACTTTTTGCGGGTATGAGCATGAACTGATAAAGATAAAATTAATCTTTAAATAGATTTGTCATTTAATACGGTGCTATATTATAATTATCTTAATGAAAACTCCAGAAATTAAAAGAAAGAATAGAAAAAGCACACATATTGTTTAAAACTCAAACAAACGTGTTTCTGCTTGTCCGTTCTGAATAGTTTTCTATATAAATAGAGACATAGTGAGTGTTTCAGTCTTTCTATTACTAAGCCTCGTTTAATGACATTATCTTGATGCTTCTTTGAGAAAATTCAGCAGAATATTGACTAATGAAGAAGCACCACCATTCAGATTGTATTTTGTTTTCAGCACATTGCCTCAGCCTTTGCAGAATGAAACCAGTTACAGGAGAGTTTTGCTCTCGTGTGAACAATACAGAGTGGTCAGTAATTAAGATCATGGCATATTTCTCGCATATAATGGCATATAATATCACGATATATTGTATAATAGAATATTGACACATGTTTACAAACCATAAACACATATCCTGGAGTAATAATGTTCTTTAAAAGTGGTGTTACTTCTTCAATTCAACTGACGCTATGTGGCACAGAAATGCTTAGCAGTAACCATGAATGAACAGTTTTCAAGACTCTTTTGTTTATTCGCTTTGGTTCTACTAAATTGTATCTGTATAGTTTGATGTTAGATTTTAGGAGGATAATGTGATAATGGGTCATATTCAGAGTTATGTTAAGCACATTTAATGAGGATTTAATACCAAAATTGCTTACATTGGTATTCAGATCTATTCAAAGACATAATTTAAGATTTAAGCACTATTCGATAATTTTCTCTCACAGAGGACATCGGAGGAGACGCATCTTAATCTGAGACTTTGCTCATTTAGTGGACTGTGTATATACATTATAATTCCATGACTGGCATCATTAAGTTCTGTGCATATGAGCTGGATCAAGTGCTATTCTACACGCTGCTGAATAATGAGTGCGGAAGCCATTTTGTTGCATTAAACCAGTGACTAATGTGACCATTACAACTAGGATTATTCATGCAGCAGTATATTAGTAATATACTGGATTCCTATTAGATTTATTTAAACTCTCGTCGTCTTCTCATTCATATATATTAACATATTAGACTTTTTATTTTTCATTTTTAAATTGTTTCTTGCTTTTATGTTACATTGTTGTATGTTTCACAGCAAAAAAACACTATTTCCTTCTTCATTCTCCATTTTCAATACCTCAATTTTTGGAGTTTAAAGGCGAGTGTTTGTGTTTAAAAGCAGTGGTCTGGATCCTATCGAAAAAAAATCCCATCTTGGGATTTAAATTGGTAAGCTCAGAGATGAACTACACAAATGTGATTTTAATAATCTGAATGTGGAGCTCAGAAAATCCACTTAAGCATTTTCATAAGCCAACTCTGAATATGTGGAACTTTCCCCAAGTAACTATTGATGTAACATTTGGACTTAAGTTCACGCTGAATACAGCCCTAAAAATAGAATCTGAAAAATGAGAAATCTGCATATGAAGTTAATTATATATGCAAGATGTAGTTTATTAAAGACATCTGAATAAAATAAATAAAATCCACTGAGGATGAATAAAATCTATTCAATTCAGCTGTTCAGTTTGGTCAAATCAACACTCAGTAATTAATAATATTTAATAATCAGTGATTTGAAAGAAAATACAGAAAGCAGAAAGTGAATTAGCTAATATAATTATCTTAATTTTCACCCGCCGAAAAGCTAAAGATGATTTAAGTTGATTTAATAGTTTAATAGTTTCATTACGTAAGAAAGTGTATATGCACTGAGAAACCTCTCACTAGTTAAATAAGACACAACACAGAAGCTGCTAGCATGATATCAGAGGGAAAAAGGCTAGTTTTAAAATTCCTGTAAGGATTATTTTTGATTTAAAAAAAAAAAAAAGTTTATTTTTCATAATTGATCTTTTTCAGTAATGTTTAAAGTGAATTTCAGTATTTCAGTAGTTTGGAGTTTGGAGATTTCAATGACATTTCAGTAGTTAATCAGCTTTCAGTTAATTAGAAATTTGAAGTCATTTTGAACATATCAGGATTTTTTTTCCAGTGTTTTGGGAAAGTTAAATGTTTCAGTAACATCTGAATGTATTTCAGTGATGAAGAGCGCAGCCCCGGCCTCATTCACTCAGCGAAGGGATCGATGGATGCCAGTAACTCTACGACTTCACGTTTTGCCAGAAACTGTCTAAAAAGCCCAAAACAGAAAAGAAATTAATCAAATATTAATTATAAAGTATGATATCCACATTACAATAAAGGTCTACAAAATCCATAACATAATAAATCTGTCCACTCCCACATTTAGAAGTGTACAACAGCAGAGAGGAACAATAGATCAATGGGAGTGTTCCTGAGTGCTGTGATTGTGTTATTGTACTGTACTGGCTGAAAAATAGAAAGCAGACACTCAACAGCACGTTTTAAATGTACACCTCCTCTTCTGCTTGATCAGGCAACAAGATACATTTTTTTCAGCCGACAAACTCTGGACAACATCAGTGACTTGTCATTTGTCATAATGATTTTCTGAAGTAAGTGTTTAGGTGAATGTCAGATTAATCCATAGGGGCAGGCTGTGTACAGACCCAACATATATATCAACCATTCAACAAATGTTCTTCATAAAGTCCACATTCACAACTATATACATTTTAAATTTCAATAAAACACTAAACCCCTAATTTGAGTGACAAACAATTTTATAAATTCACTATTCGACAGATATAAGCTGTTAATATCTGCCACAATCACACATAACACATTAATCCAGATCTGAAAACTGCATTTTTGTTTTAAAACGCTCTCCGTCTATACTGGCATTTTCATACGTTTTCCAAAAGTTGCTCATCCACACTGAAATGTCAGAAAACGCTTACATCCCTAAACTGCGCATGCGTAACAAATTAAGAAGCTTTGTCCTGCCTTATTCCCGTCAGCCGTTTATTTACTTTCCGTCTCTTTGAATTGATGCGGCAATGTCGAGGAAAAGCAACAAGTTTTTTAAATGGACAGACGAAGAGGTGGAGTTGTTGCTGCGGGTAACCCAAGCCTATAAATTTGTTTGTTTTGAATTGAATGGGTCACATGACTGTGTCACATGACTAAAAATACATCATTGATTTTGAATATCTCTGTTTTCTCAGGCCACACTACAACATGAAGATGACGTTTTCAAATTTACCCATTTTCACTGGACAAAAATGCCGTCTCAATGTGGACAGAAGGCCAAAGTGTAGAGAAAAAGATGTGTTTTCAGATTTATCCGGATTAATGTGGAAGTAGCCTGGCGGAATTGTGGTGCAACATGCTCACGGCCCCATTTACGTCCACAGAGTAATTATTGCACCTCGTATTCAAACGTGAACTGCAACTAGCACTAATACAGGCTAATGACAGGTTTGCCAGATTGGGCTTTAGTATTTGAAAATACTAAACAGCCATCAAGATCTTATTTTGTAGAAAATAATCAGAATTATATCTAATAAATTCACACAAAAGGGCAAAATTTAAGTGTAGACAGTGTGTCTATTATGTACTGAAGCATGTCTATTGTAAGACACAGTCTCTTCCCAAAGTATTGGAACAGCAAGGCCAATTTTTTTCTTTTTGCTACACACTGAAGACATTTAGGTTTGAGATTCTTAAAGTAAATTAAAGTAAATAACACTTAATATTTGGTTGCATTTCCCTTGCTTGCAATATCTGCATCAAGCCGGCGACCCACTGACATCACCAAACTGTTGCATTCTTCTTTTGTTATGCTTTTCCTGGCTTGTAGATAAACTAATCACTATTGGTTAAGCATTAAAAAAGCATCACTTACACAGACTACACAATGAATTTTAAGCAAATGGACCTTTACATTTTAAATTTTTTTATTTATGCTATCTTTATGTTTTTTCTGTGGCAAGATGTACAACATAAGGAATTACCACACATCTCTGGTTTTTGTAGAAAATATGACATGCAGATACAAACAAAAAGCAGTGCAGGATTGCTTAGAATTCCTTCAGACGACGATACACACACACACACACACACACACACACACACTTTCGGAGACTCACCTGGGTTCAATACCTGCTGAGCTGAACAGTTTGACAGCTGCTAGTGTCTCAATTTTATCTTTGTATTTATTTGACAAATAAACCACACCTCTTATACCTGTAGTGGAAATATTAATAGATAATAATGTTTACTGATGTACACACACACACACACACTTATCAGACAACTGTTCACTAGCATCTGAGCTTAGTTAAAAACACAACTAGACTTTTTAACTAAAACTTCAGCTCTTTACCAGCTAGCCAACTTGATAAGTAATGCAATCTAGCACCATCCATACACTTTCTGCTGGGACACCTCACAATAAGTGAGCTAAATACAACAATGGATACTTAAAGCAGTCATAGTATTTATAATTTAATTAATTAAAGTTTGCTACGAGACAGATTTACATTGTAAACTGTGTAAAATGCATGCAGAATATTGCAGACTAGTGTATAACAGGCATAAAGCTGTATTTATGTAGGAGTGTGTGTGTTTTCTATTACCTGACTGGATGATGAGCTTAGCGCACTCGTTACAGGGGAACAGAGTGACGTAAATGGTGCATCCTTCCACATCCATGGTGGTTTTATTCATGATGGCATTCAGCTCCGCATGGCACACTGTTACCAACAGGAAGACATTTAAAATAATATATTTTTAGATTGCATAAATAAATAAAGCAGCACTTTGTAAGATCTGGGGAACTAGGGATCCAGAGATATTCCTCTGGTAGAAATATATAATTGCAAACAAGACAGCAGAAAATATTGTAGTGCGCACCAGTGTGGTTTTCTGAGGATGTAATTATCTGCTGCATTGTAGTTCTGTATTATAAGAGTGTTTATAAATAAAATAGGTTTACAGTTTACCCTGTAGGCCTCTGAGCAGGGAAAGAAGTGGGAGAATGAAGGAGAAAATAGTGGCTAGCTAGTTAGATAGCTAGGCTTGAAAACAAGTAAAGCATTTACATTTTTAAAATGAAACACAACATTTTAAAGCAGGCTGCAGTGCCGTAACTAACCGTATGGATATTTTGTGTTCAGTCCTTTAGGTTCTCCACCCTTCCAGGGGAGCCCCTTATCCTCACAGCCATTGGGCATTTTGTTATAGCCGATACCCACAATGTTCCCTTCCTGATTTACAATGCATGCACCCACCTACACAAAAACAGTTTAGATTAAATCATCTTTAGAAAAAGGGAAGGAAAAGAAAGTGAAAGTAACTGATGGCAACCTGTCAGGTTTATTTAAAAAGCTTAAAATAACACCAGGGCATTTAACAATCATCAGCCTCTGAACCTCAGACCCTCCATGAAAACAAATGAAAATGGAGTAAACCCTGTGAAGTTTAGTATGTTGGTGAGAAATACAAGAAAGATTGTAGATCTAAACCATATAGAAGTGTGTATCACCACAACACAGTAGAGAAGGAAACTGATGACCCTAATGGATGCTTGAACATGTGGAAAAAAAAAAAATCACAAATTTCCTCATGTTCTCTCACTGGCAGATGTGCTGGAAAGATCAGTGAATAAATTGCACAAAATCAAATGTGAATGTTATACCATGTCAAAACACTCTATAGGTAAAAATTAGGTGATCAATAGCACTCAGTTTAATCAGCAATTTTACGATTTTCATTCCATATGCTCTCTTGATTGTTGTGTCCTTATATTTACGGAAATGTAGCTCAACGACAATATTCCTGACTCCGCCATTCAGCTGGATCAGCTAACATGCTACCGAGCAGACCGAGCAGCCGGGGTCTGTGTTTACATCAATGATGCTTGGTGTCGTGATACTGTGGTAGTCTGCAGACACTGCTCTCCCCTTGTGGAGTTTATAATCGTCAAGTGCCGACCTTTTTACATTCCGAGGGAGTTCACAGTGATTTTGCTGGTCGCTGTTTACATTCCACCCAGCCCTAACAACAACGATAGGAACGAGGCACTCAGCGCACTGTACTATGCCATCAGTGAGCAACAGACAACACACCCGGATGGATTTCTCATCCTGGCCGGAGATTTTAACCACGCAGACCCTAGATCAGTGCTACCAAAATTATATCAGCACATTGATTTTCCAACACGGGGAAACAATATTTTAGACGTGGTTTACACAACCCACAAAGGAGCATACAAAGCCTCCCCTCTTCCCCCCCTAGGCCTTTCTGACCACACTACTGTTATGCTAATGCCAGCATACAGACCAAGGGTGAAAGTCACCAAACCAGCTCAAAGACAGGTTCGTGTATGGCCAGAAGGTGCCTCCTCATCACTTCAAGACTGCTTTGCCACCACAGACTGGGACCTGTTTAAACAGGCAGCCACCTACAACCAGCACACTGACATTCAGGAATATACAGAGACAGTCACTGTCACTGACACCAAATGCATTGATGATGTAACTGTAACCAGGACCATCACCACCCGTGCAAATCAGAAGCCATGGCTGACAGGAGAGGTCCATAACCTGCTGAAGGCACGAAATGCTGCCTTTAGGGCCGGCGATGATGACGACCTGAGAACAGCTAGGGTCAACCTGTCCCGTGGCATCAAAAAGGTCAAAAGACAATACGCCAGGAGGATAACCCACAACTTTAAAGACAGCAGGGACACAAGGAGCCTGTGGCAGGGAATCCAAACCATCACTGACTACAAACCCCCACCACAGACCTGCGATAATGACATCTCTCTGCTAAATGAACTCAATAATTTCTTTGCACGCTTTGAAGCACACAACACCATGCCTGCACAAAAGACTCCACCTTCTCTTGACGACCAGGATCTGTGTATTTCTCCAGCCAGCGTGAAGAGATCCTTCTCTAAGATCAACGCCCGGAAAGCAGCTGGTCCAGACAACATACCGGGTCGGGTGCTGAAGAACTGTGCAGAAGAGCTCAAAGATGTCTTCACAGACATCTTCAACATCTCCCTGAGCCAGGCTGTTGTCCCCACATGCTTCAAAACTACCACAATTATACCAGTCCCTAAGAAGCCATCCCCATCCAGCTTTAATGACTACCGTCCTATTACTCTGACCCCCATTGTCATGAAGTGCTTTGAGCGGATAGTCATGCAACACATCAAAGCCATCATCCCCCCCCCTCTTGACCCCTTCCAGTTCGCATATCAGGCCAACCGGTCCACCGATGATGCAATCTCCACTGCTCTCCACTCAGCTCTCTCTCACTTGGAAACAAAAGACGCTTACGTGAGAATGCTGTTTCTGGATTTCAGTTCTGCATTTAACACCATCATCCCACAGCAATTAATACAGAAACTGGACCGGCTTGGCATTAACACCTCCCTGTGCAATTGGCTGCTGGACTTTCTCACTGGAAGACCACAGGCAGTTCGGGTTGGCAACAACACATCCAGCACCATTACATTGAACACAGGGGCACCACAAGGATGTGTTCTCAGCCCCTAGGTCTTCACCCTGCTAACCCACGACTGCACACCAATGTACAGCACCAACCTCTTCATAAAGTTTGCGGACGATACAACAGTGGTAGGTCTCATCAGCAACAATGATGAGACAAACTACAGGAATGAGGTGCAACAACTGGCCATATGGTGCACCAACAACAATCTCTCTCTAAACATAGAGAAGACAAAGGAGATTGTTGT
>CM040456.1:1867443-1882372 GCA_022758105.1 Pangasianodon gigas | reverse complement strand
TATATGCACCTTGCCACGTCACCGTGTCAAACGTACGTTCACGTCAACAACTGCACAGAGTTTTATCAGTAATCTCCCAGAGTTTCGAACCATGATTGTATCACTGACTGATCCTGAAAAACTTGACCAGGCATCTGAATGCTTAGAATCAATGTTCCGCTACACGCTAGATAAGGTAGCTCCGCTTAAAAGAAAAATACTTAGCGAGAAAAAGCTAGCACCCTGGTATAACGATCACACACACAACTTAAAACAGACCACTCGAAAATTAGAACATAAATGGCATCAAACTAAATTGGTGGTATTACAAATAGCATGGAAGGAGAGCCTTCTGAGCTATAGAAAAGCTCTTAGTGCTGCTAGATCAATGTATCTCTCCACCCTAATTGAAGATAACAAAAATAATCCTAGATTCTTATTTAATACTGTAGCAAAATTAACTAGAAATAAGACTACAATAAAACATGTACACAATCATTATATAGCAATGATGACTTCATGAATTTTTTCTATGGTAAAATTGAAAATATCAGGCAAAAAATTCAGACTATTAATTTAAAACCAGAGAGTTTTATAACTAATCCTGTAGATAATAATATAATGATATCAGATCAAAGATTAGAATGTTTTACTCCCCTTCAAGAGACCGAACTAATTTCCACATCAAAATCAACTTGTATACTAGATCCCTTACCTACGTGTTTCTTCAAACAGATAATTCCAGAAGCAATCGAACCTCTTCTAAAAATAATCAATTCTTCCCTTAGCACTGGCTATGTACCTAAATCTTTTAAACTTGCAGTAATCAAGCCCTTGATTTAAAAAACCTGACCTCGACCCCTGTCAATTGTCCAGCTATAGGCCACTATCAAACCTCCCCTAGAAAAGATTGTAGCAGCAGCTATGCTCATACTTACATAGGAATAACATTGATGAAATGTATCAGTCAGGATCTAGGCCTAAACAGTGCACAGAGACAGCGCTGGTTAAAGTGGTAAATGACCTACTAATGGCCTCTGATCAGGGTGTGTCTCCTTGCTTGTGTTGCTTGACCTTAGTGCAGCTTTTGATATCATTGATCATGCTATTCTCCTTGATAGACTAGAAAATGTAGTAGGCATTAAGGGAACAAACCACTTCTGGCTCAGGTCTTATTAGACTGATAACTTCTCTATAGTGAGTTCCTGCTTGCACTCTGCACACAAAGTACATTGTCCTTAACCAATAAGCATACCTAATAATCTCTCTCTCTCTCTCACTCTCTCTCTCTCTGTCAAGCTACACATTCTTCTCCTGAGATCCCAGTGATCTTGACCCCTTTGACCATCTTGACCCATTTCTGGCTGGAGTTCTCATCGACTTAAACACTGAGACTGTGTCTGAGCCCCAAACACTAACTGGAAGGCTGTTCCATAACTGTGGGGCTTTGTAAGAGAAAGCTCTACCCCCAGCTGTAGCACGCACTATTCGAGGTACCAACAAATAGCTTGCACCTTTTGATCTGAGTAGGCGTGGCGGATCATAAAAGACCAAAAGTTCGCTCAGGTACTGTGGCGCGAGACCATTTAGTGCTTTATTGGTCAATAGTAGTATTTTATAATCAATACGAAATTTGATTGGGAGCCAATGCAGTGTGGATAAGATAGGGGCGATGTGGTCATATCTTCTGGTTCTAGTAAGGACTCTCGCTGCTGCATTCTGGACTAACTGGAGCTTGTTTATGCATCTCCTGGAACATCCAGACAGTAAGGCATTACAATAATCCAACCTAGAGGTAACAAAAGCATGAACTAATTTTTCTGCATCGTGTAGTGACAATATATTTCTTATTTTAGCAATATTTCTGAGATGAAAGAAAGCGATCCTAGTTATATTATCTACATGAGCTTCAAACGAAAGACTGGAGTCAATAATCGATTATTATTATGTAATTAGAAAGCTTACTTCTAACTGCATGTGGTCCTAGTACAAGTACTTCTGTCTTGTCAGAATTAAGTAAGAGAAAGTCAATAAGCATCCAGTTTCTAATGTCTTTTATACATTCCTCAACTTTATTAAGCTGGTGTCTGTCATCTGGCTTTGCTGAAACATACAACTGTGTGTCGTCAGCGTAACAGTAGAAGCTAATACCATGTTTACGAATAATTTTGCCCAGAGGTAGCATATATAGAGAAAAGAGCAGTGGGCCTAAAACAGAGCCTTGCGGGACACCAAACTTTACCTTAGTATGAGAAGAGAAGTCACCATTTACGTTTACAAACTGATAATGATCAGTCAAATAAGACCTGAGCCAGGAAAGGGCCGTTCCCTTAATGCCTACTACATTTTCCAGTCTATCGAGGAGAATAGCATGATCAATGGTATCAAAAGCTGCACTAAGGTCAAGCAGCACCAGCAAGGAGACACAATCCTGATCAGAGGCCAGTAGTAAGTCATTTACCACTTTAACCAGTGCTGTCTCTGTGCTATGATGAGGCTTAAATCCTGACTGATACATTTCATGAATGTTATTCCTATGTAAGTATGAGCATAGCTGCTGTGCTACAACCTTTTTTAGGACCTTGGAGATAAAGGGGAGGTTTGATATTGGTCTATAGTTAGACAGCTGACAGGGGTCGAGGTCAGGTTTTTTAATCAAGGGCCTGATAACTGCTAATTTAAAAGATTTAGGTACATAGCCAATGCTAAGGGAAGAACTGGTTATCTTTAAAAGAGGTTTGATTGTTTCAGGAATTATCTGTTTGAGGAAACACGTAGGTAAGGGATCTAGTATACAGGTTGATGATTTTGATGATGAAATTAGTGAAATTAGTTCAGTCTCTTGAAGGGGAGTAAAACATTGTAATTGTTGATTTGATATTATTATATTATCATCTACAGGGTTAGTTATAAAACTGTCCGGTTTTAAATTAATAGTCTGAATTTCTTGCCTGATATTTTCAATTTTACCATTGAAAAAATTCATGAAGTCATCGCTGCTATATAATGATTGTGTGCATATTTCTATTGTGGTCTTATTCCTAGTTAATTTTGTTACAGTATTAAATAAGAATCTAGGATTATTTTTGTTATCTTCAATTAGAGTGGAGAGATACATTGATCTAGCAGCACTAAGAGCTTTCCTATAGCTCAAAAGGCTCTCCTTCCATGCTATTTGAAATACTACCGATTTAGTTTGACGCCATTTACGTTCTAGTTTTCGAGTGGTCTGTTTTAATGTTCGTGTGTGATCGCTATACCAGGGTGCTAGCTTTTTCTCCCTAATTATTTTTCTTTTAAGTGGAGCTACCTTATCTAGCGAGTTGCAGAACGCTGATTCTAAGCATTCAGTTGCCTGGTCGAGTTCTTTGGGATCAGATGGTGATCCAATCATGGTTGATAAATCTGGGAGATTACTGATAAAACTCTGTGCAGTTGTTGACGTGAAAGTACGTTTGAAATAGGCAGGTCTTGGCCATGTTTACTGATGAAACCAGACTCTTTACCAAATGTTAGAGTTCTGGTTTGCTAGGCTACAAAGTCCCCATAGCCTGAGTAGAGGAGCTCTGTTCACCTAATTATGAGGTCAGTGCATTGTTGCTTTATATGGTGGCTATTGTCTAGGCATCAGACTGATTTCCATATTTGCCTCCAGGCACAGTGGTGTGTTCAGAATTAAGTGTTCAGTGAGAGTATGTGCTTTGTTTCTCATAATAGTTTCATTTTCTAGTTACAGGAACAGCACACCTTTTGTGATCAGGGTTTTGAGTTTGTACTGAAGCCATTACAGAAATATTTTTTCAATTGTCATTAGACACTCATTGTTACACCCTAAACAAATGAATAAGTCTCTGCATATTTGAAATTTTCCAGAAGTGACCATATATGTATTTAAATAACACTTCCCTGTTCCACATTTGCACAGAGGTGAGGTTTACCTTGGCTGATCTGTAAAGAAAGCGAAAACTCTTGTAATAGTTCAGTTCAATTCAGTTTTATTTATATATTGCTTTTAACAATACATATTGTCGCAAAGCACCATTAAAGAAATCTGGATTTAGATTTAGATGAAATTTAATGAACAAGCCAGAGGAGAGAGTGGCAAGGAAAATCTCCCTGTGACAACATGAGGAAGAAACCTTGAGGGAATCCAGACTCGAAAAGGAACCCGTCCTCTTCTGGGTGACACCGGATAGTGCGATTATAAATAAATCCCTTCTATAACTGTGTACTACACAATCAAATAGGGCAATTGTGTAACCAGGAAATTCATTACATCTTTCCCATGAAGTCTGTTTGTTGAACTTATCCATTGTTCACTAATAGAGACTTGAGTGCAAAACTGTTTGTGGCAATTGCAGACCTAAAGCTATCATTGCAATTGTAGTCCTAAGCCATCATAGCTTCATAGTTCATATGAATTGTGGTCCAAAGCCATCTTCATGGTTTTTAAGTGGTACCATCCTCAGTAATCTCAGTGATCTTCAGGCTGTCCATCTGGGTCCATCCTCAGCAACTGAAAGTGATTTTAAGTTGATGAGAACTCCAGCCAGAAATAGGGCACCATGATGGATCATGCAGGTCGGAGATCAGAATGGGTCAGGATCACTGGGATCCAACAGTGCATTGTTGCTTTATATGGTGGCTATTGTCTAGGCATCAGACTGGTTTCCATATTCGCCTCCAGGCACAGTGGTGTGTTCAGAATAAAGTGTTCAGTGAGAGTATGTGCTTTGTTTCTCATAATAGTTTCATTTTCTAGTTACAGGAACAGCACACCTTTTGTGATCAGGGTTTTGAGTTGTTCTGATGCCATTACAGAAATTGTTTTTAATTTTTTTTGTCTATCATCATGGCACAGAGACAGCGCTGGTTAAAGTGGTAAATGACCTACTAATGGCCTCTGATCAGGGTGTGTCTCCTTGCTTGTGTTGCTTGACCTTAGTGCAGCTTTTGATATCATTGATCATGCTATTCTCCTTGATAGACTAGAAAATGTAGTAGGCATTAAGGGAACAAACCACTTCTGGCTCAGGTCTTATTTGACTGATGTCAAATAAGATGTAAATGGTGACTTCTCTATAGTGAGTTCCTGCTTGCACTCTGCACACAAAGTACATTGTCCTTAACCAATAAGCATACCTAATAATCTCTCTCTCTCTCTCTCTCTCTCTCTCTCTCTCTCTCTCTCTCTCTGTCAAGCTGCACATGCTTCTCCTGAGATCCCAGTGATCTTGACCCCTTCTGCTGTCTGGACCTGCCTGATCCATCCTGATGCCCTATTTCTGGCTGGAGTTCTCATCAACTGGAAATCACTTGCTGCTGCTGAGGATGGACTCACATGGACAGCCTGAAGATCACTGAGATTACTGAGGATGGTACCACTTAAAAACCATGAAGATGGCTTTGGACCACAATTCATATGAACAGTTATGCTATGATGGCTTAGGACTACAATTGCAATGATAGCTTTAGGTCTGCAATTGCCACAAACAGTTTTGCACTCAAGTCTCTATTAGTGAACAATGGATAAGTTCAACAAACAGACTTCATGGGAAAAATGTAATGAACTTCCTGGTTACACAATTGCCCTATTTGATCGTGTAGAACACAGTTATAGAAGGGATTTATTTATAATCGCACTATCCATTGTCACCCAGAAGAGGACGGGTTCCTTTTTGAGTCTGGAACAGGGAAGTGTTATTTAAATACATACAGTATATGGTCATTTATCTTCTGGAAAATTGCAAAAATGCAGGGACTTATTCATTTGTTTAGGGTGTAACAATGAGTGTCTAATGACAATTGCAAAAAAATTTCTGTAATGGCTTCAGTACAAACTCAAAACCCTGATCACAAAAGGTGTGCTGTTCCTGCAACTAGAAAATGAAACTATTGTGAGAAACAAAGCACATACTCTCACTGAACACTTTATACTGAACACACCACTGTGCCTGGAGGCAAATATGGAAACCAGTCTGATGCATAGACAATAGCCACCATATAAAGCAACAATGCACTGACCTCATAACTAGGTGAACAGAACTCCTCTACTCAGGCTATGGGGACTTTGTAGTCTCGCAAACCAGAGCTCTAACATTTGGTAAAGAGTCTGGTTTCATCAGTAAACATGGCCAAGACCTGCTTTTTTTCATCATTTGGTAAAGAGTCTGGTTTCATCAGTAAACATGGCCAAGACCTGCTTTTTTTCGTCTTTTATGATCCGCCACGCCTACTTAGATCAAAAAGTGCAGGCTATTTGTTGGTACCTCGAATAGTGAAGGCTGCAGCAGGGGGTAGAGCTTTCTCTTACAGAGCCCCACAGTTATAGAACAGCCTTCCAGTTAGTGTTTGGGACTCAGACACAGTCTCAGTGTTTAAGTCTAGGCTGAAAACATATTTGTTTAGTCAAGCCTTTTATGAATATTTTTTTCTTAGGTAAAGGAACAGGTTTGAAAGTTTCAGGAGCATAGAGTGTTGTGGTGAACTGGGATGTTTGGATGCTGTCACCCCCCCACTCTCACGCGTTCACTCAGGTTTGTTGATGGTGGAGTGGCTGGCTGCTTTATGTCCCAGGGTGCCCTCATGTCTGTGTTACCTTCTGGCTCCGTCTTTTAGTTATGCTGTCATAGCTAGTCTTGCCAGAGTTCCTGCTTGCAGTACATTGTCCTTAACCATTACGGGACAAAAGCTTACCTAACAATCTCTCTCTCTGTGGTGCCACATGGAGATGGTTTGGGGATCTCATATGGAGAGTTGTACTGAGATGGCTTGGGACTGCGATTGCTGTGGTGGCTTTGGGACTACAGTTGCCACAAGTACTTTTGCCCTCAGGTCTCCATCAGAGGACAGTGGATAGGTTCAACTAACCAGACTTCATGTGAAAACTGTAACAAATTTACTGGTTGCACAGTTGTACTATTTGATCATGTAGTAGACAGTTATAGAAGGGAATTATTTATAATGGCACTATCCGGTTTCACCCCTATGAGGATGGGTTCCCTTTTGAGTCTGGTTCCTCTCAAGGTTTCATCCTCATATTGTCTCAGAGTTTTTCCTCACCACCATCACCTCTGGCTCACTCATTAGGGAAAAATTCACATATTTACAATATATTTATTTTTATGGTTTAATTTAATTTGAATGTATTTATTTCTGTAAAGCTGCTTTGTGACAGTGTCCATTGTTAAAAGCCCTATACAAATGAAATTTAATTGAATTGAATTGAACTAAAGGAGAAGCACCACCATTCAGATTTAATACTGACAAGTTTTCAGGACATGGTCTTAGCCTTTGTAGAATAACAAAAGTTGCATATTTACCCTCATGTGAAAAATACAGAGTGATCAGGAATTAAGATCGTAGGATATTTGTATGTATTTGTACATAGTATTTACGGTATTTTGATAATATAGTGCTAATATCATGATATTTTGTGTAACAAAATATCGCCTCGTCTACAGATAATAAACCCATATCCCAGATTAATAATGTTTCTTCAACTTTCTGTCGCCTCTTAAAATGAACTAGCTTTTTATCACTAATTGGCACACAAATGCATAGTAATTACAGTTTATGAAAAATTTCCAAGACATTGAGTTTTTTTTTTTTTTTTGGTTCCTCTAAATTGCAATTTTCCTGTATAGTTTGATGTTATATTTTAAGAGGGTAGTATGGGATAATGGGCCATACTCAGAGTTAAGCTAAGCCTGCTTAGTTAGGATTTAATACTGAAAATTGCTAATATTGGAACTTCAGACTTAAGGACTATTCAGAAGTTATGCAAGAGTTATGCAAGTGGAACAGAATTTGAGTATAATGCTTTGAGTATTTTGAGTACAAAGTGTGTCTTAGTTATGCATAATTCTGATCTTGAAATCAAGATTTCTGTCTCACAGAGGACATCGGAGGAGAGGCATCTTAATCAGAGACATTGCATATCTCAACAACTGAACTTTTTCTCAGATAAAATTATGAATGAAGTTAGTTTCTCTGTAAGCATGGTAGATGAACGCTCGGTCAGCTTATACTTTAAACAATGGGCACGTTTTCTTTACAGGAGAGTGCATCAAAAAAACAAAACACTGGCATTATTTTATTAATTACACAGCCTAAAAATAGCGAAATAAAACTGTAATTTATAAAAAGCCTCCACAAAGCCTCCACAAACATTACGAGTTTATGATTGGCTTTATTAAATTCTGCACACGTGTCGAATCAAACGCTTTTTTATGAGCTGCTGAATAATGAGAATGGAAACCATTTTGTTAAATTAATCCAAATGTGCAGTGATTAATGTGATAATTACAACTAGGACTATTCATACATATTGGCCATATACTAGACTCCTATTACATTTATATCAATGGTATCCATCTTCTCCTTCATACATCGTATTAGTCTTTTTTATTTTTCATTTTGAATTTGTTTCTTGTTTTCATGTATTAAATTTGACAGCAAAGCACAAGATGCTATTTTCTTCTTCACTCTTCATTTTCTAACCCTGATTTTAAAGGTGGTGATATAGATCCTACTGAAAAACACTGTCTTGGACACTTCTACTCAAGAAAAATCTGGCCACTTCAGAGGCATTAACTTCACACAGGTGATTTTAATAATATGAATGTGAAACTCAATTCACTTAAGCACGTGCATTTGAAAGAAAAGGCAGAAAGCAGTATGTGAAATAACTAATATAGTGATCTTAATTTTCCCCCACCAAAAAGATAACAAATCAGAAGTTAATTTAAGAGTTTGATTAAGATTTAAAGTTAATTAAAGTTAAAATTTTTCAGTTACATTGCAGTATTTAAGCAGTTTTCACCTATTATCATCTATTAACTCATTATGAATATACTGGGATTTTTCCTCAATATTTTGGGAATGTTAAATGCTTCAGTATTATTCAGTATTTCAGTGGTGAAGAGCGCAGACTTGGTCTTTTTCACTCAGCAGAGGGATCGATGGAACTCAGCAAGGAACAGGGATCATTCCTTTGCCTAAAAGCACAAAACAAAAAAGAAACCAATCACCACTCTAATGTTTATGAGTCTACAACAGTATAAAGGAAAAATAAATCAATAGTCACATTCAGTGCCTAGACTGCTATAATTATGTCATTGTACTGCATCCAAATACAAGTCTATGAATCTGACCCGTAAAAGGGCTGATTAAAAAATACAGAGCGGACATTCAAAACCACATTTTCACCCTTTTTAAATATACAACATCTCCTCCACTTGATCAGGCAACAAGATATTCTTTTTCTCAGTAGACAAACTGGGAACATCAGTGACTTGTCATACCATGAATATTTTTTCTAACTATTTAAGGTGAACATCATAAACCATAAATCTGTCACTGAATCAAGTACTTGAAAATATTCTGATTATTTACCTGAAGCAGCTTATCAGACCAGACACTAGCTACAGGGCAAAAGACATTAGAGTTTTCACAGACTTAGATCATAGATGTTTTCGTTTTATTTATCCTCTCTGGTCTGATTAGCAACCTGATAAACATGGCTTGGTTAAAAAAAATAAATAAATAAATAAAAAAGTTGACAACAAAACATCACAGATGTGCTTGCTTTTATTCTCCATGTGTTAAATTCAAAAGAGATGTGTCTCATACTGTTTTTTCTACATAAATGTTAATTAATGCTCTTTTTTCTGTGGCAAGGCACGTGCACACGCACACACACACACGTGCGTGCACACACACGCACAGGCGCACACACACACACGGGCACACACACACACCCACGCATGGGCACACACGCACGGGCACACAACCTTTTGAAGACTCACCTGTGTGTAATACCTGCTGCATCCAGCAGTCTTTGAGATGCCTGTGTCTCTTCTGTATCTGGATATTTATTTGTTAAATAAACCACATGTCTTATACCTGTAGTGGAAATAGTGATTTTACACACACAAACACACACACACACACACACGTTCAGGATTCAGCTTTAATGACAGGGCACATTTTCTTACTGACAACTGCTCACTATCATCCGAGCTTAGATAAAAACACAACCAGACATTATAAGTGAGAAGTCAGCTCTTTAACTGCTAGCTAACTAGGTAAGTCATTTATCCGAGTAACTTCCATAAACTTCCTGTTGGGTCAGCTTACATACCTGAATAGACTATATACACTATGGAAATGTAACAAAGCAGTAAAAAAAAAAAAGCTTTGCTACAAGACAGATTTACATTGTAAACTGTGTAAAATGCATGCAGAATATCGCAGACTAGTGTATAACAGGCATAAAGCTGTATTTATGTAGGAGTGTGTGTGTTTTCTATTACCTGACTGGATGATGAGTTTAGCGCACTCGTTACAGGGATACAGAGTGACGTAAATGGTGCATCCTTTCACATCCATAGAGGTTTTATTCATGATGGCATTCAGCTCTGCATGGCACACTGTAACCAATATAAATAATAATATTTTTTAGATTATAGAAATAAATAAAGCAGCAGTTTGTAAGGTCTGGGGATATTTGAGTCTTGTAGGAATCATGGTTTTTCTGATGATGTAAATATCTGCTGCTCTAATTGCATTATAGACATGTTAATAAATTATAGAGTTTTAGAGTTAAAACATTTAGCCTTATTTGGGTTAAAAGATTTAGCCAAAATTAAAGAAGGTGGCTCATCAATCTGACTATTTACTGTGTCAATTAGTTGGGGGAAGACCATCACTGCAAAACGCTATACAGTGCTAGTTAGCTAGTTATGTTTGCCAACAAAAATATTCTTATGGCTTTAAGGGTTCATGGTAAATGTCTTCATTTCTCAAAGTATCACTGAGTAGAGAACAGGAGTAAAACCCTGTCAAGTGACTTAACAAGCACTACAGAGGCACTAAAATGTCAGCCACAGAAACTTCACACTGGGCTACAGCTAAAAGAATAAAGTGAAACAACGTTTTAAAGCAGGCTGCAGTGGTATAACTCACCGTATGGATATTTTGTGTCCAGTCTGTTTTCAGCTTTACGCTCCCAGGGGAACTCATCCTCACAGCCATTGGGCATTTTGTTATAGCCGATACCCACAATGTTCCCTTCCTGATTTACAATACACGCACCCACCTACACAAAAAGAGTTTAGATTAAATCATCTTTAGAAAAAGGGAAGGAGAAGAAAGTTGGAGAAACTGATACCAACCTGTCAAATTTACATAAAAAGCTCAAAATTAACAATCATCAGCCTCTGAACCTCAGACCTTCCATGAATAAAAGTAAAAATGGAAGAAACCCTGTGAAGGTGCAAAATTCAGACAGGGACTATTTTTAGTAGGTTGGTGACAAATACGAAAGAGATTGTAGATCTAATCAATACAGAAGTGTGTATCACCACAACACAGTAGAAAAGGAAGCAAACTGATGACTCTAATGGATCCTCGAATATGGGAAGAAAATCTACACATTTCCCCAAGTTCTCTTTCTTGTGCAGATGTCAGTAAAAAAATTTTAAAAACCTTTTAACAAAACAGAAGCTGCACGAAAAAATATATGAATGCTGAATCACAATGTTCTATAGATGAAATTAGGTCATCAGTAGCACTCAGTTTAATCAGTGATTTTACAGTTTTTGTTCCACATGCTCTCTGAAACACAGCAAAGGGTGCCAATACTTTAATTTATAGCAAAAATACAGAGGCGTTTGAGCAAACATTGCCAGATGATGGACAAGCAGTTGCGCGTTTTCTACAATATACATCAGAACACTAAACAGGGCACTCATGTCCGTTATGTTATATCCTATGTATGGCTCAAAACAGGAAGTGAACAAGAAGCCATGTGAGATTTTCCCCAAATAGAAAATAATATATTTTAACTTGAACTACAGGGAGGAAATGTAAGGCCAGGCTAAATAGTGATAAGAAAATGGTACTGTGGGTGAATAAATAAAAATGAGTCTGAAACATTGAGTAGCTGTTTAAAACTCTTTTAAAACTTTTTGCTTAAATTATTTATATCCGCTTGGCTGCTTAATAATCAGGGCATCTGTGTGTTATAACAATCTAAGATCTGCACTATTCCTAGCTTCGCCCAAATGCTCTAGCATGGCTCACGTCGTACCTGGCCATGAAAAGTAACTAAATTCAGTATGAGTATTAGGTTAAAACATGGCTCTCCTGGCAGTAGAAACAGCATTAACATGGAATATTATGGGTCATTTGCCGAGCCACACCGTCTGGTTAAAAAAAAAAAAAAACACTAATAGAGATATTTGTGGGCATCCTTTTAAATCTACAAATAGATGTAGAAAGACTGGACACCCACTGACCTTGTGGACCTCATAGGAAGGCAGTAATACGGGGGCAACATTGCAAGTGCAGCATTTAGGACAAAGTGTTTGATACCTTTGTGTTAGGATCAAGGCTCTTCTTAGCAAACAGGAGGGCGACAGCCATGAAATATACATCATCATCTTTTGGTCCACCTGCCTTGTAGAGGCTGTGAGGAAAGAGAGATCAAGTTACATTTAAGGGAAATAAGTATTTGAACCCTTTTTTTCTGTTTGTTATTTAATATACCTCCAGTGCATATATATTCACTTCAAATCCATGTCTTTGGACTATGAAGACTAATGATGATGAAGGTAAGAGAGAACCCCGCAGTCACTTGAAAAGAATTGCAGGACGGCATGAAAGCAGCAGGAACACCATTTACACAGAGAACAATAAGCAATGCACTGCACTGCATCATCTCCATTCCTAAACATCACGCAATGAGATGCGAGTATAAATGCATTTTGACAACTCGGAACTCTTTTGGAACAATATAATCTGGTTTGAGAAAACAAAAATAAACCTTTTTAGCAATTAATAATTGTGTCATGTTTGAAGGAAGAAGGTTTGAGCGTATGATCCCAAGAACACAGTGCCCATAGTGAAACACGGTGATGGGAGCATCATGATATGGGGCTGCTTCTCTGCAAACAGTACTGGCACATTACATGTCATTGAAGGAAACATGAATGGAATGATGTACTGGAACATATTAGAGGAAAATTTAATATCATTAGCTAAGAAACTGAATCTGGGGAGAAAATGGATGTTTCAACAAGACAACGACTCCAAACATACAGCCACAATAAATAATAAGAAGGCCTTGCATGGTCTAGCCAATCTCCTGACTTCTGAATCTCATTGAAAATTTATGGAGGATTTTAAAACTGGGAGTCCATCAGTGGGACGCTCGTAACCTTGGGAAATTGAATATGATTTGCCAAAAGGAACGGGTCAAAATTGTACTATAGCGCTTCAAGTAGCAAATTATTTCTTACTGTAAATGTCTCAAAGCTGTAATTGCCAACAACAGCTTTACAAAAAAGTGCTAATATTGGTAAATTTTGGTGTCTGAATACTTTTTTTTCTGTCAAATTTGTTTTTTAAACATATTTGTTTATGCTTATGAATACATACTTTTTTGTTCGTACTTATAAATACAAAGTCAAAACACATTATGTGTATAAATTTGAAGTGGATATTTGCACTGGAGGTACACTATTTTGCCAAAAGTATGTGGACTCCTGACCATCACAGCCTTGTTGAACAACAGGTTTGGGCCTCTTAGCTCCAGTGAAGGGAAGTTGTAATGCTACATCATAAAAAGACATCCTATACAATTATGTGCTTCCAACTTTGTGACAGCAGTTTGGGGAAGAACCACTTATGGGTGTGATGGTCAGGTGTCTACTTTTTTTTTTTTGGTATATTAAATAACAAAAAATATTTTTCATTAATGTTATGTACATTGCAGTGTTTACAGTTACTGGAAATGAAAAGCTCTTGAACCTGAGTTTGTAAGGGTTGATTGCATCTCTTACCGTAGATAAAATAAAACATGTTCTACCTCAGGATTTAACCTGGATTATTCTGGACTCTAATTCAGGAATAGTTGTTCTTAAACAGGGATAACATGGGAACCCTTAATTGCTAAATAATATAAGTGCTGAATGACTGCACATTGCATGTTATCACCTGTACTGTGGTGTATAGACTGCACAACAGTACTGAAACTACTGAGTAATCTATACACCAGATTTCTTATATCACATTATACTTATCTATTTGTCTATGTAAACTCTTACAGATATTTGAATATTAAATTTGGACATGTAAAACAAGCATAGAAGGATAAACTCAGAGTTGGTGTTTATTTAGATGTTGGATGACAAGGAATGCAGCTGAAGTACATGACACATACGTGCCAAAAACGATTTCAGAAATGTGGGCTGTCTGAACTGGCCTTTACACGCACAGCTGATGAAACACTTCCATCTAAAATGTCTACTTTGTAAAGAGTGTTTTCATGGCTGCGTTTATTACTGAAGTACATCTACTTAGTAACACAAATCAAAACTCTAATGTGGATAACAAACTTCCTACACTTACTGTTTATCTGGCACTGGATCACCATTTATCTCGTTATGCTTACGTTTGCTGGACATCACACCACTCAGGCTTTGAAAACACAGTTGCTGATCCTGAATTTAAAAAAATATATACAGTATATAACTTTTACTGTACTATTGGAAAAGCTAAATATTACACACACATTATTTATTTATTTATTTACCATATAGCATAATGTGCAACAGAATTCTCCTTTTTTTTCATTTCATTATTGACATTAGAATCCTCATAGCCATTAGGAGATATAAAACTTTGTTGATTTTTTTTTCTACTGTTACATTTACTGCACATATAATTCATTGCCATTTTTCATTAAATGTCATGCCTCACCTACCATTTAAATATTTGGAGAGACTGACTATATTTCTTCACAAAACATAATCCAATAAAGCAGCCATTTTCAAACCTAATAGAATCACTAGTTTGAACTGTTTTGTTTAATTATGGCTTGAAGTGTCACTATGAAAGTATAAACCTTTGACCAATTGTCAGTCATTACCTGATGGAAAGCTAC
>CM040456.1:1830527-1841336 GCA_022758105.1 Pangasianodon gigas | reverse complement strand
AATAATAATAATAATAATAATAATAATAATAATAACAACAACACAGTGCTGTTGAGTTCTGGATTGTGATTGGTCAGAAGAGAAGGTGTTGATTAATTTTCTATAACAGCAGCTCTGACAGTAGTGCAGCTACAAATCACAGGTTTACACTAATGCACTCGTTCTAATACGTTATCGTTTCTATAGCAACAGCTCGATCATTAAAAAATCGTCTAATCGTTGATGTGGTGAAGTTTTCTGTAAGGTGATGTTTATTTAACATTTACGGAAGGAGTCTCCAGTGTCAGCGACTGGTTAGAGTTAGAGGTAAAGAAGGAGTTTACGCTTCTTTGCGGTTCCTCTGTAACATTTTTTTTGTCTTGTTGATTGGAAGAGAGGAAAAAAAAAAAAGAGAGGCTTAATAAATAAATAAATAAATAAATAAATAAATGAAAATTCTAATTATTGGAAAATTGCTGTGGTATAAGAGGAATAAAACACTTCGGGACATGCTGTTACAGGAAAATAATCAACTTTGAGTTGGTGGTAACAGTAACTCCACTTCATCACACCACCCCATTGTTGATTAATTTCCAATCACAGCATCACACCGTGTTTTATTCCTTACATAATAATGAAAACTTTTATTTGTTGTTTTTAATCTTGGTTATTTCGTTTATTTGAAGCACCTCTTACGATCATGTTAATCAAAGCTATAACACTATTTCTAGCTAGAAATCCTACGAAATATAATACTCATGTTGTATTTTGCAGTGTATGCTCATAATCTAGACAGATTAGATAATCTAAAGTTTGGTTTTTTTTTAAGATTAGATTAAAGTTTCTCTTCTTGCGCAACAACATCCAGAAAATTAACCATGCAGAAAATTAACTGGTTCTTTGGCGCCATCTTGTGGATCAGAACCACACTGCAGCATTAAAGTAAAATAAAAATGTTTTTAAAAAAGGGTTTAAAAAATATAAAACACACACCACACACACACACACACACACAGAGTACCAGCAGCTGTATTTCGTATATATGGTCTAAGTGCACAGTTACAGTTATGATTAAAGGGAACTCTGGTGTAGACGCTGTTGGGTGTAAACCCCAGCAGGCTGCAGTGATGTGAGGAAACTGACCGTAGGGGTATTTAGTGTCCAGTCTGCTATCAGCAGCTCGAGCCCAGGGCAAAAGATCATCATCACAGCCATTAGGCATCCCGTTATAGCCGATTCCCACAATTTTATTCTCCTGATTCACAATACACGCTCCCACCTACACACACACACACACACACCTTAGATTAGTGCATCTTACAGAAAGAAATAAAAAGAAACAAAAAGAAATAGTCAAATGACACAAAAAGAAACAACTAAAACAAAATAAACAAAGGAAAAAAACAAAAAAAAAACTAAAGAGAAACAAACAAGAAAGAAAGAAAGAACAAAAGAATGGAAAGAAAAAACAAACTAAAAAGAAACAAATCAAACTAAAAGAAGTGAAAAACAAAGAGACAAACGAAACGCAAATGAACAAAAAGAAACAGGAAAAAGAAATTTAAAAAAGTAATGAAAAGAAACAAATGAAAAAGAAAGTTTCAAACAAAATGAAATGAGAACATGAGAAATGAAAGAAACTAAATAAATGAAAAGAAACAAAAAGAAATGGAAAACAAAGAGAGACAAACAAAAATGAGACAAAAGAAATAATAAATAAACAAGAAACTAAAAAAAGAGAAAGAGAGAAAATGAATTAATCTCACATTGAACATGAGATAAATCTAACTTAATTATAGATTTTAAAAAATTTATTCTAAAATATTAAAAAAAATTATTTTCTTTCTTTCTTTCTTTCTTGTTTGTTTCTCTTTGTTTTTTTTTTTATTATTCTTCCTGCCTTGTTCCTTACTGCATATTTTTTTTATTTTTATTGTCTTTGTAATTTATTGTTTGTTGCCCTTCTACCCTGTCTTTCTCATGAGGAAAAAACAAAATAAGAATTTCATTGTACCAACGTAAGACAATAAAGATCTTGAATCTTGAATCTTGAATCTATTAAAGAAGCCGCTAAACCGTAGTATTTATATCAGAGCAGAAATACGTCACTGCTTCTTACGCACAGTCTGTTTTAGAAAATAAAACAATAACATCATGTGTATTTGTTACGAAGCTCCACCCATACAGCTCCCTGCCCATCTTTTTATTCAATTTTAATTGTTTATCGCTGTTAAAAGTACAGATTGTCAGAAAACACATTTACAGAAATGTGGATGTAGATTTATATCTCTAAACACCAAGCCAGAGCTGAGAGTGGCAAGGAAAAACTCCCTGAGACATCATGAGGAAGAAAACCTTGAGACTCTAAAGGAAACCCGTCGTCTTCTGAGTGACGGATAGCGGGATTAAAAATCGTTCTGGTACACAGGTGTAGAAGAGTAAAGACAAAGAGTACTGAGTGTGTGTACGGGATGTTGAGTGTGAGTGAATAAGAATCATTCCTGGGATGATTACAGCAGCTTGATACCTGTGAGCTCGGATCTTTGCTTCTCTGAGCGGACAAAAACGCGACAGCCATGAAATATTCAGACCACTCCAGGTAGTCCTGCCTCTTCCTCGCCTCGCCCGGGACGCCCGTGCTGTAAAGTTCAAGTTTCAAGTTTATTGTCACGTGCATAAAGAGTGCTTGAGTATCTATACGATGAAATTCTTGTGCTACAGTTGCACACTTCTACACAGAAACAGTGCAAAAAGAATAAATGAACTCAGACAAAAAGCAGCACAAAAACTGTAAATAATAAACACAAAATTATTAACGTGCTTTAAGCAAGTAAAAATAATAGTAAGCTGTAAGGATTGTAAACATTGTACGCAGTCAAAAAGTGACATAGTGGGACCAAGTAATAATAATAATAAACTGTAAACATTGTAAAACAGTCAGAAAGTGACAGCAGGTTACAGATTTGAGGGAAAAACTGGGTTTTAGACACAAACTAGTCTTTGGTTTGGAGAAAAAAAAAATTAGAAATAACATTGCATTTGCCATGAAAAAGTGCAGAAGTTCTTATAACACAGAATTCTTATACATTTGAGTGAAAAAGTTTGTACACCCTTGGGACAAAATGCCAAGAAAACACACATACACATACACACATCACTTCCTTTCTGATGACGTCACACACCCAGTTCTCTCTTGTCTTTCCCTCCAAAACTATTTTTCATTTGACTCCACACCCACACTTTAATTTTTTTCCACCAAAATATCATCTACTATATACACCAATCTTATTAATTTTATGATTTCTCTTGAAAAGTTCGGGTTTTTTGTAATGAGTCATAGGTTGTGACGCAATGTCGAGTTTCTCAAAATGGCGGAACCACCGGAAGTTGGATTAGCCGTCGATGCTAAGTGTAATTTTATCCGTACTAATTTTTTTCTAAGGATTTTAACAAATAAATCTGAGGGAAATATTGATGTTTGGGATGTGTTTGTGTCGATTTTACTTCCACTGTTCATTTACACAAGACTTAACGGCTGAATAACTCTGTTACTAAGCGGCCATGTTTCTCAGTTGCCTAGCAACAGTACTCGCGCAGCTTCATAAAATTCAGTTCATTGCACTAGTATTAATAAAACCTCAATGTTTGATGGCATTACACTGAAACATTTTAAAACAAATACTCCAGTGTGTGAAATAAATAACGATGGGATGGAGTAACATTATCTAGTCTTATATATACACACACCCATACGACATGTTTATTTATTTATTTATATTTTCAAACTATACCAAACTTTCTAACCTTACCTGTTATGTGTAGCGGATGTGCTGTTTTTCTCTGGATTCATCCTGCACTTTGTGGACGAGAAGCTGAAGACGTCAACACACAAACGCTGCAGAAAATAGCACGCGGATAAAAATTTCCCGCGAAAACACAACAGCGGTCCAATCAGAGCGCACGTTTTCCCGGAAACGGCGCGTGCGTGTTGAAGACAGTCAATGCTGCGCAATCAAAACGCAGAACTTATTTTTAAATAACAAAATAATCTGTATTTAACTTAAAGCTTTTTCTGTTTATTTAATAAATATGTTAAATACCAACTTTAAAAATCAGTTAAATTTTTGTGGTGGTTTATTTTAAGCATGTTTTACTGCTATAAGTGAATTATATGAGTTATAAGTGAAGCTGTTACATATAATTATATTAATTATATATAATTAATATTAATTATATTAATTATAATTATAATTATAATTATCAAATTATAATCATAAAATTATAATTATTTATATATATATATAATTTAAATTAATTAATTTAATTAATTTTTAAGTGTATATATACTACAAGAATATTTTTAGTGAAAATAGATGAATTGATAACAAAATCAAAAATAATATTTCTCAAAAAATTATTTAAAAAAAATAAAAATCTAGAAATATTTACAAAACAACACAATTTAATTATTTTATATAAACAGTAGTTTAATTGTAACATGCTTTAAAATATACAAAAAAACCACATAGATTGAACTTTATTTGTATTTAACGTTAATTCTCTCCTTTAACATTATGTTATGTTAAAATCCAACCTTAAAAACCTCTTTATTATTATTTTTGTGGCTTATTTTTAAGCATTATAACTGATTTAATGTTCTAATTGATGTGTATTGTATATACATCTATCATGTTTTACATTATATTTCTCCATTTTTATTTTTTTATTCTTTACTTTTATATTCTTTCCATTTTTATTTGTAATATTTATCAGTTCGGTGGGAAATTGTCCACTGAAATGACAATAAAGGTATTTGTATTTGTATTTTGTTATTAATAATTAAGTAATACATTTCTAACTTCTTCAGGCTTGTTTGAAATAAATATAACATTTTGACATAAATTTCCTCAGACAACCTTCTGGGATGATTGATGCACCTTCAGCTGTTAGATTTCACATTATTTTCTTTGTTTTCTTGAAAGAATCAGACAGACTGTGTGTCTAATCAAGCAAGCAGCCTGTAAAATAAAATGATGTGCAAAGAAAACACAAGTGCGTCTCTGTTAATTCCGTGCACGTGGTGATGCATTTCCTGTTTCTGGCGTGTGTTTGATCTTGTGGTTTAACTTTCTCTTTTTTTCATATAACCGCAGCCACGTGGCACTGCGATGTGACAGCAGGCCCTGACCACAACACCTGAAATTGTTTTAAATACTGTTATTGTATTTTGAATCCAGACTGAAATAAAACAGCAGTCCAGGCAGATATACAAAAACTCCAGAATTGTTCTTATTACACCTGTAATTAATATTATATCCGTTTCTGTAGGGGTTAAAATATAATATCACCACAACATAACACATTTATTGATTTTTAAATGCTTTTTTTTTTAATCATATCTATAACATCAGTTCATCAAAATTGATGAAAAATTACTTATTACAACTTATAAAATTGATTTAAAAAATAAAATGTGAGTTATATTAAAATTATACAACTATATTCATAGCTTTGAAATAGTTTGCGGTTTTGAAACTAATTTGTTTGTGTTTATTTGTTAGATATAATTTAATTTTTTTGACTATTACACCTAAACTTGTATGCAACACGGAAACCATGGTAACCAACCATATGCAAATTCACAACTCTGAAATTATGTCTTTTTTTATGAATAGAAAATTTATAAACCATACTTTATGCTGTATTAGCACCTTGACAACATTTAACGAAATGTTTCACAGACCAGGCGCAATTTTTAACAATAAAAACAAAATAATAATTGATTAAAATGATTCAAATAAAATAAATGAAAAAATATTAATATTAATTAAAGGAAAACTAATCAACAGTGAACAGCATTTAAAACCTGAGATTTTGCATTCTTATATTTTATTATTATATTTATCACAATTCTTTATTGCTATTTTTAGGTATTATGTTTTTTAGTGTTTTAAAAGTGTTAATTATTTATATTATTAGTCAATTTTCCATTAATTGTGGAAAGTTTTATATATTTATTGTTCTGTTTTTTTATTTTTTTATTTATTTATTTTTTTATGAAATCGCTTTAAGCTGGTTCAGATTTCTATTTTATTCATTTGATTGATGCTTTTATTCATCATCATCATCATCATCATCATCATCATTTCATTCAAAATCTTCAGTTATCCTGGTCATGTGTCACGTTGGAGCCGGAGTCATGTACAGTTTTGTCTATATTTAGCAACTAAATAAATAATAAATTAGATATAAAGGGAAGAAAAGGGAAGCCTTATTGGATTAGGTCAAATTTATTGCAGTTCAATGACACAATGAACGAGTCATGTCATGCATACATTAAAAATAAAGTATAATTACAGCGCACAGAGGAGAAAAACAACTCATAATTAAAATGGTTTCTGGACATGGGTTTAGCTACAAGAGGTCTGTTAGGATGAACTTCCCCTCCCTCACACTCAGCACAGGATGTCCACAGGGCTGCATCCTGTCACGCATGCTCTACACACCGTACACCTACAACTGCATCACCAAACACAGCTCCAGTACCGTCATAAAGTTTACTGAGGACACGATGATTTTCACTAACAATGATGAGAAACCGTATAGGGAGGAAGTGAATCTCCTTGTGGAGCGGTGCACTGACAACAACCTCTGCCTCAATGTCAGCAAAACCAAGGAGATGATTGTTGACTTCATGAGGGTGAGAGGAGCACATGCACCACTGAGCATCGAGGGGACGATGGTGGAAAGGGAGAACAGCCTCAGCCCAGACCAGGATGTCTATTCGAAGAAGACTTCGAGAGCAGAAATATAGAGGCCAAACCACAAGAATTGGCAAAGAAATACAGAGATGAGCCACAAAAGCTCTGGAGTGTGCTTGAGGGAATTAGTGTTGTTCAGCGATAAGAGCACATGTGAGTTGAGGCTCCACACCAAACTCATCAAACCATGTGTTTATGGCCAGGCTCAGGCTCAGCTAGTTAGAATCATCTCCACCGTGGACCTGTAGACGTTGCAGAGGAGTTTTGTGGCAGCTTCAGAGGAAGTGGAGACGTCGCTGGACAATGTGTGACGTGTCGAGTGACCAGGTGAGATCCTCGGTGATGAGGTGAGATGTGGACGCTGAGGATCTCACCTGGTCACTCGACACGTCACACATCATCAAAAAAGGTCCAACGACGTCTCCACTTCCTCTGAAGCTGACGCAAAAGCTCCTCTGCAACATCTACAGGTCCACGGTGGAGATGATTCTAACTAGCTGCATGGCAATTACAACATGAGATGTCTGAGGCAAGCTAACGTCATCACTTCAAACCCCACACAGCTCAGCCACTTCCTGTTTCACCCTGCACCATTACAAACTGGAACATCCAAACCAGAAACACCAGATTCAAGAACAGTTTCAACCCATGAGCCGTTAAACTGGTCACACCAGCAGCACCCACGAGAACACGAATACACACACTACAGACTGGTACTGATCTAAATCCTGATCCTCCCAGCTATACTCAGCATATCTACACACTACATATTGCACTTTGAATTTATAACTCCCTAACACTTGAACATCAAGGCTGCTAATGCTCATTTACTTCACTGTACACTTGTTAACATAACTCCTGTGATACTGTTTAATATACACTTAATATAATACCACTTACACACAGTTCACTGTCCACAAATACTATATTTATATACAATTCTGTGCAGAAGTCTTAGGCACATGCAAAGAAATGCTGTAGAGCAAAGATGCCTTCAAAATAATGAAACTAAATGTTTCTACATTTTAAAAAAATACTATAAAGAGCAGTAAGAGTAATAAATGAAATAAAGTCAATATTTAATATGATGACTCTTTGCTTTAAAAAAAAATAGTATCTCAGGTGCAGTGTGTGCAGTTTTATAAGGAAATGAGCTGTAAGTGTTACTGAGCATCTTGCAGAAGCAGCCACAGTTCTTCTGGAGACTTTGACTGTCGACTCGCTTCTTATGATGTTTCTGATAGATAGATGTTTGCTTCTGCTTATTTTGAAGCTGAGAAAAGTGGGAAAATCAATCAGAGCCATTGCACAAACATTGAGCATAGCCAATACAACTATTTGGAATGTCCTGAAAAAGAAAGAAACCACTGGTGTACTGATAACCAGACATGGAACAGGTCGGCCAACAAAAACAACAGCAGATGATGAAGCTGTGAAGAAAAACCCAAAAACAACAGTCAGTGACATCACCAACAGCCTCCACAGGGCACGGGTGTGAAGGAATCACATTCCACTATTCAAAGAAGACTTCGAGAGCAGAAATATAGAGGCCAAACCACAAGAATTGGCAAAGAAATACAGAGATGAGCCACAAAAGCTCTGGAGTGTGCTTGAGGGAATTAGTGTTGTTCAGTGATAAGAGCACATGTGAGTTGAGGCTCCACACCAAACTCATCAAACCATGTGTTTATGGCCAGGCTCAGGGGGATTGTCCTGCTGAAACAGGAAAGAGCTTTCCCTCAAACTGCAGCCACAATGTCGGAAGCACAGAATTGTCTAAAACGTCTTTGTAAGCTGTAGCATTTACATTAACATTACACTTCACTGGAACTACGTGGCCTTGCACGGCTATGTGCCTGACATTAGCAATGTGTGTGGCTCAAACACCTGAACTCAATCATTAGGAGGGGTGTCCATATACTTTTGGCCATTGATAATGTTACTGAAATGTGATTTACTGATGAAATTAATAAGCATGTGTCAAATAAATAATGTTTTAAACATGTAATTGTGGACAAAACTGATGAAAATGTGTCTTAATTTACCAAACAAATTGCTTGGCAGGCTTTCAGTCAGTGTTGCTTCTTTAGTATATGATACAAACATTTCACTTCATATGTAGATTGAACATTTTGAGGATTTTAGAAATGTATCGTGCTGCAATTGGAATGTGTTGGAAGTGGAAGAGTTTTAACGTTTTTTTATTTTTACTTTATTAACAGATAGCAACACACAGTGCAACATTTAAGGGTCTGTCTGTGTCCTGCAAGACTACAAACCACGCCCATTACAGGGAACGCCAACTAGCACATGACACTACACAACATTTCCACACCCACTCGGAGATAGGCGTGTGAATTTCATCAATCTCCCTAACCCTAACCCTAAGCGTAACCGTATTTGATGTGGGCGTAACTTGTAATAGTGGGCGTGCTTTTCACTATGTGGGCGTGTGTTTCACCATGCCATCAGACTCCTCAATACTCAGAAACTGGACTGAAAGAACACACACACACACACACACACACACAACTGTGCATCCTCCATCCTCTTTGCAATTTTTTGCACATTACATTATGCTGCTACAATATTTATTATACTGTACATAGGCTGCTATTTCTTATCTTTACACTATTTCAGCAACTTATATTGTACTCTTTGCAATATTGTCACTGGATTCACTTTCTAATAGAACCGTGTACTGGTCGGCGCTGCACTGGGACTTACTGTGCCCATTGTCTGTCCCAGTAGTCATTGTACTGTCTTGTACTGTCTTGTGCTGTCTGTACATGTTTGCACTTGTGCACTTTATGTATAAATGTATGTAGTCCCTTGTAGTTCTGTGTTGTTCTGTGTTTGTCTTATGTAGCACCTTGTTCCTGGAGGAACGGTGTTTCGTTTCACTATGTACTAACTGGCTGTATATGGTTGAAATGACAATAAACTCCACTCCACTTGACTTGATTTGTAAAGGGTGTGGTTTGTAATCCTGACTGCTCTCCAGACCCGCCTGATCCAACCTGTTGCCCTGCTCCTGGTTGGAGTTCTCATCAACTGGAAATCACTCGCTGCTGCTGAAGACGGCCTGAAGGTCAGTGAGGTTACTGTGGATGGTACCACTTAGAAACCATGAAGATGGCTTTGGACTACAATTGCTCTGATAGATTTAGGACTGCAATTCCCACGAGCAGTTTTGCACTCAGGTCTCCATCAGTGGACAGTGGATAAGTTCAACAAAACACACTTCATGTGCAAACTATAATGAATTTCCTGGTTACACAATTGCACTATTTGTCCATGTAGTACACAGTTACAGAAGGGAATGATTTATAATCGCACTATCCGGTGTCACCCAGGTGAGGATGGATTCCCTTTTGAGTCTGGTTCCTCTCAAGGTTTCTTCCTCATATCATGTCAGGGAGTTTTTCCTCACCACCATCACCTCTGGCTCGCTCATTAGGGATAAATTTATAAATTTTAATCTTATATCCTGAATTTATATGTTTCTGTAAAGCTGCATTGTGAGAATGTCCATTGTTAAAAGTGCTATACATATAAAATTGTACTGAATTGAATTGAATGTTTAACCTATTTGTTGTGGACATACCGTATAATAGCGGGCATACCTTGTAAAGGCGGGTGTACCTTATAATAGTGGGCGTACCTTATAATAGCGGGTGTACCTTGTAAAAGCGGGCGTACCTTGTAAAAGCCAACCCTACGAGGATCCTGAGGCATCCAGAGATGGACCAGCTCCAGCCGGTTTCTGCCTCGTGAGGATTTGGGTATTCAAAGCAACGCTGCCAACCCTATGTGGACTTTGAGGAAGACAACAACCTCCAAATTAATATACACATAAAATTCTACATAACTATACATAAATGCAGAAAGGACATTGTTCATATCACACTCTCCAGTGTCACCCAAATGAGGATGGGTTCCCTTCTGAGTCTGGTTCCTCTCAAGGTTTCTTCCTCATATCATCTAAGGGAGTTTTTCCTTGCCACAGTCGCCTCAGTCACCTCAGGCTTGCTCACTAGGGATAATTTTGTCTAACATCTAGGACTGT
>CM040456.1:1807577-1830427 GCA_022758105.1 Pangasianodon gigas | reverse complement strand
GATTAGTTCCAGTCTTTAAGGCTCTGACTCTTGATTGGTTCCAGTCTTTAAGGCTCTGACTCTTGATTGGTTCTAGTCTTTAAGGCTCTGACTCTTGATTGGTTCCAGTCTTTAAGACTCTGGCTCTTGATTGGTTCCAGTCTTTCAGGCTTTGGCTCATGATTGGTTCCAGTCTTTAAGGCGCTGACACTTGATTGGTTCCAGTCTTTAAGGCTCTGATTCAGTCTTGTCTGGGTTATTCTGAGTCTTTAGGGTTTTTGCTTCTGGTTTCACTTTATTTAAATTTAACAGCCACATTCAGCCTTCAACAGTGAAGAGTTATTATTTTTTAATTATTATTTCTATCATTATTTAGCCTTTAATCATTTTCAAATCAATCCTGTAACAATGCAATCGCCTCCTAATGTTTTTAGAACTTTCGGATGAATAAGCTTGGCTACATATTATTTTTCACTGATTCACTTATTTACTGATTATTACTCCACTCTCTCTGTTTGTCTTATCTTTGTTTTGTTTATTATATCATTTAATAGTGTGGAATATTATGATAACAAAAAATTTCCGATCCACATTTGCAGCAATGTGCTGAAGGCTTACAACTTGCAAGGGCCTCACTATTCTTCTATATTTTAGAGACTTCACAGATACTGGAATGTGGTTGCTGTGAGTTGTTATTCAGGGTAGCCTCCCTAGACATACAGTAGGTGACCTTGGGGGGGTTTGTAGGGAAGATAGAGGGATGTTACAGGGGAGTTGGGTGAAAAGAGTATGAAGAGATGACATCTGTATGTATTTGACGCTTCAGTAAAATCCCTCTCCAGTCTTGGGTTTTGCGCCTGCCTGCATCTGGAGAAAGCTAACAGTTCAGGAAAGTCAGTAGGTTATGACCTAGATGCTGTGAAGCCTTTTTGTCAACAGACAAGTCAGAGGTAAGCTGTAACCTTTTTCCCCGCTATGGAGCATTTTAAAGCTCTCAAGTCTTCACCAGACACACCTGTGGAAGTCTGTGAAACAAGAGAGAGTTTATGGTGGATGTTATACTGCATGCACAATAAACTTTAAGCTTAATTGTACTTTGCCTGGAGGGGGAATTTTTGTTAACACTGTGAAAGCTCAGTTGTTTCCTGGGATGATGCAAAATTAATCTGGATGTCTGATTACAGGTTGTTGTAATACTGAAAGTGCTGTGATTGCCTGAAGTGCAAGACACTGCAAAGACATATGGATATAGTATGTAAAGGCTGGTGTTGTGCTGCTCATGTTGGGAACAAATGTTGAGAAGTGTTTCATTGTTTTGTCTTTATGGTGGGAGATAATCTTTCAAGCAGAAGATAATCTTTGAAGATAATCTTTGAGCAGAGAGGTTGATATGCAGGATGAACTTGGTGAAATGGTGGGATCTGTAGCTGAATTAGCTGAAACTGAGAAGGAAATTGCTCAGAAATGTGGAATATCAGCGGGAAAATTCTTTGTGGTTTGGAGAAAGGATTAGAAAAAGTCCCATGAAAAAACTAAGAACATAAAAGATGAAATATTGCCAAAAACAGATTTTCAGACTCAGAAACAGAAAAAGCTCTTCAAACAAAAGCAGTTGGAAAAGGCTCTCAAACATAATGCACATGCGGTAGAAATTTCTGCGTTAGCTCCGCCCCTACTCTGAAAAAGGAACGCCCCCTCAGACAGAGAAATCCGAAGCCGAACAACAATGACTCTCAGAGCCTGAACTGGTAAACTGAGATGAAACGAAAAATTGAACACAAATGGCAAATTACAGCAAGTCACATTACATTACAGGACATTTTCCAGTGATTCTGCTGATGAAATCGAGACCTCTGAGAGATAGACACAGAAGAGGAGAAGTGACTCATCAACATCAAATGCCAGCACCAGCTGACCTTAATAAATGGAGGAACGATATGAAACATCTTGGGAAGATGGAGGATGTGACGTGATCTTCGTCGGCTCAAACCTATTTATAATCATCAAACATTTATTTGATGTCGTGATGATGTTGAGTGCTGTCATGGCACAAAGAGGACAATCTGAACGTGCTAGAGCCCTGGACAAAGTGATCGGTGAAGATAAGCAAAATCTAGCAGCAGCACTGGATCCTGAGAAAAATTACAGGCTACACTCAAGGTATAAATGAAACTTTTGCTATGTATGAAGTCATCAGAAATGAAAACATGGATGACCTCAACCATGGGGCAATGTGGCAAGCTTTTCTGAATGGAGCCAAGATGGAGCCTGGCAAATGACTACAAACTCACTGACCTTAGCTGGGACACAGTGGGAACTTATGGTGCTATGGCCAATACACCTGATACACATAAAGCGAGATGTGGCGTCACCAAAGAGAAGAGTCAGAGCAGTAGACGTGACCAATGAGAAGTCAGTAGAACAAATATAAGCATTGATTCTCTGTCATTCCCAGACTTTAAGGCTGTCGTTCATGGTTATTTATTACTGTTATCTTTTGGTTAAACATACTCTTTAAAGCTCTGTTCAGAAAGTGTCTAAGGTTTTCGGGTTCACTCTCTTGGTTAGCTTTAGTAATTTAGGCTCTGACTCTGGCGTTTGAAGTGCTGTTTGATGATGGTTTATGGGAATGTGCTGACTGTGAAGCTGTGTATTTCCACCAGAGGAAGTTGGGAGGGGTATCCTTCTGAAAACCTCTACCTTCCCCACAAAAACCTTAGTTTTCCTGTCACAAAATGATTCAATCAGACACATCAGAAGTGAAAAAGGGCTCTGAATCTGGGACACCAAACCTGGTGTAGTGTTTCGTGTTGGTTATGAAGTCAAGCAGAATCTAGTCTTCAGTGGTGAGCTGTTAAAGCAGAGCTCACTGCAAGTTCCCAGATTATAATGCACATGACATATAAAAAATAAAAATTCTTTTATATATCGGCTTTTTCTCGCACTTTAAAAAATGGCCACCTGGTTTTTTCTGGTTTGTACCACTGAACTCCTCATTTTCATTCTGTGGAACGTGGTTTTACATAGTCATATCCATCTGTGAGGTTTGGTAAAAGTGGCTATTTGAGCAACCTGATAAAGGAACTTGATAGCCAAATGGAGAAGTAAAAATACCAGTGTGTGGCCAGATTTTGGGGTAATGATATCAATCTGTACATTTTTGTCAAAACACACTAGGTGCTTTTTTTTTCAACATCTGTTCTTAGTAGCTTTTGCTAGTTTTTATAGCACTCGTCTGACAGGTTCCAATACTGAAGAACTGAAGTACAGAGAACGGTTAAAATGATCAAAATCTTATTTATTTAGTGCAAACAGTAGCTAATATATAATCATGGCTGCAGTCAGCCGAGTCAGCGAGCTAACAAGAACTGGAATCTGCTAGCACTGTATAGGAGTGCCTTTGTCAGTTCATTGTTACAAGCTGATGTCTTTCCCAGAATGCAAATCTGATATTTGCATACAGAAAAGAGACCAGTGTGCTGGAGCATTCATCCTGTTAACTCAACCTTAACATCCAGGATTAAAGCTTTTGGGAGTCCTCCTTCATTAAAAAAACAAGAGTGCAGTTGATTTGATTTTCTATAACAGCAGCTCTGACAGTAGCGCAGGTTTATATTAAAGCGCTCGTTCTAATACGTTATCGTTTCTATAGCAACAGCTCATTCACAGGGACGTGTACAGCTGATGCGCCATATAAATGCATTTAAAAAATGAGCGTGGAGCTTTCTGTAAGGAGATGATTATTAAAATTTTTTGGAAGGAGTCTCCAGTGTCAGCGCTTTGTAACCTTGTAACACATTAGCAAAGTTAGTTAGTACAGCCAACTAGCCAGCTAACGTTAACTATGTAGCTAGAACACAGAGTGGAGTACCAAAACACACACTTCTGGTCGCTTTTGGTGTGTGTATTTTTAGGTCCCTGTCACTGAGTGGTGTTTTCAGATTGTCTGCCTGTCTGTACGAGATTCTCGTTATATTTTAAAAACGAGTGGCTGAATGTTTGTAGGATTTATATGGAATTATCATCACATCAACCAGCAGATAAACTGATTACAAGGGTCAAGGTCACAGCAAGATCAAATGTCTGAAATAATTTTTCTTCAGTAGGTTCCTTCATGTTTGAAGTGTATTTTAAGGGTAGTTCTGGTATACAAATTAGTAACAAGAAGGACTAGACTTTGGTGGTGGTATCGAGTTTGACTTGTGTGTTCAAATCAGATAACCGATATGTCCAGCGTTTCTTTTAGCTCCTTAGCATAAGGGTTTGATGATGTATCAGTGACAATGTGTATTTTATGTTTCTAGAAACTTCCACAGAATCCAGCCTGTCAGCAAGTCAGTATTTTTTTAAACTAAAAACCATACAGACTGCAGCTTCAAGTCTGGTCTTTGTCGTGTGTGTGTGTGTGTTTTTTTTTTTAGCAAAGAAGAAAAAGATGGAACGGGAGGCGAAAGCAAAAGTAAGCACACCTGAGTTTAGTTTAAGAATATGGAGAATGTGTGTTGTTAAAAAATGTCCTAAAATCTGTATGGTGTAAATTTTTAAGGGCCCTGTACAGAGACGGAAAGCTAAGAACAGCGAGCCGGAGAAAGAGTCGCAGTCGAAGGAAGACACGCTGCCGGACAGCACTGTTTTATCAACAGGTGAGGTTCTTGGAGCACGTCATGTTCACGGCGTTTTTTTGTTTGTTTGTTTGTTTGTTTTAGTTTTAGTCAGTAGTGATCAGCACGATGACGGTATGAATGAGATAAAGGTCAAAGTGTAAGAGTGTCCAGTTGTGTTTCTCCTCGGCAGAACCTGATCAAAGCCCGGATCTCAGTTCGCCGAGTAAGACGACAGTAGGCTATCTGCCAGACATCTGCGCTGTCGTGGAGGTCACCACGGAGAACGAGGAGTCAGCAGTCAGCTCCACTCAGATCCCTTACAACTTCCAGGTCTCCCCTGTGTCGTGTTACGCCGGTACGTCCCGTTCATTCACGCTCACTGCGAGAGTTTATCAGTTCCAGGTCCTTTATACAGTGTTTCAGTTCTTTAACAGTTATGGTTTTTTATTTATTTATTTATTTATTTTGGCATGATAAAATATTTTCTTTCTTACGCCAAAATGATTTGTGTACATACACTGCCCGTCAAAAGTATTTGAACTTTTTTTTTTTTTTTTATATATATATTATATTATAATATATTTTTAGTTTTAGTTTTTAGTTGTTTTTATTTTCATTTTGAGAGTGTTTTTTAGATTTAGAGATTTTTTACTGTTTTTTCTTTTCTTTTAATTCGAGATATTTTTAGTTTTTAGTGTTTTTGTGTCTAGAGATATTTTAGTTTTGTTTTTTGGTCTGTTTTTTTTTAGGTTTTTATATGTTTTTACATTTAGAGATATTTTATTTATTTTATGCTGTTTTAGGTTTAGAGATTTTTTTTTTTTTTTTAGTTTTTAGGGTTTGCTTAGGTTTAGAGACATTATTAGTTTTATGTTTTAGTTTTTTGTTTTTACTTTTTAGGGTTTTTTTTTACTTTTTTAGTAAGTTTTTATGTTTAGAGATCTTTTTAGTTTAGTTTTGCATTTCTTTTTGTTTGTTTTTATGTTTTTAGATTTAGAGATATTTTACGTTTTACTGTGTTTTTTAATATTTAGAGATATTTTTAGTGTAGTTTTTAGTGTGTGCTGTAGAATTACAAAATCTACTACAAAATAGCAACTGAGAAATATTCGTTAAAAAAAAAGTTGTAACGGGTGAAAGGCAGATCTGAGTCACTCTAATCATCACATAAACATACATTTGTGTTACAGTTGATGCTAACTCTGTCTAATATCAACTGTAAGACAAGTGTTACACCACGGCGCTGCTGAATTCTGGATTGTGATTGGTCAGAAGGTGTTGATTAATTTTCTAGAACAGCAGCTCTGACAGTAGCGCAGGTTTATATTAATGCACTCGCTGTGATACGTTATGGTTTCTATAGTAACAGCTCATTCACAGGGACGTGTACAGCGGACGCTCCATATAAACGCATTAAAACTGTGTTTAATCATTCATCTGGTGAAGTTTTCAGTAATGAGGCGTTTATTCAACATTTATGGAAGGAGTCTCCAGTGTCAGCAGCTTACACTGACAAACTGAGAGGAATAAAACATTTGGAAAGTGCCGTTATGGGATATTTATCCACATTGTGGTGGTAACAGTAACTAAGCAGACTGAAATAGTGTCACTGAGTTTGTTGTGCTAAAGAACTGAAAAGAGAACTGAAAAGTGTCGTGAAGGTGTTTTAGTCAGAACAAGAACAGGTCACTGATCTGGAGCATTATGCAAAAAGAAATGACGGGAATTAAACTGAAGTATGTCGAGTGTAATGGTGTACGTACTAATACTGATAAAAAGTTTTCTTCATATTTGGGCAAATGTTCTGTGTTTATAGACCTTCGTTTAGTTTTAATGTGAAGAAGTTGTTCAACAAATACAGTAGAGTAAGATAATATCAGATACTTTGCTCCAGTGATGATGATATAGATTTTAAAGGCCAGTGATGTATCAGTCCTATTTCATCCTACTTTGTGTGGCAAAATCATCACATCACGCTACACCATGGAGGAAGAAGCACTGGCCTTCACTCAACACGTATCACCAGTTTCACTCCCTTATTTAAGAGATGTTATTGAGTAATTTTCCACTGTACTCAATTCCTCTTTTCACCCAGAATAATGTCTGAATAATTTTTTTTATTATGATTTTTTTTATTTTAGTGTTTTATTGTGTTTAGACATATTTTTCATTTATCTTTATAGTGGTTTTTTTATTTTAATTTTAATGTTTAGGGTGTTTTTATTACTTTTAGACATATTTCCAATTTTAGGTTGTAGTGATTTTTTAGGTTTGTAGATATTTTTAATTTTAGCTTGTAGCATGTCTTATTAAAATTCAAATTCAGTCTGACAGTACAGATATAAAGTGCGGATATGTGCAGTTTTGTGCCGTTTGTGCGATTATAATGTGCAATAATGTGCAATGTGCAATAAATGCAATACTAAATACTAAATTGCAATACTAAAATAAATTAGTAACGTTATGTATGTAGATGTAGATGGAGGTTGGGTGTTTGTAGGAGATGTATGGATGGAGATGGACGATTCTCAGTCCTTGGTGTTGTACTGGTTGAGGGCCCGAATGGCCTGCGGGAAGAAGCTCCTCCTCATCCTCTCTGTATTGGCCTTCGGGGAGCGGAAGCAGAGAGAAGAGTCCATTGTTCGGATGGTTGAGGTCTTTGACTATTTTCCTGGCCTTGTTCCAGCACCGCCTGCTGTAGATAGAGTGTAGGTCAGGGAGCTCTGTATGCTCAGCTGATCGCACCACTCTCTGTAGAGCCTTCTGTCCTGCTGGGTGCTGTTCCCAAACCAGGCTGTGATGCTTCCCGTCAGGATGCTCTCATGGCCTTCTTCACCAGGGTGTTAACATGGCAAGACCATGACAGGTCCTGCGTGATGTGAACACCAAGGTACCGGAAACTATCCACTCTCTCCACTGGGGTCCCGTTGATCGTGAGGGGTTGGTAGCTCCTCTCCTGCTTCGTGCTGAAGTCCACAATCAGCTCTTTGGTCTTGCTGACGTTCAGGAGGAGATTGTTCTCATAGCACCAATGCTCCAGGCTTGTTATCTCCTCCAGGTAGGCCTTCTCGTTGTTGTCGGAGATCAGGCCCACCACAACAGTGTCGTCAGCAAACTTAACAATGGTGGTAGAGCTGGAAGTTGCTACGCAGTCATGTGTGTACAGTGAGTACAGCAGGGGCTCAGAACACAACCCTGTGGTTGCTGACAGTGAGGGAGGATGAAACATGTCTGTCCACATTTACTGCTTGTGGTCTGTCTGTGAGGAAGTTGGAGATCCACTGACACAGAGAGTCCCAGGTCCTCCAACCTGGTAGTGAGTTTGGAGGGAATTATAGAGTTAAACGCCGAGCTGTAGTCAACAAAGCGCATTTTCACATAATTCCCCTTCCCGGTGTCCGGATGGCTCAGGGTTGTGTGTAGTGTATATATATATATATATTTATATATTTATATATTTATATATTTATATATTTATATATTTTAGGTTGAGATTTATCATTTCAGTTTTTAGCTTTATTAGGTTTAGAGATTTTTTTTTTTTTTTAGTTTTTAGCCTTTTCTGTTCTAGGTTTAGAGATGTTTTCAATTAATGATTTTAGTGTTTTTATTATTATTTTTAGAGGTTTTTAATTTAAGTTTGTAGATTTTTAGGTTTAGTGATTTTTTTTTTTTTTTTTAGTTTTTTGGGTTTTTTAGGTTGAACTTTTTATTTTTAGTTTTTGGTCTTTTTTGAAAGGTTTACAGATATTTTTAATTTATATTTGTAGAGTTTTTTTAAGGGTTAGAGATATTTTTATCTTAGTTTGTAGTGTTAGATTTGATTATTTTTTTTTGTTTGTTTCGTTTGTAGTGATCTTTAGGTTTTATTTTTAGTTTTAGTTTGTAGTGTGAATGTAAACTCTAAGCAGAGGCCCTGTGGAAATGAGTCTGTTCAGAAAGGTTCTCTGCTTAATAATAAAAAGAAATTAAATTGCCAGTATTTAACATGAGAATATTTAATTGTATCTGATTTTTCCTCATTTTGCTGTTTTTTTTGTTTTGTTTTGTTTTGTTTTTACAGAGAGCGACGCTGAGAGCACACACAGTGAGGAAGACTTGGAGGTGTGTAAACTTTAACACGGCAGTCACACTGAATCCACAACGCTTTACCTTTTATACTGAATGCACTACCAAGAACTGCTTTTATTTCATCAAACTAATATACTTTAACCTCTTAAACTCCAGAAACACCAGATTTTATTTATTGTTTTTTAACAAATATACAAGAAGGTGGAGCACAACAAACTTGGAGTGCTTTTTTAATATTAATTTAGATTTTTATATCATTTTAATATTATTTGTATTATTTCTGTTTTAGAGATGTTTTTAGTTTTTGCTTTTTTAAGTTATTTTTAGTTTTTAGTGTATTTTTTAGATTTAGACATTTTAGTTTTAGTGTGTTTTTTTTTTTAATTTGAGATGTTTTTATTTATTTTTTTTTGTTTAGAGTTATTTTTAGTTTTTAGTGTGTGTGTTTTTTTTAAGGCTCAGAGTTTTTTTGTTTTGTTTTGTTTTTGCTGTAGAGATTTTTTTATTTTACTTTTTAGTGTTTTTGGCTGAGATATTTTTAGTTTTAGGTTTTAGCATTTTATTTCTTAGATCTTCAGTGTGTTTCTTAGGTTTAGAGATCTATTTTTAGTTTTAGTTTCAGGGTCTATTTAGAAATATTTTTAGTTTTAAGTGTTTTATGTTAAAAATATACATTAAAGATTTTTTTAATGTCTATTTTTACTTTAGAAATTTCTTTAGTGTGTTTTGTTTTAAAGTTTAAAGCTATTTGTTTTAGTTTTTAGTTCTCTTGGGCAGTGTGTGAGTGACTCTGCTGTGCACGTGTACTTTCAGTTTGATCGTGTTTTTCCCCTCTTCACTTCAGAGCTGCGCAGTGTGTTATTCGAAAGGAGGCATTAAAGACAGAATTAAAAATAGACGCACAGTGCGGTCACAGTCTTCTGCACTGCCACACTTAAAATGGACGTTGTCATGTCTCGGAATGGATGAATCTTCACTGCTCTATTTAACATTATTTTGCTTTACTGTCACACAACTGCTGATGTTTATGTGAGTAACAGCACGAGTAGCAAAATAATGAAGAGTTGTGATTATTAATGCAGTGCACATTTAAGGTTTTTCCCTCTCAATCACCTTCATTAATTAGCTTATTAAATGTTCAAGGTGTGTTAAAACAAGTAAAACTCATAAACTGAATTAATTGTGCAAATGAATTGTCAGCTGCCGTCTTGAAGAAATTTCAAAGGCCCTTTAAAGCAGTTGTTTTTCAACCCATCATTTATAACAACGCTACAATTTCTGTTTTAATAACTGATAAAAATGAAAACAGTTCCTGGTGATACACTCAGATTATTAGACATGACTGTTAAAAGAAGCTAAAGAGGTTATTTATAATCTGTATTTTTTTTCCCCACCTCCAGCCTCAGGACTTGTCCGTCGGTTCGAGACAATCTTGCTCCTCCGTGCTCAGGATAGCACCCAGCCTTCTGGATAAATCGAGCTCGTTCATCTCAGAAAAGACGAACTTTTGGGTGACGAGCTGCCGAGAGGATTCGCCCATGATCAGCTACGACATGGAGCCCTGGCGCCCGTTCCTCCCTGCCCTGACCTTCGACCTCAGCACCAGCTCCACGTCTCGCGCCAGTGTTATCATGAAAGCCGTGGACCTTTCCTCCAAAAAGACGTAGAACGGGGATTCGCTGCTAAACAGCCGCTCTGCTGCACTGAGTTCATTTTTCCTCCACCTGCATCCGTGGAGAGGTGCAGTGAACCGGTTGTTGTTGTTTTTTTTTTTCCCTGGTGCTACGTTCAATCCCTGGGAGCGTGTAAGGTGTACCTTTATCTGAATGTAAGGCCATGCAAAGTTAAAAGCTCGTCGAGTCGTTGACCCACAAGAGATATGCTTATTTAGCAATAAAATTAAAACTGTAGCTACCGAGTTAACATTAGCTAGCTAGTATCATTTCGGAGCGATATATTTTTATCCTAAAATATTTACGTGGGTCAGTAAACTCGGTGATCCTGAACAAGTTCACGCACCGTCTCAGGTAGCTAAGTACCGGTTTTGTAGCCCTGTCAGGATTAGAAAATTTTAGTTGACCGTTAATAATAAATAATAATAAAAGTAACAGCTGTAAAAAAAAATTTTTTTCCAAATTGAATTAAATAAAAATATTACAGATTGACGATCATCTCTGCTGACGATAAATTGAGATGTCCAGTATAACTGATTATCGTCACATGCCTATTCAACACTAAAGTGCTTTTTTTTTTTTTTTTAAGCTGTTAATGTAGGAAACCTAGCTAAGAAGATTTTTTCCTTTTTTTCTTCTTTTTTTTCTTTCTTTCTTTCTTTTTTAAACAGGATCAAGCTGTTTAATTTTGCATGGCCTAAACCAAAGACATACCTCAACTAACCAGTACATTGTTTTAAAAAAAAAACAAAAAATGTGTGGAATTACCTCAGAGACTGATTCACGGTTCATTGCACTCAAAGTAAAGTATTAATTACAGGATCACAGATCTTACTTTTCAGCACGAGACTTCATCAAAACCAGCTTCTTTCATTGTAGCAATTAGGGATGCATCGATACCGACGCTGGTATCAGGTTTCGGTCCGATACTGTGCTGAATTACTCGTAAGAAGAAATGCTCCGGTACAAATGTCCATTACCAGGGGATCATACGGTGTGACGTCATCCTTCTGTACGTTGTTGCGCTAACGAACAGACGACAGGAAATTGTGCGAACTGTGCTGTTTGAAAATATCAAGATGAGGAACTAAGGCATCTCCCTACAATACAAGTAACCTGATAAAACATCTTAGGGCCTTTAGGATACAGCATATTGAGCTCATGTATAATGACCGTGCGAGCTGATACTGCTCCGCATGCGCTCTATTAAAACTACACTCTAAACATCTTAAACATGAAAAGCACAAGGAGTTCATCGCTAGCGGCACACGGCAGCAACCAGCATACACACAGCTAAATAAAATGTTCCCTTGATTGATCAATACTAAGTAGTTTACTCATTCTGGTATCGGTATCGACGAGTACCAAAAAAAATGTACTCTGGAAAAAAAACAAAAAAACAACAGGTATCGATGCATCCCTAATAACAAAGTTGTGTTCGCATTTCTCAGGTAGTGGTAATGCTAATCATACGAAAGCAGAGATTGTAGAATCGTAGAAAAGTGGTATAACAGCTAAACGCATGCTAATGCTAATAGGTGGCCTGGTGTAAAGCAAAGCAGACGGCTTTCACTTTAAACCCAGTGGAGAAAAGACAGACTGGATTTAAACCCAAACTAATGATGATAAAATAAAACCAGGAGTCTGAGAGAGATGGAGTAGATTACGCTACACACATCTGCGTAACTGGTTCACTTCTGGATCAAAGTGAACGCTTGGGAAAGGATTGTGTGACGTAACGATCGTTTAATCGTCTGTAGACGATATTACACTGCCATGATATCCAGTGATGTCGCTCTGATTACGCTGTATTATTTTACCAAAAACCCTTTTTGCGTAGGAGCTCATCAGTTTAACATCAGCGTGCGTTAATATGAGTTCTCACGCAAAAATACACCAAGTCTGTTTCTCCACAATGAAACAGGACACAAGCAAATCGACGTATGAATCCAGAACGATTCGCTCAGGTGTTTTCAACTCGCTGAGATACCACCTGTAAGCCCCGCCCACTCCCCTCCATCTCGCATGCTCTCGCCTGCACTCGCGGCGCACTCTCGCTTTCTGCAAAAGTTTAAATCAGAATAATTTGAGTTCATTAATGTGAAATAAAATCTAACAGTGTACTGTATGTTCGACTTAGCTATCATTAGACAGGTGTATAATTAGCACTGATTAAATATATTTATTACAGAAGTCACTGAAAAATTTCACCCAAAATTGATTTAAAAAAAAAAAAAAAAAAAAAGACACTTTCAGTTTTTTTTGCCTATAAAGATTACACAAGCGCACAACAACGTGTCAGATTTAACACTTTACAAATAATATTAATGGTAATGATAATTAGAAAGTGATTAAATAACACTGTTTCTACGCTCCTTAAACCTGAAATGGTGTAAATGCTAGTTTTCCTTTTTTTTTTTTTTACTCATTTTCTCCGCACATGTGAACACTGAGACATGATTTCAGATTCCTCAGACGGATCCGGTGGATCACACATGAGGTCCAACATGTCTTCAGTTCCCCAATCACAGCTTTACTTCCTACCTGTAGGGGTGGGCGATGTGCCAAAATTATCATATCACGATACTTTTTACAAGATATTTTTATGATACATGATATATACAGGTTTGCTGACGTTCAGCAATACAGTAGTGCTGCATTTAAAAAAAAATAATAATATTAAAAGTTTTTATATCTACAAAAATAAATTACTCTAAACTGAAACAAAATTTTAACATCAACACAGCTGCGTTACAGAGTTTGTAACTGCTATTTTTTTTTTAAAAAAACGTTAGTAAAAGATATCACGATACATGCAATATCTCAGAAAAGTGTGTTGTGAGAATCTGTGTTTTAGTAGTTAGCTTTCGAAGCTGTATATAGCAACGACAGTTTCTCATCAGAACAAAAAAAAACCACCTATGAGTGAGAACAGTAGCCGTCGCTACGCGCCCACATCCTGTAGACAAACTAGACTTGTCATCTGCTAGCGTGAACATCAGTTCTGGGCGATTATCATTTATGATGATTTTTTTTACATGGTTAACAGTGAAGCCTAGCTTGTGAGATGAGAAATGCTTTGCACCAGGTCGCCTTTTCATTCATACAGTTGCATTGAGACAATAGAAATGCTTATTACTTTATAGAGGTTTCATTTCTAAACACTTGGTGAAGCAGAAGTATCACTGTGATCGCTGTAGTTCTGGAGTTCTCATGTAATACACAGTTTGGTGTTTTTCCTGCACACGCACTCTTGTTGTTAGCGTGAATCCAGTGTGTTAGCGCCGAGAAACACTAAACTGTAACGCAGAAATGTTAAGCAGTCACAAGATTTTGAAGCCTTCAGTGATTTTGACAAATACATGATTTTTAGATTTGTACATTAGGGTTTATAATTGAGGGGTATTTTAGATATTTTTAAATGAATTTTGGGTGAAGGATTCATAAACAAAAATGGAAAAAAAAAATAAAACAGGTTCAATAATCTGCAGGATGTGTAGGGTGTCAAATTCAATTCCTGAACAATCACAGCACTGTTCAACTGAATGGACTGGCTTAAATGACACAATAAATAGTGAAGTCACAGGACATCACACACACATTCACACTCACTCAATACCTAGGAACAGTTTATCGTAGCCTGGCATGTGTCTGGGAGGTGGGAGGAAACTGGAGAGAACCCGAGGGAAACCCACATGGACACGGGGAGAACGTGTGAAACTCCATACAGACAGTAACCCGAGCTCACGATCAAACCAGAGACCCTGGAGATGTCATCCTACTAGTTCCTACCTGTAGGATAATAAATGATACCACCTTTAAGCCCCGCCCACTCCCCTCCATCTCACATGCTCTTGCAGCGCGCTCTCGCTTTCTGCGAAGGTTTAGATCAGAATATTTTGAGTTCATTAATGTGAAATACATTTACGGCATTTGGCAGACGCCCTTATCCAGAGCGACTTACAATTATCTCATTTTTATACAACTGAGCAATTGAGGGTTAAGGGCCTTGCTCAAGGGCATTGGCGGTGCTGGGGATTGAACTCATGACCTTCTGATCAGTAGGCCAACATCTTAACCACTGAGCTACCACCGCCCCTATAAAATCTAATAAATTTTAACAGTTTATTCTGTTTACAGTTATTACAGTTATTCTGTAACAGTTTATTCTGTTTACTAACAGTTTATTAAAATCTAACAGTGTACTGTATGTTCGACTTAGCTATCATTAGACAGGTGTATAATTAGCATGAGTTAAACATATTTATTACAGAAGCCACTGAAAAATTTCACCCAAAATTGGAAAAAAACAAAAGAAAAAAAAAAAGAGATTAATACTTTGATCTATAAAGATTACACAGGCGCACAACAAAGTGTCAAATTTAACACTTTACAAATAATATTAATGGTAATGATAATTAGAAAGTGATTAAATACACTGTTTCTACTCTCCTTAAACCTGAAATGGTGTAAATGCTAGTTTTTCTGTTTGTTTTTTCCCCCGAATTTCTCCACACGTGAACACTGAGACGCGATTTCAGATTCCTCAGACTGAACCAGTGGATCACGCATGAGGTCCAACATGTCTTCAGTTCCCCAGTCATCTTTACTTCCTACCTGTAGGGGTGGGTGATGTGACAAAATTATCATATCACAATACTTGAAGATATTTTTATGATACACATTCTGTATCACGATATATACAGTAGGTTTGCTAACCAACTGCCAGCAATACAGTAGTGCTGCATTTACAGTGGATATAAAAAGTTTACACACCCCTGTTAACATGGCAGCTTTTTGTGATGTAAACAAATGAAACCAAGATAAATCATGTCATGAACGTTTTCTACCTTTATTGTGAAAAACAGTAAGAATCATTTCAGGGCAAAAAATTTTAAAATGTATGTAATATAAAATGCACAGTAACCTGGTTGCATAAGTGTACACACCCCTAAACTAATACTTAGTTGAAACACCTTTAGATTTTATCACAGCATTCAGTCTTTTTGGGTAAGAGTTAATCCATTTTTCCACATCTTGACTCAGCAATATTTTGCCAATATTCTTCCTTGCAAAACCATTCTAACTCTGTCAAATTGGCTGGCCATCTCCTGTGCACAGACCTCTTCAGGTCACCCCACAGATTTTGGACTGGATTTAGATCTGGACTGGGCTATTCCAGAACCTTCATCTTGTTCTGGTGAAGCCATTCCTTCGTTGATTTGGATGTGTTGGATTTGGGTTCATTGTCATACTGAAAGGTGAAATTCCTCTTCATCATAAGTGTTTTAGCAGAAGCCTTAAGGTTTTGCACCAAAGTTCCAGCAGAAGAAAAGCAGCTCCAAAGCACGATGCTGCCACCACCATGCTTCACCGTGGGGATGGTGTTCTTTTCGTGATGTGCTTTTTTTAATATATATATATGCCAAACATATCTTTTGGTATTATGGACAAAATGTTCACCGTTAATCTCATCAGACCATAACACATTATTCCACATGGTTTTGGGAGATTGGACGTATTTTTGTGCAAACTTTATCCGGGCTTGGATATTTTTTTTGGTCAAAAAAAGGTTTCCGTCTTGCCACCCTACCCCATAGCCCAGATGTATGAAGAATTCGGGAGATTGTTGTCACATGTAGGGAGCAACCAGTACTTGCCAGAAATTGCTGCAATTATTTTGAATGTTGCTGTCGGCCTCTTGGCAGGCTTCCTGACCAGTTTTCTCCTGGTCTTCTCATCAATTTTAGAGGGACGTCCTGTTCTACTGTCTTTACAATCTTCCATGGTATAGCCAATGCATTGGAAATTTTTTTGTATCCCTCTCCTGATTGCTATCTTTCAACATTGAGATCCTGTACCTGCTTTGTAAGCTCTTTGCAGCCCGTGGCTTTTCCAGCTGGATGTTACCAAGATGATGTCAGGAAAATCCCATAGGAACAGTTGTACTTAATTGATGGCAGGTGTACACTAATTAGTATTTAACAGTTAGTTAGTTTGTGTGTGAATGTGATTGGTTGATTCTGAACACTGCTACATTCCCAATTATAAAAGGGTGTGCACACTTATGCAAGTTAGGTATTGGAAGTTTTTTGTTTTTGTTTTTGTTTTTTTAAAAACATTTCTGGTTGTTTGTCACTTGATTTTTGCAATTTCACAATAAAGTTAGAAAATGTTCCAACATGGTTTAACTTAGTTTCTTTTTTTTTTTTTTACATCACAAAAACCTGCCATTTTAACAGGGTGTGTAGACTTTTTATATCCACAGTAAACAGAAACTATGAAAAGCTTTTATATCTACAAAAATATATTACTTTAAACTGAAACATCTAATCATTTGAATAAATTCTAAATAATAAAAAGGTTCAGTACAAAATTTTAACATCAGCTCAGAGGCTACCAGAGTTGCAGTTTAACTGCTATTAAAAAAAGTTAGAAAAAGATATAACAGTACCTGCAATATCTCAGAAAAGTGTGTTGTGACATTTTGTGTTTAACTAGTTAGCTTTAGAAGATGTATATAGCAACGACTTTCTCATCAGAACAAAAAAAGATGCTGGACAGCCCATGCTTACAAGTGAGAATGGCAGCGGATGCTACACAAACTAGACTTGTCATTTGCTAGCGTGAACATACGGTGAGACAGCTACACCACTCTGTCTCCCTTCAGCTTGGATTATTTTGCTAAACGATTATATTGCATATTTGAAGCTGGTATTTTATATTAAACACTATGTTGATCTGAAGAACTAAAAAGAAATGATAGTAGTGATTCATACAGTGATTGGCTGGACATGTTTAATCTAAGCTCCGCCCTCATTGTGCTTGGGATGAATATTGGTAAAATGGGAGAATGGGATTCACAAGTCTGTTTTAAAAGTGTGTCATCTTAGAAATATACTGTATATGTCTATTTCTGGGGGAACCTCTGAAGGTTCTATGTACAGTCTCACAACAGTGTCTCCCAATCACACACGGTTCTAAGCAGAACCTCTAAGTAGCCAAAGAACCCCAGGAGGAACCTCTCAGCACTGTTGAGAAGCTCAGTGATGCATCTCAAAAATGATTTATAAAAGGTAATACAAGGTAAATGAAACCTGATATGATCTAAACCCATGGTTGAGAGTCACATTAAGTGAATGTGTTAGAAACCGTGTGGAACACCATCAGCTCCTGTGTGCGATTAAAGAACCCTGATTTATCACAGAATAAAATTGTGGACTGAACTAAGAACTTTTGGACTTGGAGCCTCTTTCAACTGTATTGCCTCTCTGTGCAGAAACACACCACGCTGCTGCTGAGTTCTGGATTGTGATTGGTCAGAAGGTGTTGATTAATTTTCTATAACAGCAGCTCTGACAGTAGTGCAGCAGGTTTATATTAAAGCGCTCGTTCTAATACGTTATCGTTTCTATAGTAACAGTTCATTGACAGGGACTTGTACAGCAGACGCTCCACATAAACAGATTAAAAAATGTGTGTAATAGTTGATATGGTGCAGTTTATGCTTTGTGGTTTCTTGGTAAGGTGACAAAAAAAAGAGAGAAGCTGTTCGTAGCTACTGTAATGTGAGTGATAACAGAAACTAACTGTATGTTTTTGAAGCTTCCATCCTAGGGGCCAATTCATTGCATTTTATCTACATAGGGGCACTATCACGTTTTATCTACTCTAAAGACACCCTTGAGAGCACTTTCATGGCATTTTCTGTCCATCGAGGCACCAGGGCACCAAGTCTGCCAGGACCTGTATCTTTAAAAAGGTTTGAATTTATTTTTTTTTAATCTTTGCAATACACATTTATATTAAATGTTTATATTATATTATATTATATTTAATTATATTATATTTATATTATATATAAAATTTAATATTTTCTTTCGTTCAGGGACTTAGAAACCGTTATCCACGCATTCATCTCATCTAGACTGGATTACTGTAATTCACTGTATTTAGGGGTCACTCAATCTTGTCTGTCTCGCCTTCAGTTGGTCCAAAATGCTGCGGCCAGACTTTTAACAAGGACTAGGAAGAGGGAAAATATTCCTCCTGTTTTGGCTGGTTTGCACTGGCTCCCCATTGAATACAGAATCCAGTTCAAGGTATTACTGTTTGTTTATAAGTCCCTGTCAGGCTTGGCACCAAACTACTTCTCTGATCTTCTCTCCCATCATCAGACCAACAGGTCTTTAAGGTCATCAAACACTCTGTTGCTGTCTGTACCTAAGACACGCTTAAAACTTAAGGGGGATCGGGCATTTTCGGTGGCAGCACCTCAGTTGTGGAATAATTTGCCTTTTTGCTTGAGATCGGCCACTTCTGTTCAGGTTTTTAAATCTTTACTTAAGACATATCTTTTTAAAAAGGCCTATGGGCTGGAGTAACTGCTGTATACAATTTTATTGTGTGTATATTTAGTGTTGTGTATTACTTGTGTTTCCTTTTATCTTCTTTATTTTATTGCTATTAGTTTAACTCTACTTCTCTGTGCAGCACTTTGGTCGGCTTTGTCGTTATTAAATGTGCTATATAAATAAATTAAACTGAAACTGAAACTGAAACATTGCTGTGCCGTTGCCGTGACCCAGATCTGAATTTCCGCACATGTCCGAGTGGCAGCGCGTACATTTTATCAAAAGTGCTTCTTCAACCTCAGAGTTATACACCCTCAGTTTTAAATTGTATTATATAATTATACACAGAAACCCCTAACTGCTTCACAAGTTTAAAAGCTACAAGGCACAATAACAGCCAATTTAAAAGCAAATTATAAAAAAAATGTTTTATTGTAGTGTCACATTGATTAAAAAAAACACAGACAAAAAAATAAAATCACTCTTCCATGCAGACGTGATGGAAGTTCACTGAGCTTTACAGTGGTACAAAGTGTTAGTAGTGGTATTAGTTCATTAAAGATTAAAAACAGTGCAGGGAAAGGAAATGTGGCACTTCATCACTTCATTCAAGATTTCTGACAGGGTCCGTCATCACTATCTTTTCAAAAGTTACACCCATCTTTTCATGGCAAAGCATTTTTTTTTCCCTGAACGGCTCCTACAGTAGGACCGTAGTCAATGCCGTCCATTTAGGGTTAAAAAGTATCTAAAAAAAATCTAATAAGCTAATATAAAAAAATTAATAATTAATTAAGAGTGTGATTTCAGCTCAGTAGCTGTGTGTCTGCCCCTGAAACTGGATCTACGATGTGTAATGTGCAAAGTAAAGCTACTTGGATATATTGAGTTTATATCCTGAAATGAGAGGACTGTTCACAGGATTTAACATCACGATTGCACAAATACAGCAGAAACGCTTTACCTTTAGGTTCACAAACATCATTTATGGCATTAGTTAACATTATTAAACCATAATTAATGTTAAAGTCATCAACACTTGTGCTAAACGATTGTTCAAATTCTCGCATGAATAATATTTTTACCACAGCACTGTTGAATTCTCCTTCTAATACGTTATCTTTACAGTTTAGTCTTCAGGACTGAGGAGTTTACGCTTCGCGGTTTCTCAGGAACGTGATAAGCTGCGGGCGTTTTTTTTTTCCCTCTTACTAAATTCAAGAGAGAGAAAAAAGAGCGGCTGGTGAGGGAACAACTCTTTATAGCTGCTATAACGTAAGTGAGAACAGGAACTTGTTTCATGGACGTTCCACAACATTAAACGTAACTATAAACAGATAAAAATTATGATGTTCATTCATAAATTTAACATTTTAATAATTACCAAATTGCTGTGGAAAATTAGAAATAAAACACTTCAGGATGTGCTGTTATAGGAAATTAATCAATTATTTACAGAGTGGTAACAGTAACTCTGCCTCACCCTGCACCACTCCACCAAGATGTTGATTATTTTCCCGTAACAGCACAACGTGGAGTGTTTTATCTCTTGCATAGTCCATCAATAATGAAAGATGAATCCATACCATGGAAATAAATGATAAAATATTGATCAGATGAACTCAGGTCAGTGGGATTAAATATTAGATTTCCACAAATTAACCAGCGCAAGCTTTTTGTAAAACATTATTTTTAGTAATTAATGAATAAACCTTACTGTGTAAACAATTCAATTAATATAAGTGTTGATTACTTTAATATTATTAATGGTGTATTATTGTTCACACTGATGATTTGTTAACTAATGTTAATTAAGGGAATCTTTTTGTAAAGCATTACTTATAGAGCTTCACCTCATTTCTGTATTTTGTGATTGATTGAAAACATTTTTTTAAAAATGAAAGGCTCTGGAGAAATCAGAAGCGAGAAAGAGAGAGAGAGAATCACTATTTCTCAAAGTAGGGCAGGTAAAAGAACTTGAATCCCCTTCGCCCTCTAACAGCACAGCTTATGTAGATCACGTGGTAAACTGTGAGGGAAGAAAAAAAAATTTTTTAAATAAATCAAAGCATTCAAATTCTGTTCTCTGCAAAACTGCACTAATTTTATCTCAAAGTATAACACTCAAAATTTTGCTCAATCACTAGCTACGATTTCAATTACGTTACACCACAACGCTGTGTTGTTCTGGATTGTGATTGGTCGGAAGGTGTTGATTAATTTTTTATAACGTTATCGTTTCTATAGTAACAGCTCATTCACAGAGACTTGTACGGCGGACGCTCCACATAAACAGATTTTTTTAAAAAGTGTGTAATCGTTGATCTGTCACGAGACGTTTATTTAACATTTATGGAAGGAGTCTCCAGTGTCAGAGGTAAAGCTACAACGTTAAGTTTTCCGACATCTTCAGGACAGAGGAGTTTACGCTTCTTTGTGATTTCTCGGTAACATGACAAGCTGCGGTTTTTTTTTTGTTTTTTTTTTTTGTCTTATTAACTTCAAGAGAGAAAAAAGGAGAGGCTGGTGAGGGAACGATTGTTTATAGCTGCTTTAACGTAAGTGACAACAGGAACTAACTCGTTTCATGGAAGTTCTGCAACATTACATGTAACTAAAAATGGATAAAGAGTGTCGTCGTGACATTTTGTTCTTGACATTTTCATAATTATAACAGTTAGAAATGTGAACACTCTCAGAGAGGAGGTGGAGATTATTAAGAGAACATAAAGTGCTGCTTTCTCAGCTCTAACCCCCTTCAACAATCTTGTTGCAGATTACGAACAGGCCACGCCCTTTTTTCCTTCCACGTTATCATCTATTACAAGTATAACAACAGAGATAAAGATATATACCAGACACAGAACAAATCATTTCACTCACTAGTGCAAAATACAAAATTTTGTACCTTAAAGCTGACTTTATGCTCCTATGTCACCTTTTCTATGGTTTGTATTTTAATATTTAATAATAAATATATATAATGTTCAAAAAAAAAAAAAAAAAAACATACCACCAGGAATGAAGAGAAGAAATCCAGAGACGAAGAAAATCGCACTTGAAACCTCTGTTAAGAAATAGAGCACAACTGTGTTTTTCCACTAGTGTAACACACACACACACACACACACACACACACACTCGTACACATTATCAGACATGTACAGCTGCACACACACATCCACACCATAGCACACATCATCATTCAGCTATTAAAGGATGTGTTAATTATCTGTAGAGTTAAATTCAGTGTGCTATTCAGAGTGCACAGATGCTTTAGATACACAACATTTTTAGCAGCATTTAAGCAGTGAGTTCTGCTTATAAATCTCACCTGCGTGTGGGTTTAACTCAAGGACAATGCCTGTAAAAATCAGAGCTGAGGAGACAAAGAGAGACACAGAGATCTGTAACATTCAGTAACCAGATTATGCAAACTATACTCTGAGTGGGAGTGAGGAATACATGACCAGGCAACAAAAAGACAGGCAGTAAAGCAGAACTGGTTTTGTAATCTTGTCTTCGGTTTCTCAGCCCCTGACGCACAGAGATTTTTAAAAAAAAAAAAAAAAAAGGCTGTGTTTAAATACAGCGTTTAAAACTTACCAACTCCAGTGATGAGGAGGAGGAATGAGGCGAGCACCACTCTCCTGTTCTTTTTTATTAAAGGATGAGACGTCCACCTGAGAACACAAAACAAAAGCAGACACCATGTTCAAATAGATAATATCTTAGATGAATAGATCGTATATGTAATACAAAAGCATGCATGTGGGTCATAAAACAGTAAGACAAATGTTTACTGACCGACTGAGTGAGTCAGCCAACCAGCAGCTCAATGACTGAGTCAGCGAGTCAGCCACCCACTTCCTGACCGTGTAAGCAATCAAGCCATCCAGCCCAGTGTTTAGTGACCTAGCAAGTAAGCGAGCCAGCCAACCAGGAGCTTAATGGCTGCACAAGTAAACGAGCCAGCCAGCCACTTAGATACTGACTGAGTGAGTCTGCCAGCCTCTTAGTTACTGACTGAGTGAGCCTGCCAGCCTCTTAGTTACTGACTGAGTGAGCCTGCCAGCCTCTTAGTTACTGACTGAGTGAGCCAGCCAGCCTCTTAGTTACTGACTGAGTGAGCCAGCCAGCCTCTTAGTTACTGACTGAGTGAGCCAGCC
>CM040456.1:1761547-1791482 GCA_022758105.1 Pangasianodon gigas | reverse complement strand
AAAATCATTAGTTTATACAAGAAAGAAACACCAGAATAAATCTAATTAATAAGAAGCTGAAATATTTTTTCATCACTTATTTTTTATGGGAACTCTTCAGATTTACTTTAAATGCAAGACATGTTTATGGTTAAAGTCTTCTGGCTCGCAGTTTGACCCCACAGACGACATTAATAACTGAGACTTTCTGGAAATAAACAACGATAAGACAGAGCTTATGGTTATTGGAAGTGAGACTCAGAGGAAAGATAAGCTTGTTTATTTAGATTTCCAGTCAGTGAATAACAAAATTCATGTCAAGTATCAAGAAGTCATATTTTACAGTGACCTCCATTTTTGAAAACACACACACACATGAGCGACGCCTGAAAAACAGCGTACTATCATCTGTGTGATATCTCCAAGGTCTGGAGGTTACTGATTACTGCAGCGCTCTTTTATCTGGTCTGAGAGCTGCTCTACTAATCTGCTGGTTTGTAAAGAGGTCAGAAAGCTGCTGTGAGAATCCTGACACACACAAACCTTCCATCACATGAACTTCTAAGTGTTTAAGTGTTTATCCGTGGCTTTTAGGATTGATGGATGCTCTTTAAGTGTTTTCCTGTTAGGTTTCCTCCTGCTCTGAGATCTTCTCATCCCAGAAACCTGGCTGTAACTTCATCACAACCACAAGCGTCTGTAATTCTGCACTTAAAAACTTTAAAAATTAACACTTTTAAAAAGACTTTTCCGCATTTAATTTAGCTAATCTTTTTTATTATTATTATTATTATTGATTTTTTTAAGTTTTGTTGACCATGTCTTTTGGTTTTATTATTCTTACTTTATTTTGTACACCTATTTAAAAGTAATTATTATTATAATTATTATTATTAGTAGTAGTAGTAGTAGTAGTATTTGTAATAATTACTATCCTGCTGAAAAAAACAATAGAAACCATCACAGAAATTTTAATGGTTTCCACTACAAATACTATTACAAACCATCAGCTAACCATTAAAACCATTACCATTATCATTACTGGTTCTTAATGGTTTCCACTAGACGTAACATGCCACCAATAGAAGGCAACAAATGACCAGTAGAGACCCACAGGGACCATTACAGCTTCCATTAAAACCAGTACAATCCCCATTATAACCATTAAAACCAGTACAATCCCCATTATAACCATTAAAACCAATACAATCCCCATTATAACCATTAAAACCATTACAACTCCTATGAGGGTTTCTGTTGTTTTCTCAGCAGGGTATTTAATTAAATAATGTTTAAATCATAAAAAAATACATCAACAACAAAATAATAACAATTAATAGAAATAATGAAATAAATGATTATTATGAAATTTTAGATTAACTGTACTCTTGAAAATGTGTGTGTTTATGTGTGTGTGTTAGACTTTGTGTATGTTTTACTTTTCTTTACTTTATTTGGCCACCAGAGGGCAGAAATGAGCTTTTCTCATTTTCAAGACATTGCCCCAAATAATTTCATGTAATTCCAGCATTTAATTTAACCTCATTAAATCCACTGGGATCTCTGAACACACCGAAGTGTCTCGCTGCCATTCCAAATTAGCTTAATATTACTAACATTAGCCAACTTAGCTAGCAGGCTAGTTAACTGCTAGTAAACTGCAGACACGGGTGGGATTTCAGTATCCAAGTCTCGATGATTTCTTTGTTATTTATTTAACAGAAGCCATACCAGTTTAATATATAATATAGTTCATGTAAAATCATATTTTTTAAACCTAGCATTAGCTAGATTAGCTAGCTAAGGTTGGTTAAAAGCTGTGTTTATTCACTGACGTCACAAACAGAACTCATATGTAAGCTCTAAATCTAGTACTGAGAGGGTGAAATTAGCAGAAACTGAATTTTGCGCTTTGACAACAAAGAATTTTGCACAATGGCAGCATTTTTTTTGGAGCATTGCCGTATATACATACAGAAGACAAGAATAAGCGTCCATGAGGAACAGACTTTACGTTTTTGAGCAACTTTAACGAAGAGTAAAGTTTTGTATAACAGCAGTAGTTTACTCTTCAGTTACCGAAGTCTGCGTCATCTTTATCAGAGAAAGTTACGTCATTAGATGAGTGTCACGTGAGGGACCGAGGCAACATCACTGTACCCATAAAGCACTGCTGCACTCTGATACCATTTCCTTTTCAAAATGGTGGATGATGCAGTTCAGGCAAAACAAGAGCAACTAAAAAAAACTAAAGGTACGCTCACATATAAGTCTCCAGTCGCTGTACTATGAAGTTGCCAGTAGGCGTTCCTACTACTGGTTGCCATAGTAACCTTTATCAGTGGGTGGCGCAACTAGTATTCCACTTTTGACGCTCTTGCCGCTAAAATTAAACATTCTGGTGGGAGAGCGTTTGAATATAAAATTCACCAGTGTATATATGCATCATATCATACGAGATGAAGGAGAAGCAGCGTGCGCTCTTTGCCATTTCAGCCATCTATCTGTGGCGAAAGCGCAAGTGAGCGCTCTACCATCTTCATTCCCATTGGCAGTAGCTGCAAGAAGTCGCTCCAAATTTGCATAAAGTTAATCTTTTCTCAACTATGTCGCATCACTGGACACACCCACATGTAGTTGCCAATGGCTGCTGTCACTCATGTTGCCGGAAGTCGCCAGCTCTCATTGAAAAAGAATGATCTCCGTTCGATTTGTCGCTGCGAGTCGCTGTATGTCTGAACGTACCTTAACATTTGGTTGTCTTCGACTCCTTCATCTGTACATGAGAAGGAGAAACTGGCAGAGGTTTGCTTCTGTCTCAAAAATGGTGCTTCACACCTCTAGCACTATTTTATTTTATCATCTGATGAGTTGAATCCCATGCCGTTAGTGTTACCTCTGCTATTAATCATCATTGTTATCTATCATCCAATCTATCAATCCCCTTGGAAACTTCATAGAAGAGCTGGACATGCTCATGAGTCTTTTCCCTTGAGGTGTGACTTCTCTTCATCTCCTTGGAGACTTCAACCTTCCTTCTGACAACCTCCACTCCTTCTGCCTCCTCTCTCTTGTACTCTTTTGACCTGACCTGTCCTCCAACACAGTCCTAGACCTGGTCTTCAGCTGATCTTCTTCTGTTCTAGACAGCAAAATAAAGTAAAAAAAGACAGACGACTGTTCATTTGTCTTTATACAGAGTCGCTATTGCAGTGGCAGGCGGCATGTAGTTAGCACAACAACTGACATCTGAATTGAGTTTTTTATTCTATACCAATTCTGTGGTAAAGCAACAAAATCCAAACAACTGGCTCTAGTGAATTCTTTGGACCAATTCTACACTGCAAATGTCCTCTGTCTCTGGAAACCTCTACTCTGACAACTTTAGTTCACTGATCTTCAGAAAGCATTTTATCTTGGTCAGGGTTCTTGGTGGATCTGAAGCCTATCCCGGAAACACTAAGCTTGAGGCAGGAATACATCTTAGATGGGAGAGCAGTAAGGAAATTTAGCGTAGCCAATCCACCTACCATGTTTTTGGATTGTTTTTTTTTTTTTTTTGGACAAAACCCAGGTGGGCATGGGGAGAACTTGTGAAACCTCACACAGACAGTACCCTAAGCTCAGGACCAAATCGGGGACCTTGGAACTGTGAAGTAGGAACACTACCTGCTGTACCACCACCAACACAAAATACATTTTAAACCAAAGTAACATCTAACAACTAACATCTCATATCAGAGCAATCAACAATGAAAGCGACAGGAGCAACATACCGCTTGTTTAAACACATGCTTGGTTTACTCTTGCTCCCCCTGTTACCACCCCATCATACCCTTCCCCTACTCACTGAAACCTCCAATCTATCCATCCTTCCTTTCTGGTTTCCTGCATCATAACAGTCCTACAACACTCTGACTCCTTTTTCTCTCTATCAACAATAACATATCAGTAACATAGCAAGTTCTACAACATTTTTGCTTCACCCCTCAATCCTTCCCCTCGGCCCCTACACTACTATACCTTTCCCTTCCAGAAAAAACACTGCAGATCCTCTTGTCCAGGAAACCCACCACCTGCATGCTGGATGCCATCTCTCCACAATGCTCCATACCATCTCACAAGACCTCTCCTTCATCATTTCCATCATAAATGACTCCATAAGTCCAGGTCATGTACCAACTGTCTTCAAGACAGCAAAGCTTATACCCATCCTGGAAAAAGCCCACAGTAGATATCTCAGACATCAGCAATTACCGACTGGTATCACTTCTTTCTCTTCTTTCAAAAATTGTTGACCATGCTGTAAACAATCAGTTGTCTCTCTTTCTTACCCAGAACGACTTCCAACATCCTAACCAGTCTGGCTTCAATGTGGCAAACTTCACAGAAATAGCTGTTGCTGTTACTGAGAAGCTTCCTGCCGCTTGACCAGCCAAACTATCAATGGTTCTCATTCTTCTTGACCTCTCAGCAGCCTTCGACATGGTCAATCACAAAACTCTCCTGTCCATCCTTAGGAGGCTGGGAATTAGTGGCCGAGCATGGTGGTGGTTTGTTTCTTACCTGGAGGAACAAACAAATCAGGTGACATGGAGAGGATCCACATCTGCTCCATGCAGACTCTCCACTGGTGTCCCATAAGACTCAGTGCTAGGTCTTCTTTTTTCCTTCTATATCTACTCTCTCAATGAGGTCATATCCCCACATGGGTTTTCATACCATTGCTATGCTGATGACACTCAACTCATCTCCTTTCCTCCCTCAGATACTCATGTTTCTGCCCAGATCTCAGAAGGCCTGGTGGACATCTTGTCATGGATGGCAGCACCTGAAACTAAATCTCAGCAAGGGTAAGCTGCTGTGTATCCCTGGAGATGCATCATCACTTTAAAATCTTGTTATCTCCCTAGAAAAATCTTGGATTGCACTATGTGACTATGTATGCAAGCTTGAGGTAGTTCTGGACAACCAGCTATCCTTTTCATATTGCTAACCTCATTCACTCATGTAGTTTTTCCTTTAAAACACCAGGAGGATCTGATGTGGAGCAGCATTTCTCTCCACAAAGGCCACTCTTTGTGGTGTTTGTTCAGTCTCTTGTCATCTTGAGATTGCTCTACTGCAATTTGCTTCTGGCAGGTCTTCTCCCGTGTGCCGTCAGACCTGTGAAAAAAAAAAACTAGCCAAAAACAGAACCCAACCTACCTGAAGACACATCAAACCTCTTGCTGCACTTTGTTTCCTCAAGGATGGATTGACTTGACTGGACCCACCGTCCTTCAAAACACAAGAAACACATGGATCAAGACTCTTCTCTGAACTTCTTCAGGGTCCCTGGTCCTATTCTGAGCTTGGGTTACTATCTTTGTGGAGGGTTGGATGTTCTTCCTGTGTCCAGGTTCTCCAGGTTCCTCCCACCCCACAAAAGTATGCCGGTAGATGGATTTGCTATGCTAAATTGCCCCTAGGTGTGAATGAATGTGTCCTGTGATTGACTGGCATCCCATCCAGGGTGTGTTCCTTCCTCTAGTCCAGCATTCCTGGGATAGCTTCCAGATCCGCCACCACCACCCTGACCAGGATAAAGCGCTTACTAAAGATGAATGAATGCTATTCCTACACCCTTAACTATCTGTACTAGCATTTTGTAATTTGTAAAGCACTTGTAAATGTACATGGGAACTGAAGGAGCTGTGTTACCTTACTCTGTTAGTGAATTAGCAAGCTAGCCAATTAGTAGAGTAGCTAATTGCCAAGCCAATGTGTGAACCCTCTGCTTCAGCTACATTGTTTGGTTGTGGAAACCACTCCCACAACCCTTATGGTGCAAGTGCATACTCCAGACAAAGTTATTTAGTCATAAGGGGAATTAAAATTGGAACATAGGCATTAGACACTACATGTGTCGAATGTACATAATCTGTTTTGTATCCAGAATCAGAATGTACTCTTTGGAAATAACACTTAATAAAACCAACAAACCCAAACTGTCAGATGACGTTAGCACTTAATCTGTCATCCATCATCAAGAGAAAAACAAAAGACACACAATTGGTTTGGTGCCCTGAACAAGACTGAATATGAAACATACATATCAAGATAAAAAATACCAAAGTGTAAAATAATTTGCGAGGAATTTGCGAGAAATACTCAGGACCAGTTTCAGAATTGAGCAGTTTAGTTGATTCTTGTCATTGATGAGTTTCAAAATCAGCTATTAGATGCTGCGTTCATAAGAGCAAGCTGAACAACAAGAGGCTTTTTTTTTTTTTTAAAGAAATCCACAAAATGCAGCTCCTGAACTTCACCAAGCCTCATTGGAGCTATAATGGGGTTAAAGAAGCCAAAATCAAACAAGGGGACTTCATATGCTCTCAGAAATAAAGGTACCAAACCATATATTTGCTTGTTGTTTGTGGTACCATCATGGTACAAATGTGTATTTAAAATGGAAACCTTTAAAAAAATAATTCAAGTTACATAATTGCGCTTTAAAGGATGACTAATGTAAAAGCTAATTAAAGGCAGAGCACATGCATTTTCTCAGGTAAAAGATACTAAAACATGTAGCCTTGATGCTACCACCACAGCAACAAGGAATAGTACAGTTCGGTATCTTTCTGAGATCATGGAAGCAAAATATGTCAGGAAAGTTTTGCAGCCTGTGGTCTAAGTTGATCAGAAATACCAGAATATTTCAGCCCAAAACATGGTTGCCTCTGCCTGGAGGTTAAGACTTGGGTGTAGATGGATCTTTCAAGATGAAGATGATTACCGCCAAACAAATATCCAAAGGATACAGTACACAACATTGACATTTTGCAGTCTCTGTCTCGTCTTTGAATTTGAAAACTTGTCGTCTGAATTGAAGAGGTCGTCCACATGCACAAACACGGAGGAATGAAACATCACTTGAAGCATCAACACTTTTTTAGACATTATGGAAAAAGACTCGGCCTTTTTTATTCTCTCCAAAGGAGGCTTCATCAAATATTAATGATATTAATGACAAAAAATATTAATGATAATAATAGAGTGCCAACAATTTTGAAAACACACTTAAACAGAAACCTATTGAAAAAGGTATTATGTTCAAATAAAATATAAAACTACAGTTTACCCTCAAATGATCCCAGATTCTCATAGAGGGTGCCAATAATTTTGGACTGGCTTAAAAATTATACATAACATTTAAAACATATAAACAAACGTGTTATTTTATTGTCTTAAAAAGTAACACAATCTCCCAACCGGACATTATCACATACACTACAACAACAATTTAAACACCATTACTACACAAATAGGGACTTTTTTTTTTCTTCAAATATTATAGACATTACAAAAGACTCCTCGTATCTTTCAGGTTTTCTTTTGAAGTTATTTATGATACTGTACACGCTCACAACCATTTTCCAAAACGATGTTAATGTGACGCTGCTGTTCTGAAATCCGTAATGTTTTGAAGACATTTCAGGGACTTGTCAGGGTTTTTTTTTATTTCATATGAAATAATTTACAGTATAAACAGAGCATCCATGTTGGTTGGAGTTCAGAGCAAGCAGAGAGCAGGCGTTTCAGTGCAAACATGGTTTTGTACAAATCAGTCTCGGCTGCGATTCTCCCTTTACTCTATCAAAAGCTAAGACCAACAAATAAAAATAAAAAGAAATAAAGAAAAAGTGACAAACAGAGTAGTGAAAAAAAATCCTAAAATGCATCCTTGGATAGAGCGCGTGTGTTTATGGCCTTAAAATATGTTTTTAAAATGTTTAACATTTGTTTAAGTTCTGAATTTTTTTATATTTTGATGAAAAGAATTAATGGACAAAGGATTAAAGCTACAATCAGTAGATTTTACTGGCACATAGAAATTAAAAATGATGAATAACAGCTTTAAAAACAGTTTAATAAATATTTATTCATATTAAAAAAATAATATAATATAGCGAAAAATGATCAGGTAAAATATTTCGCTTTTCTTTTCTGTGTTTTGTTAATAAAAACCAGTTGTGGACTAGAATTACAGGCTTAAATTATAGAATTAAAGCTACAATCAGTGTGGAAATTAAAATGGATGAATAACAGCCTTAAAAAAGATGTTTAAATAAATATTATCTTTACAATAAAAGAAAAGAATTGGCACCAAAACTATACATACAGTGACTTTAATACCCCTTTAGAACATCAACATTGTTAATAAAACCAGTGAAGGGACAGGATTAAATACTAAACCTGTAAAATTAAAGCTACGATCAGTATGTTTTTAGAGCAAGTGGAAATTTAAATCGGTGAATAGCAGCCTTTAAAATTTAAGGGCTGAATTAATAATTTAAAGGCTAAAAATTAAAATAAATATTTCTTCACATTTAAAAAAATAAAGAAAAAATTGCCATCAGAAAAATACAGACAGCAACTTTAATATCCCTTAGAACATCAGTTACAATAATCATTTCTTTTTGTGTTTATTTTATTAATAAAAACACTGGTGGTGGACTAGAATTAAAGATTAAAATTACTGTACAATTAAAGCTACAATCAGTATGTTTTTAGCGCTTATGGAAATTGAAACTGATGAATGACAAACTTTAAAGAAATTTTATATAAAAAAAAGAATTAACACCAAAAACACATAGACGACAACTTTTATATACATTAGAGCATCAGGTACGATATTATTTTCCATTTTACGTTTGTTTTGTTAATAAAAACAGTGATGGACTACAGCTAAAGACTACATTTGTACAATTAAAGCCATAATCAGTAGGTTTTTTTAGCATAATTGAAATTAATAAATACTAGAGACATTAAAAAGTTGTCCAAATAAATATTTCTTCATATAAAAAAAGAATTTACACCAAAAACATACAGATAGCAGCTTTAAAAATCCCTATAACACCAGGTACAATGTTAATTTCCTTTTCATGTTCATGTTGTTAATAAAAGCAGTGATGGATTAAAATAAAAAAAAACTAAGATTGTAGAATAAAAAAAAAACAATTGATACCAAAAAAATTGATACAAAAAAGTAAATAAATAAATAAAAATACAGACATCAGCTTTAATGATTCCTATAATATACTTAAGAACATCATGTAGAATATCAATTTCCATTTTATTTTTGTTTAGTTAATATATATAATTATATAATTAAATATATAATAAAATGAATAATAAATATCATATACATTATACAGTGGTGGACTAGAATTAAAGCTACAATCAGTATATTTTTTAGGAAAAGCTGCTACAATGATATTTTCTTCAGATATTAACAAAAAATAATACATCAAAACATACAGATGGTGGATTTAATATTTCTTATACTTTAGAATATCATGTTAATTTCCTTTTTTTTATGTTCATTTTCTAAATAAAACCATCAGTGGACTAGAATTAAAAATTAGAATTAAAGGTACAATCAGTAGTTTTTTACCACAGAAGACCACAGAAAATGGATGAACAACAGCTTTAAAAACCTTTTAATAATTAGATATTCATATTTAAAAAAAAAAAAGAAAGACAAGAATAATTGGCACCAAAATCATACAGATCGTGGCTTTAATATGCCTTAAAACATCACGTAGAATATTCATGTCCTGTTTCAGTTTAGAATTAAAAAGTAAAAGTGTAGAAATAAAGATAAAATTGGAGACTTAAAGCTACAATCAGTATGTTTTAGAGAACATGGAAATATATTATATATACTGGTACAAAAAGCATAAAGATATTAGCTTTATCTTAGAACATCAGGTAGAATATTCCACAATTTTAGGTTTGTTTTGTTCATAAAACCAGTGGTTTAAAGATTAAAAACAAAATTAGTAGAATTTAAAACTAAGACGGAACATCAGATACAATTTTATTTACGTTTATGTTCGTTTTGATAATAAAACCTGCAGTGGACTGGAACTAAAGACTAAAATTGTAGAATTAAAGCTACAATCAGTATGTTTTTGGAGCATATATTACAATCTTTTATAAGAGAATAATATGTTAAAATAAATATTTCTTCATATTAAAATAATTTAAAAATAAATTAATTAACATAATCAAATTACAAATGGCAACTTTAATGCTTCCTATAGTGCCACAAATCATCAGGTAGAATATTGACTTCATTTTATGCTTTTGTTGTGAATTAAAGAATAAAAATGACAGAATTAAAGCTACAATCAGTATTTATTTAATCTGTTTATATGTCAGTAAGAACACCAAAGTCAATATTCTGCACTAATGAACAGAAGGTTGTGAGATCAAATCCCATGACTGCCAAGCAAGATCCTTTAAATTATTAATAATATTATTATATTATCATTAATACCCTTAACAGCTCAGGCTGATTAAATCCCGCCTCATTTTAAATAAAAGCATCTGCATTAAATGAAAGATTATAATTACAGTATAATAATATCAGATCGCGGTATATCGTCATACAAATATATCATCCCAGTCCTAATTCTAATCATCTATAAAACAGTGAAGACACAATTTAGCTCCATAATATTTACAGTTTTGTGTGTGAACATGGCAGGAATGTTGGAACAAATCCAGATCAGATAGAACAGATTATTCTTCTATTGTAAATTATTGTTTACGTCTCTAACAGCTGTGTACTTAGGCATAAAATATAAATGTGAATATAATGTAAGTACTAAAGGTGCTTTTGTACAGTTAATATCAGTACAGTGTCAATATCAATATCGAATCGAATCAATATCGAATTTTATAATTTTATATCGAATTTTATAAATTCATTCCACAGGTGTAGGTTTTATCTCAGAGCTCCTGACTAACTCTCTGGCAGTCCTGAGATTTAACGCTGAAACACACAGTATCTCCATATCTACATGAAAGCACACTCTTTGAGCTTCGCTAATGAGATTTCACTGTTTTTATTCATCTATCGATTCTTCATCTATCCTGTTTGGCCGAGTCTGTGTCCACTGTAGCTTCAGATTCCTGTTCTTGGCTGACAGGAGAGGAACCTGATGTGGTCTTCTGCTGTTGTAGCTCATCCACCTCAAGGATTGATGTCTTGTATATTCTGAGATGCTTTTCTGCTCACCGTGGTTGTAAAGAGTGATTATTTGAGTTACCGTAGACTTCCTGTCAGCTTAAACTAGTCTGACATGTTTCCACCCACAGAACTGCTGCTCACTGGATGTTTTTTGTTTTTCGCACCACTCTGTGTAAACTCTAGAGTCTGCTGTGTGTGAAAATCCCAGCAGGAGATCAGCAGTTTCTGAAATACTCAAACCAGCCCATCTGGCAACAACAACCATGTCGTGATTTTAGGCATTTATGCCCCGCTGACACATGATTGGCTCATTGGATATTGGTGAATACATATACAATACGCCATTGGCTCTGGATTCAGATCAAACAGCAGCTGAAAATACCTGGCAAGAACGTGTGTGTTTTCTTAGTTCTAACAAAGAAGCCGTCCAGAGGAAATGGAAACACTTTCGGGACAAGTCAAGAGGGACGTCCGTAGATGTTTCCTTCTATTCTGAAATGCTTGGATGGCTCTCTGATTTTAGATTTTATATAACTAGGTAGGCTTTACGGAGCACACCACATATCCTCATGACCTATCCTGTTTATAGATCACCCTCTTGAGTATCTAAGATACACTTCGCTCTTAAACTCACAACCTTCCTGACATTGAACTTTTCCCAATATGTGTATAAGATGTAGATAAACAGATTATTGACAGTTGCGCTCTGTAGTCGCTTCATCGCAGCTCCACACTGTCACCTGGAACAGAAAAAGCCTTACAACACTTTACACTGAAATAAAAGAGGAAGCACATGAACGTGTACATCATTTCCACATGAAAAACTCTGCGCATGTGTAAAGAAATTCTTTAAAGCAAATCAATATTTCTGTAATCACTGTTTACCTTTAATGCTGTATCAATTCCTTTAGATTCGCTGTTGTACAGTTTTGTAAAGAACTTGTTATAGCTCTTCTCCAAACTTTAGTTCTCACGTTGCTTCTGTTTCTGCAGAAAATTCACAACAGCCTTTTTTATCTGAAAAGTATATGTTACTACGCACACATTAGGCATGTGCGATATTGATTTTTTCCCTGCTTGTGAATCAGTAGTCAGGAACTGCTGGCTGGCAGTGGCAACTGCAAGAACTCAGCTGGTTGGTGGTTTTTTAGATGATTCTTCATTAATGTGCAGCAAACAGTAAAAAAAAAAAAAAACATAACACAGTAGATTTTCAATATAATTCTTATACAAAGCAGTTCTGATGTCTACATGGCCGACATTTCACTGTTGATCTGCTGCTCAAAGTGTTTGAATGCATCTGAGCGTCGTAAAGTGTTGATGTGACACTTCACTGTACACCTATTTTATCTTTTTTAGGTAAAACAAATTTCATCCTTTCAGCCTCAAAGCTAAAGTGCTGTTTTTGACAGTTTTTCAGTGGATGTTTTTTGGTGGCGTCCTTAATAAATATAATTTCACTGATATTAAATATATACTTGTCTAATATTAGCTAAGTCCAACATACACTGATAGATTTTAATTCACATTAATGAACTCAAAACGTCTATTTACCGTGACAGACAGTGAGGTGCTGGGAAAGGGGGCGGGGCTTACAGTTAGTGTCAGTTAATATCAGAGAATTCAAAACACCTTCACAACTGTCAATCATTCTAGAGTCACATGTCGATTGGCTCGTCTGTCGTTTTATTGGAGAGAAAAAAGGACTGCTATTTTGACATATTTTTAAGAGTGATAACTCGTACTAGCTACTCTGATGTTAAACTGTGGAACTCCAACAAAAAAAAAAAAACATCACTGGATATCGTGGCAGTGTAATATCATGTAGGGACGATTTAATCATTACATCACACAAGCCTAATATACAGAAAACGTTTCTGTTTTTTTTGGTAAATGAACACTTGGACAAGTCGAAAATTTTCTCTTTTCTACTGACACAATAATGCAGATGATGTCAAATAAATAGCTAAGAAAGAATTTGTATATATATTTTTTTTTAAAAAACAGGGTGCCTAGACTTTTGCACAGTACTGTTTGTTTTAGTTACTTGGAAAAAAAAAAAACTGTGTTGATGCACCATATTTTATTAACATGAAATGAGTTTACACAGGCGGTCAGGAAAAATGTGCAAAATATGAAAAAAGAAAGAAAGAAAGAAAAAAAGAAGTGCAGATTGTAGCTTTAATGATTACGGACACGTCTTTTCTCTGAGATATCAGGTATTAAATATGATTTAGTTTTAAGTATGACGGTCAGTATTGCCAAAACACTTAAAATCTTAAAAAAAAATATATATATATATATATATATATATATATATATATATATATATTATACTAATAGTTAATCAAATTATATTTAGCATATTTGTGCTTTTACGTGCTTCTTTGAGAAGAAGAAGAAGAAGAAGAAGAAGGTGTTTTCTTAATGTTTTCTCCATCTAGATGCATTTTAGTGACGCAAAGCTATGAACTGGATGCGAATAATTGCTGCAAGAAGAAAGAAAGAAAGAAAGAAAGAAGATTAAAGTCCCAGTGTTTTGTAGGTGGTGTATAAAATAAATAGAAGACACTTCTGTCAAAAATGGAATTAAATTCTTTTAAAAAATTCAGCATTTATTACTGATTGTTTTCGAGTTGTCTTAGTTTCCACGTCCGTCGCTGCAGCGAAACATTCACGATCTGCCGACGCTCTGTCCTGCTTTACACACAGCTGGAGGAGGTAGCTAGGTATGTATATGTACATGGAGTTTTGCTGTGTGTGTGTGTGTGTGTGTGTGTTGAAACAGGGAGTGTGTCGTCACGGTTAAGGTCTTCAGAGTCTCGTTGAAGAGCAGCTGCTTGATAAAAAAACTCAAACATGAAAACAGAAGGAACATTTTTCTTGCTGTGATTTGGACACGTGACTCCCACAGATAGTGAATTAAGCCTTTAATCAGAGATTTAATAAATTCATCGAGGCTAGATATCAAATCATCAGCTTTAAATTCAGATCTGAGTCCTATAAATGCTGCTTTTTCCACTGACACAAAGCTCCGATCACTTTTTTAACAAGTCACTGGTTTGAGAATCACAACCATTATGTAATCAGATGTGGGCGTTACCTAACACACACTGTAAACACAACAACAACAACAACAACAACAACAACAAGGACAGATCACTTCCTGTTTTAATTACATGATATTCTTAACGCTAACATGCTTAATTTCTGCTAATGATGCATCTTAAAAACAGAAAGCGCTAACTACTTTATTCTGTACACATGAGCTAACAAACGGTTGTGATTGGCTGTCATCATTTTGATTGACAGGGAAGAGAATAAAGTCGTTCCTCCCACAGTTACGCTCGTGAATTATAATGTAAGATTTTTAATTCATTACAAATAGGAGAGAAAAAAGGAGAAAAATAATCAGTGAACTGAAATTGCCAGTAAAGTTTTCTGTGAGGAGATGTTTACTTTATTCAGATTTTTTTTATTATTATTAACTTCAAGGGCGATTAAAAAGCGAGGCTGGTGAGGGAATGACTGTTTACGGCTGCTATAGCGTAAGTGAGAACAGGAACTAACTTGTTTACGGGAACATTAAGCGTAACTATAAACAGATTAAAAAGTATGCTGTGTTTATTAATAAATAAAATTTGGGAAATTGCTGTTGTATAAGTGAAATAAAACACTCAGGATGTGATGTTGGTTTAGAGCCGAGGAACCCTGTGGCACTGTAAACCAATGCATTACTGTCAATTGCAATAAATGGTCTGGAAGCTACATTGCTAATGCTATTGCTAATGCTAATGCTAACAAACCCATTTTCAAGCAGCTAGACATTCAATATAAATGAAAACAAGCGAATCACGTAGCAATTTTCTTTCTATAGATAGCAGCGAGAGTGTGGATGGTAAAATATTATATGTTCTCAAAGTTAAATAGAGGATGTGATCTGTCACAGCTGTTGCCATGGTTACGAAATGCGCTCGGGAAACGCCCACATCTGATCAGCTAGTTCAGCAACTAGTGTTGCATTTAGGGGAGAAATATTCTTCATCATTTTAACGCTATAGCTTTAAGTTTCAGGCCTCCAGTTAGAAAAAAGTGACCTCTAGTGCAAACAATGATAAACACAGTGAGCGAAGGAGCTCTGGATTGCATTCAAGTAAAAGAAAAAGTGAGAATAAGTTTTAGAAAATCGTAACACAGCAGCGACAAGGTGAAGTCTCTGCATCCCGTAATTGAGGAATCAAATGTTTCCAGGACATGAAGCCGACTTTCCGGGCCTTTAACACCCGCTTTTTATCCCTCCCACACACACACACACACACACACACACACACAGAGAGAGAGAGAGAGAGCTTCAGAAACACACAATGGATGTCATAAGTGCAGGAACCTGATTCACCATTTCATAACAAGGAGCTGAAATTAAAAACTCTTGGGCTTGTAAATAAAGGTGTAAATAAAGGTGTAAATAAAGGAGGAATGGAAAACCAGCTCCTGAGCACACATGACTCCAGATGTATTTTTTCTCCCTCTAATAGGGTAACTCTTCATGACCTGAGATTAAATGTCAGATAGAAACTTTAATGAAACAGGTAAATTCGTTAAGTGATGTACAGTCACACACGTTACACACTTTGCCTCGTCTGGGATTTCAACTGAAAAAGGAAAAAAAAAAAGTCAACAGTCCTCATGTTTTTTCTTTAAACCCTAAATGAATCCTTTAATTTCAGAATAAGTTTGTTTTCTTTTATAGTAAGTCAATCTAAGTACTATTTATTTATTTTTTTAATAAGCAATATGAAAAGTATGACTCCAGTTCTTATTACTTTATCAACAGAGCTAACGCCGTCATGAAGAATGACTTTATTTCTCTGGTTTTTTATCATACAACATTATGAATCGTGAAATTTAATGTTGAGATCTCATACCGGCTTTCTTCCATGTGACGATTTCTGATCTCTTTAAAACTGTCGGGATCCTCATGTCAGAGTGCAATCCATCAGCAGGATGAAAAAAAAACAACAATTATTACTGAAAAAAAAAAACATGAGCAGATACTTCGAGACTATCCCGGGTTATGAAAATAACTGGAGAATTTCCTGATTGAGATAAATCATGATTCATTTCCATTTTGACTATTTTTTTTCTCCTTCTTTTATTTTTTTTTCTTCTTTTTTGCAGTGATTTGTTGCGATGCTGTAGAACAGTCAGTGGAAGCCATACCTGTTGGGATTAACAGTCCCCGTGGAGGTTTGAGGTGCTTGTCACGGCCCGAGTGTTTGTTTTTTTTTGTTTGTTTTTGTTTTGTGTTTATTCTCGGCCCGAGCGTTTGCGTGTTTTTTGCGTGTTTCTCCTCGAGCCGGGTCAGACGCTGGTGATGGAGGCGAGGCAGTTGTTGGGTTTCTGCAGTTTCTCGGCCTGCGTGCTGGGAGCCTCGGCCACGGAGCGGAAGGAGAACGGAGCGCCGATCAGGGAGCTGCCCATGTGACCCGGACTCAGCGCCGGATTCTGACGCCGGTTACTCTCCACGATACTCGAGGTGTTGGACGCCAAACTTTCCCGCGTCCTAGGAGAGGAAGATCAGGAGAATCAGAAATATAAACGACAGGATGGAAAGAAGTGGAGAGAAAAATGGAAATGAGGTCAGAGGAGGAGGAGGACAGAAAAGATGAGTTGTTGATTAAGAGGAAAGGATTGAAGATGATAATAATAAAAAAGAAAATAAATGACAACACAGTGAGGACATGAGAAAAAAACAGAAAAGAAAAGAAGAACATTGGAAGGAGAAAAGAAGACCAGAAGAAGAAGAGAAAAGAGAATTGAAAACGTGGCAAGAAATAAGAGAAGGTAAAAGTGGATCAGAAAAATGGAGACAAGGTTAGAGAAAGGAGAGGAGAAGAGAATAGTGAAGAAAAGGGTTAGAGGAAAAGAAATTGATGGAAAAGAAGAGTAGAGGAAAGAAGAGAAAAGGAGAAATGAAAGAAGAAGAGTGAAAATGAGAAAAGAAAAAGACGGGAAGACAAGACAAGAAAAGGTAAAAGCGGATCAGAAAATAGAAATGAGGTCAGAGGAGGAGGACAGAAATGATCAGAGGATGATTGTAGAGGAGAAAAGATGATTGAAGGTGAGAAGAGAAGAAAATAAATAACATAGTGAGGACAAAGAGGAAAAAAGAGGACAAGAAAGATGACAAAAAGGAGAGTAAGACAGGAGAGTGAGAAAGAAGAGTGAAGGAAAGGAAAAAGTTGGAAAAGAAGATATTGTAGAGGCGAGGAGAGAAGGTGAAAAAAGAGGAGTGGAGAGGAAAAAAGAAAATAAGTAACAATATGGTGAGGACACAAGAAGACGAGAAAAGAGACAGAGGGAAAAGTAGAGAAGATAAGATGAGGTGAGAGGAAATGAGACGAGATCAGACAAAAATGAAAAGAATAAAAGAAAATGGAATGACAAGAAAAGATTGATGATGAGAGAAAAAAAGAAAAATGTGTTGAGGCCATGAGAAAAGAAGTCAAAGAGGAAAATCAGAAGAGGACAAAAAAGGATGACAAAATAAAAGTGGAGGACAGGACATGAGAGGAGAGGAAAACAGGAGAGGAAAAAAGAAGAGTGAAGAAAAGGAGACACTGTTAGAGGAAAGAAAAAAATGGGAAAAGAGCGTAGAGAAGAGAAAGAGTAAAACAGAAATTAAAGAAGAGGAGTGAAGATAAGAAGGAAAAAAGAAAACACAGTGAGGACAAAAGAAGAGAAAGAGAAAGAGAAAAGAGTCAAGAGCAGAAATAGAGAGATGAAATGACAGGAATAGAGATGTGGTGGAAAAAAGGATTGAGAGGAAAGGTGTGAAGAAAATTAAAGATTACATCACATGAGAAAAGAAGGAAAGATAAGGAGGGAAGAGAAGAGAATTGGAGAGTCAGAGGGAAAGGAGAGAAAATGGAGAGAGGGACTGGATGGAAGAAGGGATGAGATAAGAGGGATGAGAGGAGAGGAAAAGATGTATAAAGGAGTGAACAGAAGGAGTGAAGATCTTTTCAACAAAAGCTATGAGGAAAAGGTTTCGTCTCACTGTCAAGGACACAAATTTTATGTTGTTTATTACGTTAAACAATTTTGTTACGTCAAAGATTTGTTATGTAAGTCTTGTTGTCAAACAAAATTTTATTATCTCTAACAAAGTTTTATGTTAAGCAAAGTTTCATTAATTCGAGAAAACAAACTTCAGTTATGTTGAAGAAACTGTTTCATTATGTCAAACAAAGTTTTGTTAAGTCTAGCAAACAAAATTTCCTTACATAGAGCAAAGCTTTACACTCGCCATCCACTTTATTAGGAACAGCTGTACACCTGCTCATTTATGCAGCTATCCAATCAGCCAATCACGTGGCAGCAGCACAATGCACAAACTCATACAGGTACAGATCAAGAGCTTCAGTTAATGTTCACATCAAACATCAGAATGAGGAAAAAGTCTGATCTCTGTGACTTTAACCGTGGCATGGATGTTAGTGCCAGATGGGCTGGTTTGAGTATTTCAGAAACTGCTGATCTCCTGCTGGGATTTTCACACACAACAGTCTCTAGAGTTTACACAGAATGGTGCAAAAAACAAACAACATTGAGTGAGTGACAGTTCTGTGGGTGGAAATGCCTTGTTGATAAGAGAGATCAGAGGAAAATGGCCAGATCGGTTTCAGCTGCCAGGAAGGATAAAGTAACTCTTATAATCACTCTTTACGAAGGTGGTGAGCAGAAAAGCATCTCAGCATGCACAAAACATCGAACCTTGAGGTGGATGAACCACAACAGCAGAAGACCACATCAGGTTCCTCTCCTGTCAGCCAAGAACAAGAGACTGTCATGGGCACAGACTCACCCACACTGGACAGATGGAACTAGAAAAAAAAAAAATACACCTGGTCTTTTTCTAATCTTCAGCTGTCCAGTTTCAGTGAGTCTGTGCCCATGATGCCTCAGATTCCTGTTCTTGGCTGACAGGAGTGGAACCTGATGTGGTCTTCTGCTGTTGTGGCTCATCCACCTCAAGATTTCATGTGTTGTGCATGCTGAGATGCTTTTCTGCTCACCACGGTTGTAAAGAGTGATTAATTTGAGTTAGTATAGACTTCCTGGCAGCTCAGCTCAGTCTGGTCATTCTCCTCAGATCTCTCAGATTCTCCGCTTACAGGATGTTTTTTGTTTTTCGCACCATTGTGTATAAACTCTAGAGTCTGTTGTGTGTGAAAATCCCAGGAGATCAGCAGTTTCTGAAATACTCAATGTAATGTGAACATTAACTGAAGCTCTTGACCTGTATATCTGCAGGATCTTTGCACTGCGCTGCTGCCGTATGATTGAATGATTAGATAACTGCATGAATGAGGAGGTGTACAGGTGTTCCTAATATAGTGGACAGTGAGTGTATGTCAAGCAGGCAAATTTGTGTTATATGATTTAAAGTTTCATTATATGAAGCAAACAAAGTTTCATGCTGAGCAGTTATTATGTAGAGAAAACAAAGTACACTACATTTTTAAATCCAAATTCACACACAACATTTTTATCACACTGCATAATATATATCTCGATGCATAATAAAATTCTATGAATATGCAAATTAGAAACATACCCAAACCTGCATGCCCCGCCCCTTTCACTGATGTCTCAGATATATATTTTTTTGTATTCTAGATGAATAATATCAGGAAGAGAATTATAAATTCAGAGCTGCTCTCAGCACAGTTTCCCGAAGGTATTGTAAAGTTAACTGAGAGAGAGAGAGAGAGAGAGAGAGAGAGAGAGAGAGAGAGTTCAATGTGATGCTCGCTCCATCATTTAATGACCTTAGTGCTGCAATGCTTCAGCCCTGAATAAATAAATAAATAAATAAATAAATAACACAGTTGGTCATGAAGCACAACATTCTTTTCCACAACACTTTTAAGAGGTGCATCTCCACCACACAGGGATTTACAACACTATTAAAAACTTTCACTATTTGAAAGTAATCCCTCAAATAATCACCTTATTTTTCCAAAGTATCCATAATCTGATTACTGTCTATTTCTCTTTTTAGGAGCTGTAATGGATTATAGTTACTTATTTTTATGACATAATCCTGTTATAAGCAGTTATGATTTGAGCCCTGCTGACAAGGCACGCTGAGGTCAAATACAAGCAGTCATTAAAGGGTGACCTGAAAAAATCTCATTCCTTTCCTGTCATAGCTGTTACAGCGCCATGAACGATCACTTTATTATTAAACTTATTAAGTTAAGAGAATTTAGAAAGAAAACGATGGAGAGAGAGAACATATTAGCATCTGATCCAGAAAAACAAAAAGTAGCAATGTTAGTCGTTAGTGGATTTCTAAATAGCAGTCAATGTTATATGCGAATGGCTTTGTACTTTTATAAATTTGTGTTTTATTCTGAAAAGTAGCGGCATAAAGGTGTTATTAAATAAGGCTGTCACAGAAAAAACTCTGTTTTCATCAACCTTCATCACATTTTTTCTTAAAATTACTTCAAAATTACTGTTAAAATAGTCACCTAATATGACTTGCTAGTAGTAGTATCTACCACCGTGTGGTATTTTAAACAAGCCCTTGTTGACTTCCCTTCTCCATTTCCCCTAGGAAGATCCCTGTCGACATGTTAAGGATGTTTGTGGGATACCCCCTTTGAACCCCCAAGGGAGCAGACATTACCCAGGATACACTGCAATGATATGATTTCATTTTTGGAAACAGCAAAAGCAGTGGATGACGTTATTTATAAATGAAAACAAGAGTAATAAGATGAAACATTTCTAAAATACACCATTTTGATTGGCTACATTCAAACTGGGTTTTATTATTTCGTGACAGCTGATGCAAGTTCAGTGTCTAATGGACAAGCTGGCTACCTAGTAGAGAAGTTAGCTAAGTAGTACATTTGCTAGTTACCAAGTCACTTATTTAGCACAACAGCTAGTTACCTGTACCTAGCTAAATGGAAGTAGGTTCCACAGACAAAACAATGTGTGCTTCCTACTAAGGTCAAGTTTTCTTTAACTGAAAAATAAACTTCCCAATGGATCGCATTGCGACATTTAATTGATGGGGTGATAAAACCTTTTGAATCAAGGTGGGAAGCTGACATGGGTGAGTTCATAAACAAACAACACGATAGTCCTGAACACTTTTCACAACCCATCTGAGAGGCTCCAATAGGTCTACGTCTTATGTATGAATAGTAATGTTAGATATGGCAAGTCACCTTTAATTACTACTTGTAGCTCCAATATATCGTAGATGACTGAAACCTTCAGACTTACCGTGGTGAGTTGAATCCACTGTCTACGGTCACACTGCTGCTGTCCATACTGTCCAGGCGTGCCGAGTGCGCCGACTTCTGGCTGTTGGTGTTCTCGTTCTCCTTGGGGCTCAGCAGAGTCAGGTTATTCTCAAACTTCCTCTGTAGATCGCGCTCCTTCTCTCGTTCCAGCAGCCACTGCATAGTCCCGCCCCCAACCCCACCCCCAACACTGACTCCACCCCCACCACCACTCTCTCCTCCCCCGGTCCTAACCTTTCCCTCTGGTGGAGCCGTCTCTTTATGAGAGGCTTCCTCCACCTCCTCGTCATCGTCATCTGACACGTTGTAGTAGTCAAAAGCGGCTTCTGATGTAGATGGGATTCCCTGTTCTGGACCTGTAGGCGCTGGGGCAGATGCAGGTGAAGGGCCAGAGTTAGGCGGAGGCTGGGGTTCTAGAGAATCAAGCACCTCAGATGATTTCATGTGCGGCGTCTTTCGCAATGTGCCTGACTTGGAGTAGCCAGTGTCAACGTAGCTCATTGTCAAGATGCTGTGTGGCGGTTTGAACAAAGTGTCCTTGCTGAAAATCTCTTTCCTCTTATCCACCATCACACCACTGCCACCTCCACCTCCTCCCCCAGGGTCAGCATTGTGTTGCTGATGTTGTATTAAACGTCCACTAGAATTGGGCTCCGGAGTCTGGCTCGGCGTGGGTTTACCAGATCCGCTGTGTCCCTTGGAGGTGGAGGCATCCTCTTTGTACTCCATGGGATGAGGGGAAGTGAGGTGCGGCGTCTGCCGATCAGCCGGTGATCCCTTGCAGATTCCGTCTGATGGCGTTAAAGTGTCGTGGTCGGATTTGCCCAGTGGTAACGGGGCTGTTAGGATTGTTTCATTCGACGTATTGCACTGGAAGTAGTCATCTGCCAGAGGCTTGGGCGACAGGGCCTTCATGTCGCTGTAGGCTGGCAGGCTGTCCCTGCTCTTGTTTCGCTCCAAAGGAGTGTCCAGGCTCATCTTGCCCATATCAGGAACAGATATCTCGGAGCTGAACTTAGCAGCCGAAAACATAATGCGTGAATAGTGGGACGATTTTTGTGATGAGGCCCTTAGCGTCCCATCATCGGTGTAGTAGCGGCTTCGGTGATCCGGACTGCGATCGTAGTCTTCAGGAGGGCCTAACAGGGAGCTTCCACCTCCCAGTGGACCTTTGGAGTTGTCCATGGATCGCGATCTTTCCTTGGCTTTATCCGTCCGTTCATTCCGAGATTTGCGGTCCTGTGTGTGGCTGTGACTCCGATGCACTCTGGAATGGGAAGTCCCACGTGAAGGCTCTGGGAATGGCATTTCTGTCCGCCTCTTTGCTAGCTCCCCTGATACGTCCCATTCAGGAGTAACTGGGAAATAAGATTCAGCAATGTTAGGGTTGCTGTGGACGAGGTAGGCAGCACCACTCCTACGCTCTACTGTATACATCCCCTCCCTGGGAGAGCGCACCAGTGACTGACTGAAGAATCTGTAATCCCTATCCAATCCAACCGCCGCCAGGTCAAGATTGGAGCCCTCAGATGGATCACCGCGAGAGGCACGAGTCTTACTATGCGAGCGTGATTTTCCATGTGGGACACGACGATGACCTCGGCTGCGACGGCTTCGGGCACTGTGCTGAGCAGATGAATTCGCCTTACAGCGCTGGGCACGTTCCTCTTCTAGACGCTTCATCACCGCTGTATGGCGTGCCACGTTTTCCACCGTCAGGTCTGGATTGATACGCCGGATGATCTCCATCTCCACCTCGCGGGGGATGGAAACAGAAGATGGTGTGTCCTCATCCCTCAGAGGCCATTCCTCCGGTGGGAACTGTGCGGAAAAGGTTGCCAGCTGCTTTGTTTTGTCTTTCCTGAAGCTCAGGCGGAAAAGCTTCAACCCAAACTTTTTTGATTGCCTTTCGCTGCTGCCCCCAGTACTCCCTTCCTTCTTCTTGGTCAAAGTGTCCGTCTTATATGTAAAGGAAGGATTGGTCCTGCTCTTGTCTGGATCTGATGGGTGTTGCGTGGTTGCTGGAGGAGGTGGGGGCTGTGGGTATGAGGGAGGATCTCCTTTAGGTTCTTTCGGTGACTTCCTTTGAAGCGTGGTGTGATTGCTAGGCACCTCGTCACGGTAGGAGTTGTAAGAATCGCAGTGGTTTTTGTGGTTTAGTCTTTCACGCACACAGCCCGATGTGGAAGGGGTGATTGTGCCAGACTGTGGTGATGTACACTGCTGTTGTTGTTGCTGCTGCTGTTGTTGTTGCTGTTGTTGTTGTTGCTGTTGTTGCTGCTGCTGTTGTTGTTGTTGTTGCTGTTGTTGCCGATCATCCAGGTGGTACCATTTGCTGTTGGTGCGAATGAGGGAAGGAGTGATGAAGTAAGTTTGAGGTGTGACGATGAAGTAGCCCTCAGGTGTGGGGTAGATCTTCCGCTCTCGAACCAGCATGTTGAGTGTGTGACGCAGGATCTCCGGACTCGGTGTGGGTACACCTGAGGGGAAAAGGCAAGAGAAAAACCATAAGTGTGTATTCTGCCCCAACACTAGGCACTAGTTATTAGGTATTAGCCATTGCTAAAATTCCATAACACCTACTTACACACATGGATGGAGCAATTCGATATCAAAGATTGTAAGTAATTAAATTGTACATGTGTAAAACAATGGTTATTGGGTGGGACAGTGGCATAATGGGTATCTGCCATGTCACAGCTCCCAGTTCTGTCCTCCAGTTTTATATGTTCTCCCTGTGTCCGCATTGGCTTTCTCCAGGTTCTCCAGTTTCTTCCTCCTCCCAAAAACATGCCAGAAGTTGGAATGCCTATGCTAAATTGTCCCTAGATGTGAATGACTGGCATCCCATGCAGAGTGTATTCCCACCTCACACCCAGTGTTCCCAGGATAGGCTCTGGATCCACCAAGTCCCTGACCAAGATTGGTTACTGAAGATGAATCAATGAATGAAAGAATTAACAGTTATTTCAGTGTTTATTGTAAATTTCGTTTCTAACAATGACTGAGTTTCTGAAACATGACACAAAGGATAAAATGTTTTTAAAAAAGCATTTATGAGTGCTTGTTGAGGCTAGCATTATAGAGAGCAGGTTTTGTGTTGCTATAGGTAAGTAGGATTAACTAGGACTGGTTGTAATTAAACAACAACTGAAAGCCAATCATAAGAAATATTTTGCTTGCTGAAATGCACAACCACCACTTTATCCACCAATCAAAACAGCCCTGGCATTACCTTATCTTTTATCTTTGGGCCCTCTTATATCTTTTATCACTCTGATCTTTGTTCTAAAATAGTTCAGTGTTTATGGTTGAATGAACATTTATGAAGGTTCATTTCTTAACATTTCAGTTACCTTAAGATGCAAAAGCATGAATGGACCAATAAGGTGACACTGTGTATTAAAACTGATGGACATGTCTTTGCAGTCATCACACTGAATGACAAATGTTCAAGAATTCAAGGGACAAGCATACAAAACAGAATACAAAACTAGGAATGTATCAATACCACTATTGGTAACAGATATCTCATTTATTCATACTCATATTCATAAAAAATGCTCTGATACCAATATCCGATACTACGTGACACTATGTGATGAAACCAAGTGTACACTGTCATGCTAAAGAACAGACTGCATGCAAAGCAGACTGCAATTGTACTCTGAGAAAACATCACGAGGAGGAACTACAGTACCTACAATATAAGTAACTGGATAAAAAAACTTAAATATAAAACTCAAAATGAGGAGTTCATCTCTAGCAGCAAATGCTGGTTAAAAAAAACACTAGGTGAGTGAAAATAATAGCTCTTGCACAGTATGTTATTCTTGGCAATCAGCCTCTATTGGTCACTGACAGCGAGGGATTCCAAAACGACGAAAGCAAAAACATACTTTACTTACAGCTGTACAGCAGTTTTCTGAAGTGAAACAAACCCCATCGTTCTCCACTGCAACACTTCTCGATCCAATCTAACTAATGCAGCTAGCTAATGCGCTTCATTTCAAATCAACTCATTGTAAAGAACTAAGTGCATGAACACACATATGTGCTTTTTATGGCCACTGTTTAAATCAGGGAAACAGATCTAAACAAGATGTTCCATGATCTATCAGCATCAATATCAATATCTACGAATACTAAAAATACTGTCCCAAAAGTATAGTATCGATGAACCCCTGATTTCACCATTAGCATGTGAAATGAAAATTATATATGCAATTTTAAGTTTAAATGCTATTTAAATACTTTGTGTTCTGTTAGAAATATAATTTATTATTTACACCTTGCACCTCCGGGGTTGGGGGTTCGAATCCCACCTCCGCCCTGTGTGTGCGGAGATTGCATGTTCTCCCTGTGCTTCGAGGATTTCCTCCGGGTACTCCGGTTTCCTCCCCCATCCAAAGACATGCATTGTAGGCTGATTGGCAAATTGTCCGTATTGTGTGAGTGTGTGTGTGATTGTGCCCTGCTATGGGAATAAACACCTGCCAACAGGAGGGTCCCTGCAAATGAGAAGGGGCTTCTGGGGCTCCATTTCCATTGAGATTGCTAATATTTATAATCACTGAGAGGAAAAGAAGATCAGGGTCTGTAATCTAAACGTTACAGCCTGAACATTATTATGGGACACAACAGAAAAAAAGAGACTTGAAGTATTTTTGACTCGTGACTGTTACACAGCAGAAGCGTGCGTACACAGAGTACACAATGTCCTCACTTTTCTCTGGTCCTTGTATTACTTCAATCAGCTTTACCACACTCTCTCTCTCTCTCTCTCTCTCACACACACACACACACATACACATACGCACACTGAATCAAGCAGGATAAAGCAGAACATAAGCTATAACTGGTCAGGGTTAAATGTTGCCCACCATTACATCATACCCTGGCAGTTGCCATAACAACATGACGCAACTATGGATACTCCACTTTTTTTTCCCCGCCTCCAACGTTGGTAAGAGGAAACACGGCGCTAATTTCAGTCAAGTTTGAACGCCCTGTTCTCCGATTGACAGTAACTATTCTACGCTCTCATTGGTAATTTGGCAAAACTTGAATTATAAGCGAGGCTTTTCTACAGCTATTAAGAACATGTGTGTTGTCAGCAAAGCTCAGTCTAATCGGATATTGACAGTGTTGTGGTGATGTGGCCATCACACACTGTTTCTCGCTTCCTCAGCAGAAGCTCCGGTTAACAGTTCACATAAAGGCTTCATGAGGTTCCTCAGGAGAGACATTAACTCTGACCACTGGCTCTTCTGGTCAATATTTAATTGTATTTTTCCGAGATCAGGTCATGCCTTCAATTAATCCACAGTGCTTGGAGGAGTGACTGTAAATCTGGAAAAACGAAATTTATAACGTTGAGTTTGAGCATTAAGGGATTTTTCACTATTTGGCTTGTTAAATTCACAAATAAATCAACAGGTCATTTTTCGATTGCACAAAGTATTGAAACTTTTGGCACCAGAGAACTGGAGTGTTCCCATCAGCCACCAATTCAAACAAAATTCCAGCTGTGTGTTTTAGTTTCTGCTCAAGATCGGCACCAAAAAGAAACAAACAGTACTTAAGGGCAGGGTTAAAAGTACCGCTAATTTCTGAACTGCTTACATAAATACAGTGTGTTGGTTTTTATCTTGACATCAAGCATAAATCATGTTACGTACATAATATTTCACTGTAGTTCGTCATTCATCACGTAATATGTCACTGTAATTTGCATGGATTGTGAAAAATTGGTTAATATCGTTATTTTTCACTGCTTATGCATGCTAAAGTAAGAAGGCATCTAAAGGCTAAAAAAAAAAAAGTCATTATATTTTAATGCAAGTTTACAGAACAATGATCTGTTAAGCAATGGTTTTATTTCTTGACCTTCACATACGCTTAATTTGGAGTGGAACAGGATAATCAGACATAACAACAATATTTGGCAGGAACTCTGGTCATTGTAATTTGAATGTATCATTTAAAAAAAAAATTACATGATATTTTGGGTTAATATTATTTTTCTCTACATACAGGTGCAAAAAACAGAAAAGGTTTTAAAACCAAGAATAAAAGGTGTGTTTTAGTGCAAGTTTACAAAAATCTTTAATGTGATTGATCAACTTTGAACAACACAACAACAGCTTATATTATTATTATCATTATTATTATTATTATTATTATTGTTATTACTGATGAAAATTGAAAACATCAGGATCATTTAGATGAAGCTAAGAATAAAGAACAGTGGTGTGTGTATGTGTGTGTGTGATTTGTATAAAGTCAATCCTCATTACAGGAACTCCAGTATTTAAGCCTAACAAGTAACAGGCATCATAAATGTCATCCCATAAGTGAGTATAAAAAAACAGCACTGCTGTAATTTCCCATCATGCTTTGAGGCTCTCTATCGACTCTGCATTTCTCATCATGTATCATGATGGACAACACCAGGATGACATCATTGAGCTCCAAACCCCTCATCAGCACAATATCGATTAGGGACGTGTGCTCGAGTCGTTATTCCCGAAAAGCCTGCAGCAGCTGATGTCAGTGCAGTGAATCACAGTAACACAATGACGGAAATTGTGTGTTTCACACACAAACAGGACTGGGATATTAAACAGGAAGTTCAGACATGATTAAAACAAACACGACGACCTCTTTACTCCAAAAAAGGTCGATCTGAATCCACTGCTCTGGTGCTACAAACCAGGCTACAAACAGAGATTTTGGATAAAAGCCAGGCGAACAATTTGTATTCCAGTTGAAACTTAAGCAGCAGTTCCACCTCATCATGTGTCCACGTATGAAACCTCATGTTTTTCTTTTTCCTTTTAGAACTTCCGACTGCTGGTGTTTTTCCACATCTCGCTTTCTCTGACGATCAATACGCAGCTCTTAACGTTATTCTTGAGGCTTTTGATGTAACAGTTTATGACGTACTGTCATTGTGCTGATGTGCTCATGAGAGCGTTTTTAAAATTGTTTTGTGTTTTTATACAGATGGAGAATATTTACAAAAATGAAATAGTAAAAACTACACTTTCAAAAATATCTGTGTACGTTGGACAGGCCTAAATCTTCATATACTTTCTTTAAACAAAATCATTAATCTCATTTTTTAAATAAACAATTTTTAAAATACTAGCGATAATCTTATGTATTTATGCATTTAGTTCAAATCATGTACATCACTTCCAGCGTTCTGTTATAATTTAACCTTTACATGATGGTAGGCGGAGCCTATAGGAGGCGGAGTCATAGCAAAGTGATCTAAGAAAAAAAAAAATCCACTTGTCCAAGATGGCAGCCCCCATAACTAACATTCCAGCATTTAGCTACAGGAAGTTTAGTTCATGTTTACACATTACAGGAAGTCCCACTGTGTCCTAAACCATATTACCATAAGATTTTGTGTATCTTCCATTACCTGTTAGCAACATTAGACTCCTAGCACAATCACAGAATTAAAGATACTGAGCACATCTACAAAAGGTACATTACCTACAGACACTGACTCACCGGTTTAAATATAAACATGTGGCATGTGTATCTGTGTGTGTGTGTGTGTGTGTGTGTGTGTGTAAATGTAGGTATAATTGTGAGAGTGTGTGTAAGGAAGCCTTCAGTTGTGTCAGCGTGTGACTGTGATTTGTGAGAGTGGCATGTGTGTGTGTGTGTGTGTGTGTGTGTGTGTGTGTGTTTATAGAAATTTAGGCCTTAGTGAAGCCCAACGTGTACAAAATGTCCTCACAATGATAAGACAGTGTCAAATGTCCTCACAATGACACGACAGTGTCAAATGTCCTTTACAATGATAAGACAGTGTCAAATGTCCTTTACAATGATAAGATAGTGTCAAATGTCCTCTCAATGATAAGACAGTGTCAAATGTCCTTTACAATGATAAGACAGTGTCAAATGTCCTCTCAATGATAAGACAGTGTCAAATGTCCTTTACAATGATAAGACAGTGTCAAATGTCCTCTCAGTGATAAGACAGTGTCAAATGTCCTCTCAATGATAAGACAGTGTCAAACGTCCTCTCAGTGATAAGACAGTGTCAAATGTCCTTACAATGATAAGACAGTGTCAAATGTCCTCTCAGTGATAAGACAGTGTCAAATGTCCTTACAATGATAAGACAGTGTCAAACGTCCTCTCAGTGATAAGACAGTGTCAAATGTCCTTTACAATGATAAGACAGTGTCAAATGTCCTTTACAATGATAAGACAGTGTCAAACGTCCTCTCAGTGATAAGACGGTGTCAAACGTCCTCTCAATGATAAGACAGTGTCAAACGTCCTTTACAATGATAAGATAGTGTCAAATGTCCTTTACAATGATAAGACAGTGTCAAATGTCCTTTACAATGATAAGATAGTGTCAAATGTCCTTTACAATGATAAGACAGTGTCAAATGTCCTTTACAATGATAAGACAGTGTCAAATGTCCTCTCAATGATAAGACAGTGTCAAATGTCCTTTACAATGATAAGATAGTGTCAAATGTCCTTTATAATGATAAGATAGTGTCAACTGTCCTTTACAATGATAAGACAGTGTCAAACGTCCTCTCAGTGATAAGACAGTGTCAAA
>CM040456.1:1758339-1761447 GCA_022758105.1 Pangasianodon gigas | reverse complement strand
GACAGTGTCAAATGTCCTTTACAATGATAAGACAGTGTCAAATGTCCTTTACAATGATAAGACAGTGTCAAATGTCCTCTCAATGATAAGACAGTGTCAAATGTCCTTTACAATGATAAGACAGTGTCAAATGTCCTCTCAGTGATAAGACAGTGTCAAATGTCCTCTCAATGATAAGACAGTGTCAAATGTCCTTTACAGTGATAAGACAGTGTCACAATGATAGAACAGTGCGAAATGTCCTCAGAATGATAAAACAATGTTGAATATTGTCTCAGTGACAGGATTACTTCAGATGTCCTATCAATAATAGGGCATTATCAAAAGTCCTCATAATGATAGGACAATGTCAAATGTCAATGTCCTCACCATAATAGGATGAATGGATCATTACGTGTCCTCACAATCACATGGTCCTCACAAAAATATGCATGTTTACAGTAACTAATTAGCTACAGTAATTTCAATGTCAAATAAAGATCCGCACAAAGACACACAATGCGTGTGTGTGTGTGTGTGTGTGTGTGTATACCTGGGAAGCAGGTGGTCAGGTGCTCCATCAGGGCGTCCTGTGTAACAGGCTTGCGTGCTGAGTTCATGGCTGAAATGGCCAAACACAGAATCTCGCCGAGCGGAATAAACTGAGACTGGCTGATCGGAGACATGCTGATGGGGGACACGTCACCTACAGAGAGACACACGCGGACAGACAAATATTTTAGTGCCACTGTTTTAAAAAGTTATATACAATACACCAGCAGAATAGTGAGGAAGTTGGAAATATTTATATTTTTAACATTAAACTCTACCATCAGAGTTTTAATCTTAGTGTTTGTAGCCAGAAAGGCTGGTAGTTTTACGCTCTAATCTTACGGATCTTGTAGTTTAGGAAATTAACATTAAGAGTGTAGTTTGTGATTTAAAACTCATGGCATTAAGTTTTAAAAAGAAACTAACAGAGGTTGTCAGTGTGTTTAACATCTCCACGCTGCTTCACAGAGAAAAACATCAATCCCAGAACAACTAGCATGAAATCGCTAAGGAAACCTGATGGACAGGAACGTTTCAGCTCTGACCTTCCCGCTACTGGACAGAACTTTTAATCTTCCGAGTGTATTCCTTACAATAGCTTACAAATTCCTAGTCGCTGCTTACACACTTGCGCTACACTTACGCTATTGGCCATAGCTAACCTGCTAATTCAAGCCAGCAGCCATAGAAGAAGACTGAAAATTACAGCTGACTTTATAACCATGTACTGGAAAACATGGTGTAAAGTGATCCGTGGGAAAAATATCATATTGTTCTTGTTATGCACGGATAAAAGCAATATGAAGGTCAACCAGGGGACGTGTGTGTGCGTGTGTGTGTGTGTGTGTAACCTTATACTGACGATTTAGTATTGTTTGCATTAAGATCCTTGTCTATGTCAATATCCATTCCAAAGGGAAAAACACACACACACACACACACACACACATTGGATTTATATAAGGAATGTCGTCTCACTCCACTTCTATTAAATCATGTTGCATTTGATTACAGCGTTATAGCATTAGTGAGATTACTATAAGATATATTAGAGCACACGAGTCGTGGTCTAGAACACACGTTCCATTTAAAACACAGCTGACTCATAATGATTGATCATATCAGTGTGTGTGTGTGAGTGTGTGTGTGTGAGTGGAGTTTAAGGACAGGAAAGGACGCCAGGTTGGCTATATTCATACTACGTTCTACTATTGACGCACCAGTTACAACATGAGAGAAGATACCAAAGAGTTAATAAATGTATGCACCATGTGCCATTGAGAGTAGAGTTAAGCATGATAGCATTCAGTCCAGCGCCACTGTGTGAGCGTTAACGACAACATGTCACGCTGAAATTTACGTTTTGGCTGTAAATACACTCAAAAATACATAAATATGACGCTATTGATTAATTGTATCACCCCTTTTAAGTCAACCGAAAACTTTTTTTTTTCACACTGAGGACATCGAAGGACATCTTAATCAGAGACACTGCTTATGTCGTGGACTAAAGTATTTATGGATAAAATTTGAAATTTTAATTACAACACTTATCACTTAACTTACAAAGTGAGCTGTAAGAGTAGCAGATGAGCGCTTGGTCAGCTTATCCTTCAAACTGTGGTCAAGTTTTCTTTACAGGAGAGAGACCGCGTGCACCGAATTACCACAAACATTACCATTATATTAATATGACAAAATCAACACGGGAAAATAAAAGCATGATAAAATAATCTACAACCCGCACACGCATTACAACTTCATGACCTCAGTTTAGTGTCTTGTGGCTTCATTAAGTTGCCTACGAGTATCTGACGGAATAAAATGTAAACTAACATCATGTGCTGGATCAAGTGCTATTCTATTTGGTGCTGAATAATGAATGTGGAAGCCATTTTGTTGAATTAAACCAGTGATTAATGTGATAATTACAACTAGGATTATTCATGCGCAAAATATTAGCAATATACTAGACTCCTTTTAGATTTATTTCAGCACTCGCCATCTTCTCATTCAGATATCATATTAGTGTTTTTCTTTTTCTTTTTAAAATTGTCTTTTCATCAAATCATCAAAAAAAAGCTATTTCCTTCTTTAATCCATATTTCCTATCCCTATTTTTTTCTTGTGATTAAAGGCAAATGTGTTTTTGTGTTTTTTTCTTATGTTTAAACCCCATCTCGGACGCTTCTACTCAAGAAAAATCTGGCATATATGTATATAGATCTATAAATGATATAAATCCATAACCAATATAAAAAAATTTAACCTCCTAAACTCCAAAAAGCTCTTATAATGTGATAATAACAGAAATATTTTTGCACTGTATTCCATATAATTACTAAATAATAAGTCTAAGACATTAAAGGTTAGAGGTTAACATTTCACTACCTGCCATCAAAAATAGAAAATAAGAGTAATATCAGATGGCACAAAAATTAAAAAGAGATGTGAATATGTTAAACTGTATAAAATATTATTAAAAACCATTTCTGAAAGAAGCAATTCAAAGGGATGTGAAACGGATTAGAAAAAAGCTAAAAACTTTAATAACAATATAGAACAGTAAAGTAAAAA
>CM040456.1:1748339-1753339 GCA_022758105.1 Pangasianodon gigas | reverse complement strand
TTTCTGAAGAACTGTCTGAATCTTTAAAATTGTAAAATGTTAAAAACATTTTTAAAAATTTTATTTTAATTTTTTTCTTTTCAGTTAATTTATTTTCATACACATTAAATAAAAGTATCATCAAACGAATTTTTAAAGTTGGATTTTTAAATGCAGCACTACTGTTTTGCTGGCAGTTTTTAAAGAAACCTATATATTGTGATAAATATCACGTATCGTAGAAATGTCTTGAAATATTGTGATGTGATTTTTTTGTCATATTACTCAGCTTTTCTGGAGACTCCTTCCATAAATGTTAAGTTAAACATCTCCTCACTGAAAACATCACCATATCAACAATTACAAAAGTTTTTAATCTGTTTATGTGGAGCGTCCACCGTACACGTCCCTGTTACTATAGAAACGATAACGTACGAGAACAAGCTGATGTTAGCAAATAAAGCTAGCCATGCCATCCTCACAACGTGAATGTGAGTGAATCATCACTTTGGCTATTTTTAAATAAAACATAAACCAAGTATGAAGAACTTTATTAATTTTTTTTTTTTTTTGCAAATAATGTCTATTATATAAATCTATAATTTATTTAAGAAGTCACTTTGGAAAGCCATTATTCAGCTCATGTTCATATGACGCCTGTGTTAGCGGCTAACACTGCTCACACATTTGAGATGACGTCATCTCAGAGACGGAGTGAATCAGTGAAGGAGAAAGGGATAGAAAGAGATGCGGAAAGACAATAACCAGAATTAACTGGTTAAGATGGCAATGTTAGCGACAATGCTAAACGCTGCACGGTTTATAAAACACACTGAAATGTGTCATGTAGAAAGTAGAAATGTGCTGATAAACAGCACTCATATGCTTGTATAAATATATTCAAAATATTCAAAATACCGTCACTCCTGCTGTGAAACGGATAGTTTCATAAACTTTTTTAAACTACTTTGCTGGTATGATGTCATTTCCAACTTGTTAGCAAACCTCAGAAAAGTTAAATCGTTTGATACTAAGCTTCAAGTTCTAAAGTCATTATTTCTGCCACTTGGGAACTCATGTCAGAAGCTGAATGATGTACGTTATGGTCCAAATGTGGTTCAGCAAACCACAGAGACATAAAATATGAAACAGTAACAGACGTACACTGAAATGATCAGAGAACCGGACCGACACACACTCGACAACATCGACAGTTATTCCTGATCTCTTCCTTTCCAAAAAAAAAAACCTTTCTCTTTTTTCTTTCTCCATCTGTCTGGTTTTCTCTCACTCTTTCATCAGACCTACTGCAGCTCGAGTTCATCTCTGGTTCACGGCGTCGGCGAGGTTGCTCACACAGAGCTGAGTGTGTGACGAGTGTTTAAACTTCCTCGCGCTGTCCTACTTACATCCAGCCTGAACCGCCAGGAGTCAAACTCGAGTCAAATTTACACATGAGAGACTTAACACCCGGGTCACACAGAAGTCACATTTACACACCGGGTCCTTAAAACACAGATCAAATCTGATACTCAATATACAAGTCACACAGAAGTCTACAAATGCACAAAGTGAGGAACTTCACATACGGTATGAGTCAAATGGCAGTCCAGTGTATGTGTAAGAAACTTTACATGTAAATGACTTAACAAACAAGTCACGTGGGAGTCAAATTTACACCTGACAGGCCGTGTTCACACCTGGTATTAGCGTTCAGTTCAATTCAGTTTTATTTATAACAATGGACATTGTCATGAATTGATAAATTTATCCCTTAACATCCGTCTCAAGTGATCCGATCACAACTGGACAGCTGAGACGCACAGCAGTTTACACCTGGCATTACACCTGCTTGCACTCTGTACGCAAAGTACATTGTCCTTAGCCATTAGAGGACAAAAGCTTACCTAACAATCTCTCCCTCTCTCTCCATCTCTCTCTCTCCCTCACTCTCTGTCGAGCTACACATGCTACTTCTGAGATGCCAGTGATCCTGACCCCTTCTGCTCCTCCTCGCTGCCTGACCCATCCTGATGCCCTACTTCTGGTTGGAGTTCTCATCGGTTGAGTTCGCTCGCTGCTGCTGCTGGGGCCCCATATGGACGGCCTGAAGAACTGCTTGGATTGCTGGGGATGGTGCCACCTGGGGGCTGTGGAGATGGCTTGGGGATCACATATGGGGAGCTGTACTATAATGGCTTGGGACTGTGATTGCTGTAGTGGCTTTGGGGCTGCAGTTGCCACGAGCACCTTCGTACTCAGGACTCCATCAGTGGACAGTGGATAGATTTTAACCAACTGGACTTCTTGCAAAAACTGTGATGAATTTACTAGTTGCACATTTGCACTATTTGTCCATATAGTACACAATAATAGAAGGGAATGATTTATAATCGCACTATCCGTTGCACCCAGATGAGGATGGGTTCCCTTTTGAGCCTGGTTCCTCTCAAGGTTTCTTCCTCATATCATCTCAGGGAGTTTTTCCTCACCACCGTCGCCTCTGGCTCACTCATTAGGGATAAATTCACATATTTACAATATATTTTGTGTGAATCCATTTATTTCTGTAAAGCTGCTTTGTGACAATGTCCATTGTTAAAAGCGCTATACAGTACAAATAAAATTGAATTGAATTGAATGAACGCGTCTTGAGTGACCACCTGCATTCATATTTCGTACCTCATTTCCGCTGGACGAAGGCATTTATTACAGTAGCCTTTCACTGCATTTGTTTTCGGGCAGAAATCTCCAGCAAATCCTATTTTATGTACATGTACGGGCTTTTTTAAACGCTCCGCTCGCGCGGTCTGCTAACAAAACTGTTCATTAGCATGCGTGGTAGCTTTGCAGCTCACTGTACACGGGGTCAGGAATGTAGCCTGGTAACATTATATTAATTAATTCATGTGAATAAGTCAGTATATTTAATGACCTCTTGCTCAAACAGAAACATTTCATTTCGCGGTTCGGGTTTGACGTCATCCTAACGGTGGCTTTCAGAAGAGCATCGTAGCAGCGCTAATCAAAAATTGCAGAACTTCGTCAGCTGTCTTTGGTCGTCATGGCGATTTTTATCTGTGACAGCAAAATTCGTCCAAAAATTATACCTAAAGAAACTAACTTAAGACACCAAACATTAGCAACATTTGGGGAACACTATGTACTTCTGTTCCTTTAAACAATACAGAACTCTGGTCTATATGAGAAAGACAGCACATGCATTATTAAAAGCGACATTTTATTCCACAAAAGATCAAGTTGGGGCAGCTGGAAGCTTTTTTATTGTGTAATGAGCTGCTGAGGTCAGCGCGAGCTGGAATCAGTGGTGGTCTGTATTTGATTATTGACTGCTGAATCCTGTCTGTGCCGTACACACGCTGCTCTAATCATCGACACTGTTATTAATGTCTGCATCAGAGACAGAAACAGTCACCCAAATCCACAGTGACAAAAAAAGACTGCAAAAAAGAATGATTATTATTATCAAAGATTATTATACCACAGCGGTGTTGAATTCTGGATTCTGATTGGTCAACTGCAAATCACAGGTTTGTATTAATGCGCTCATTCTAATACGTTATCGTTTCTATAGTAACAGCTCATTCACAGGGATTCGGACAGCAGACGCTCCACATAAACGGATTATAAAACATAGAATCATTGATATGGTGACGTTTTCTGTAAGGAGACATCGCTAGCGTCAGTGTTTTCTGACATCTTCAGGACAGAGAAGTTTACTCTTTGCAGTTTATAACCATCAGCAAATTGCTGTGGTTTAAAGGGACTGTTCAGCCAAAAATGAAAATTCTGTGATCAGTTACTCCCCCTCATGTCTTTCCAAACCTATAAGACTTTAATTCATCTTCAGAACACAAATGAAGATATTTTTAATGAAACGTGGGAAATTTCTGTCCCTCCATTGACAGTCCATGGAACCAAAACTTTCAAAAAGTTCATAAAGGCATCGTAAAAGTAATCCATATGACTCCAGTGATTTAATCCCAATTTTATGAAGCGATACAAATGCTTTGTGTGTGCAAAAAAACTAAAATTAAGTTTTTATTCACAAAACATCTTCACTTCCACATAGATCTCCGATGCACACTGACGAGAGAACCACGACGCCTGCGTGCTGATGTTGTGTTGACGCGAGAGCGGACGATCTCGCGATATAACTGCACCTGGAAGTGCTGCACTGTTTACAGCAGAGGAAGATTCTCAAGGTTCTGGCATCCAGGAAATGCAAAATCAACGTAGAATGTAAGGAACAAAGCTCGCATACAGCGTCCCTCTCCCTCTGCTGTAAACAGTACAGCGCTTCCGGGTCCGGTTGTATCGCGAGAACGTCCGCTCTCACGTCATCACAACACACATGCGTCATGGTTCTCTCATGAACTCTTTTTGCGCACACAAAGCATTCGTATCGCTTCATAAAATTGGGATTAAATCCCTGGAGTCATATGGATTAGACTTTTACGATGCCTTTATGAACTTTTTGAAAGTTTTGGTTATACGCACTGTCAATGGAGGAACAGAAATTTCCCACGTTTCATTAAAAATATCTTCATTTGTGTTCCGAAGATAAACGAAAGTCTTACGAGTTTGGAACGACATGAGGGGGAGTAACTGATCACAAAATTTTCATTTTTTGGGTGAACTATCACTTTAAGAGGAAATAAAACACTTCGGGACATGATGTTATAGGAAATTAATCAGCTTCAGGGTGATAACAGTAACTACGCTTCATCACACCACCCCGTCACTCAGTATTTCTCCAGAAATGGATCAAGCTGAAAGTTTCTATAGTGCATTTCTTCATCTGTAAATTTCTGCATTTTAAATCTGTAAGTGGATTTCTAACAACAACTTGTAAACATGGCCGTCATCAGCCAATCAGCTTTCAGCAGGTATTCGCCAGGATTAGAAACGTGACATCGTCCTAACATACAGTATGTGTGTGTGTATATATATATATATATATATATATATATATATATATATATATATATATATATATA
>CM040456.1:1727340-1739842 GCA_022758105.1 Pangasianodon gigas | reverse complement strand
GCTATATATCTTTTAAAGCTAACTAGTTACAAACCAATTTAATCAGTGTAAAAATTGGAATTGGTGTCTCTGATTTACCTGCTCTGTTTTGTACTAGCTTGTACGATTAGCAAAGGAAGGTAACTGGACTAGCTACATACACTCACCAGATGCACCAAGGATCTTCTGCTACTTCCGTCTAAGCTTTATTTTTCTTCGTAATGTCTCTATACACATTTAATGAGAGATCTAAACATTAGAGCAGACGCATCATAGGATTGATCCGAGGAATCATTCGAGCCGGTTTTGATTTCCTGTGTCATACCTAATTAGAGGAAAATTGATAAAAATTGAGAATTGATAAAATCTGAGTGCAAATCTTGCTTTGTCATTTGCTAGAGTGAACGTAGGGTGAGCCTGAAAACAGCGTCCATAGGAACCACTACCATGTTAAGCAAACAGATTAATCCATGAAATAACCATAAAGAAAACATTAACTAACCCATTAACTAGCATTACAGTGTACAGACTAACAGACAATTCAGTATTACATTAAATAAGCTAATCCACAAACTAGCATAACAATAAACAGGCTAACCCTTTTTAACTAGCATTAAAATAAACGTTACACATTTACTAGAATTAAAGTAAACAGGCTAACTGAGATATTAGAATTACACTGTAACACGCAAAATAGCATTAAAGTAAACAAAGTAGCATTATAGTAAACTGGGTAACCTATAAACTAACATAATAAACACCTAAACTATAAACAAATATAGTAACAAGAGTAAACCACAAGCCAGCATTATGGTAATAAGGCTAACCCACAAACTAGCATTATATTAAACATGTTAACCCACAAACTAGCCTTATAGCAATTATGCTAACCCACAAACTAGCATTATATTAATTAAGATAAGCCACTAACTAGCATTACAGTAAACTGGCTAACCCACAAACTAGCTTTATATTAAACAAGATAAGACTCAAACTAGCATTACAGTAAACTGGCTAATGAATTAGTACCACAGGGAACAAAGCCTACCTATTAACATTACTAAGCTATGAACTAGCACTGAAGTAAACAGGCTAAGACCCCAGTCTTATCTTAAGCTAATTTTACTAAAGGCAACAAAGTGTAAATTCAGCTAATTTATCAGTTATTTTTGTTGCAGTGTGTATGTGAAGTTTTGTATCCTCAAAAATGCTAATGTTTTATCACTTTCTGTCAGAAAATATATAAAAAATACAAAAATAGTACCTCATGAAATGCCATTACAGGAAACAGGCAAACGGATGTATCCTATATTTTGTGTCATAAATTATACTGCATTAAAACATTACCTCATGAGCTACCATTTAGCAAATAACTAAAATGAACTAGCAATATAGAGAATAGCTAACACACTGTAAACAGATTAACCACAGAACAGCTTTATAGTTAAAGCTAGTTTAATAGCTTTAATTATAGTTCATAGTTTTTTTGTGTTTTAGCTAACCAACACACGGGGGCTGTTATTTAGCAATTAAACTTACAATAACTAAAAAAAAAGAGCTATAAATAATGCTAATTTGTTAATTCATCTGTTTGCAGCAATGCTAGTTTGTAATTAGCCTGGTTCTGTGATGTTCATGAGGTAATATTTTTGTATATCCTATAATATGTAGTGACTGAAAGTATTCTGTAGAACAATGAGACAAAACATATGTCTAATATCCATTTTTTTTTATTATCTGTTCGTTTCGTATAATGCTAACGTGTTGACCTAACGTGCTACAAAAGCAAAGTGACGCAGAAAGATTTTCAGTCACAGAGTACATACAGAATACGACATTACCTCATGAACTAACACACAAACTAGCATTGCTTAATGCTAGTTCATGGCTTACCCTATTTACAGTAATGCTAGTTTGTTATTAGCCTGCTTACTGTACAGTTCATGAGGTAATATTTGACATTGGGTGAAAAGAAATGTATTTCTAACATCCGTTTTTTTGTTTGTTAGTCTGGTATCATGCTAATATTGTGCTACAAAGGAAACGTGACGCAGAAGACTTTCAGTCATTAAATACAGAACATAACACTACAAAAATATTACCACATGATATATCGAATAACAAATTATTCAACACAATATTTTAAAATAATCATTTTTATAATCAGCGCTAACACATACTGCTTCGACCAAAACACTGCAAAGGCCCAAATAATAAACATGGATCCTGTTTTTTTATTTGAAAAAAAAAAAAAAAAAAAAACCTGGTTGCCAGTTCAATAAATATTACACTCATCAGTGAGAGAGAGCAAAAATGTTGTGTTACAATGTTAGAATTTTATACACAAAGCAAAGCACCGAGAATGCGTTCTACACAATTCCTCTCGTTCGAATTAATCTCGCCGATATGATTATGAGAAAAATTACGAAATACGAAAGGATGGTACTTAAGACTCCAGTGCGCTACGACAGCGACTTTGTGTGTAGCATGCTAGCAGCAAGTGCGCAGAGGGTTAGCCTGTAAGCTAACGACGTCAGCTAGGCTAACTCTCTCCACCCACCCTCTCTCCTGGCAGCGCACGAGGATACACACACACATGCACACACACATACACATACACACACTACTACACTTACACACCGTCACATGCTAACACACACACACATATTATGCTAACAAAAACGGAGATTGATTTTCAAGTGTGTAGTGAGACACAGAGAAAACAGAGACATGGAGCAGACTCTCCACTTCCTCTCTGTCTCTCTCTTTATTCCTCTTTCTCTCTCTCGGACCGAAGTGACGCTTGACACGGAGTTTCGTCACCGCACCATGGCCGATGCTAATCAACCCAACTGTCCTGCGCTAACACACACCAGGACGACGCAGCCATCACCAAAATGGAGGGAAAAAAAAAACGGACGCGAGATCCCTCTCCACTCCATTTTTCTTCCCCTTCTCTCTCTCTCTCTCTCTCTCTCTCACTAAATATCTTTCTCTCTCTCTCTCTCTCTCTCTCTCATTCTCTCTGCTCTCATTTTCATCCTAGTCATGAAAAGAAGCTGAGGCGAGAACACGGAGGCCGGCAGCCTGAATTTTTATCCACTACCTCGGTGATGTAATTCCCAAGCCAAGGACCAAAATGGTGGATGAGGGCTTATATGCTTCCTGTTTTTTTTTTCCCTCTCGTTATCTTATCTCTATACCTCAGTATCGCTCAGGAAAGACATGAACATCACCACACACACCCCTTTTTTGTAACAAACACACTCCAGTAGAGAAAAACCGAACCAGGCCCAGATACTAGAGCTAGATGCTACAATGCCAGGATGCTAGCAGGCTAAGAATGTCTGTATGTAAGGAAAAAACAGAACTATATATTTAGATTTTTTATACACACATATCAGATGAGCATATATGCTCCAGTTTTTTTTTTTTTTTTTTTGGACACTAGGCTAATATAAGTTGCACCCACCTTGAGCGATGTAGGGCGCAAGAGGGGGGAGAGAAGGGGGGAAGTGCTTGTGGAGCCGGTAGTCCTTGTCGCGATCGGAGCCCAAATCGGGTCCGTCTGGACCGGGCCATGCCCGCCGCAGGTTGCGCGTTTTCTTCATCGTTGCGTTGGAGGGGACGGGATGGGAAAGGGGCAAAAAAGGGGGTGAGGGAGCAAGGGGGTAAAGGGGTAAAGGGGTAGGGAGGAAGGGGGGGTGCAGATGTGACGCTTTAGTCCTCCCACATTGGAATGGGGCACCCCGGTCCTGGCATCAGGCTAGATGCATGGTTTCTTCACACACACTCGCACACACACACACGCACACACACACTAGGAACGACACACAGGCTCGGCTTGAGCCAATCCGGATGACCCGAAGCCAAACATCGGGATACACACTCCGCAGAACACACATTAAGAATGATGGACAGAAGGATGGATACCGGATTTAAGCAAGGTGCCTCGGAATGAGAGGATGGAGTAAGAGGGAGGGAGGGAGGGAGGGAGAGAAGGATACTGCGGAGGGAGAGAGAAAGAGAGAGAGAGAGAGAGAGAGAGAGAGAGCAGCGCGAGGCCTGTGTGTCCAACAATAGCTCCGTTCAACGCCGCACCGAGACAAAAGGCCTCCGCTGGGAAAGAGAGAACATGAAAAAAACGAGTGCAATCCTCGAGGAGGAGGCGACCTCAAAAAACACTGTACGAGTGCAAATGTGAAGCAGGAAACAGAAGGCAGGGGCACTCGTCCTCCGTTCTCCTCCAGCCTCGAAAAACAACAAGACCACCAGCACCACCAGCACCAGCAAGCCGATGGATGAGAGACGGAGGAGAAAAAAGATGGAGGCTAAAATAAAAAGAGAGACGCTGCTCCTCTTTTGTTCAGTAAATCCACGCTGAAGGAGGACACTCACTCATTCACACGCCTGCATCCCTTCTTCCTCTGCTGCTACTGCCAGCACCTTCCGCTGATAGGGTGTGTGTGAGTGTGTGTGTGTGTGTGTGTGTGTGTGAGAGAGAGAGAGAGAGTGTGTGAGGATGGGGAACGAGGGAGGGGGAGAGCGGGAGACCGAGCGATCGAGTGTGAGTGCACACGTCTGACAGAGAGAGAGATAGAGAGAGAGGAAGGAGGAGATTGAGAGATGAAGGGATGGACAGCTTGTGTGGCGAACGAGAAAAGAAATAATAACAGATTTAAAAAGAGAAAAAATATGAAAATATCGCTAGTGCCAAACAACTTATTCAGGAACGACTGAAAGAAAATTGCTGATGGTATCTGAAACGAGGGATTTTATTAACCCCATACTCTCTCTTTCTCGCTCCCTTTTTAGCTGTCTCTCTTTATCACTTTTTCTCTCTCTCTCTGTCACTCACTCTTTCTTCTGTCTCTTTCTCTCAACTGTCTCTCTCTCTCTCTGTCTTTCTCTGTCTGTCTGCATGTCTCTTTCTCTCTCCCTGTGTCTTTCTGTGTGTGTGTGTGTGTGTGTCTCTTTCTCTCTGTATGTCTCTTGGCCTCTCACGCCATCTCTCTTTCTGTGTCCCTCTCTCTCTCTCTCTCTCTCTCTCTCGTTCAGTTCTGCTAGAACATGGATTAAAGCAGCAGTATGTAATGTTCAGAGCCCTCTTCTGTCTGCGAAGTGAACTACAACTGCACTTAAAAAGACACTGACAAGCCTTCAACCTTCCCCAAACTGACTCCACCCCCTGTGAAAGTCAGAAAACTGGGGAAAAAATTCACTCTGAAACAGAAACATTTCTTCTCCACGACTATAAAAAGGTCAACATTTTCTAAAACAGTGCAGATGTATGAAAACTCAGGTGTGTTTTTTTTTTTTCAGCAACACATTTAAGTGCCATGGCCAGACATTTCATGTGTAAAGAAATGTAACTGCTAAATAAATGTGACATTTCGTGTGTAAATTTAGTGTTAGACATCATTAGCTAAATTTTTTTAAATAAAAATTCGTTAGGCTATTTTTGTTGAAACATTATGAGAAATATGAATCTTTATGGTCCCCATCAGAAAAGCGTTCGCTCTATAGTCGGGACATCACGAGCTCAAATCCCGACGATGCAGCAGCCGTCTGTGGCATGGAGCCAAGGGAGCAAAACTGGCTGTGCTGTCTGAGTGGGAGGGGCATACTCTCTCTCCCCTGTCAATCACAGCGACAATAGCCAATCACAGGCTTCTGTGAGCTCATGTATGTGGAAGAGGGCAGATAGCTTTTCCTCTGAGTGTGTTACGCCGCCCTGTGACGGAGCGTGAGCAGCACGTCAAAAAAAAAATTACAGGTGGCTGGCTTCACGTGTCTCATAGGAAGCACGTGTTAGCCTTCACCCTCCTCGGCTGGTAGCTGTCATATGAGCTGGCTTCTAGGTTGGAACTGGCCAAGATCAAATTAGAAAGAAAATGAAGGAAAAATCCAAAAAAAGAATCTCTTAGATTGTAGCCAGAGTGAATTTAGGAGTGTATAAGGAGCTACAGATCGCAGGGTTTTATATTCAGACGAATCAGCATGGCTGGAGTCGGGGCTTTATGGTTATGGAGAGGATTTTTCACACAGGTGAAAAAATGTGAAATACAATACACAAGTGTGATCTGATGACAGCTTGATCTCTTTTTAAAGAACTAAACGCTGACTTTGGTCAGAATCTGGTGAATGTAATTCTATGTTGCATTTCAGTACACTTTCATCACTGTGTTTCAGTCATGCAATCACACTCCAATCCACGTGCAAGAACACACTTTATCATTTCTTACTGGTTTCTTCATTCCCGTTGCATGGATTGTTGAACCTTTAATCATCAAGTGATTCTCAATTACTACTAAAACATGATAAAAGATATTTATATTCATTTATATCAATAAAAATGCTTACAGCTCACAGCAGGACTCAGGAGTAGAGTTTTAATTCAATGCAAATTAAAAACTTTTCTTGTGATTTTTAAATGCTTTTTGTCTCTCAATTTAGATCTTAAAGATTAATTTTGAGAAACTTTCTCAATTTCAGATACTAAGACAATTTGAAGAAAATACCTTTGCAAATTTATTACCTGCCCTTCAGTCGTATTCATTTACAAACCATTGGGCTTCATTTATAAAGCTGGATACGAACGGATTTATTCGTAAATCATTCATATGAGCATTTACACAAGAAATGCAATATTGTAATATAATGTAATATTCATGAAAATCCTTTAAATGAGTTCGTATCCTACTCGTGCTCCTGAGTGGGTGTCAATTTACTCATAAGAAGACTAACTAAATCACTTGTTTATATCAGTCATTAATGGCAATAAAGGAATATTAAATATAAAAAAAATTAAAGACAACAAGCCAAATCAAATGCATTTTAATCCAAATAAGACTAGTTGTTCTATTAAGAAGAAATGTTGCCGTATAAAAGGAGGATGTGCGAATAGCAGAGTTTATATTACTGGAAGTTAGCTGGGAGTTAGCACATGATGCTCTTCGGAGGCAGTGGATATTTAAAGAAATCTTTATTTTCAACTTTTCACGTTTTGCAGTGATTGGCATATTTGCTTTGAGCGTAGTGTCTTGCTTTTCCAAGACAGCATCAGTGAGGACTCTTGGTTTCTCTCCATATTTTGGTCTTTGTTGGTGCTGTGACTCCGCTGGTTACGCTGGTAAATAATATTTTTTAATTCTTGTAGACATATAAAAGTACTTACTCTTCTGCCTCTGAGTAATTCTTCTTTTTTAGCCATTTAGTAGCTATTTTGTGATTTCCACTCTGTGAGCTTTGCCTTTTATGAAGTCTTGTATGTGTTCCTAAATGCAAATCAGCAGTGCCGTACACACTCCCAGTAACTTACAGATGATTGCCATTCATCAACATACACACGTGAATACGAAGAAAATCAGCATTTATACACCACTTAACGAAAATATTTACACAAAAGTTGGTAAATAAGACCAAATCTGACTTTCAGGTTTAGTAAATTCTAATGCAGGTGATAAATTCATTTAATTTGCATTATCCCCGCCCACAATTTTACACTTTACGCCCCAAAACTGCATATTTGTTAAAGCAAACATGTAAAATAGATGTGTAGGTTTTTTTTTGCTCATGTGAAAGACACAATTCTTCATAAAGCCTGTTAGTAAATCAGCTTGTGATCTCACACACACACACAAACACACACACCATTTAGTATATCAGGACGTGTGTAAAATATCTAGGGCTCTAATATGGATAGCGCAATAGCGAATAACGCAACCTTATGGATGCGTGATTGTGGCTTTAATCCTTAGAAATGTCATTTATTTATTAAATGTTATGGATTTCTGTAACAAGATCACTGAGAGTTTAAAAGTGCTGATAATGCTGTTTAGAAATAAAATTAGTGGTACTAAAAAAACATTTAATTAAAAGTAAAATTACGCCTAAATGTTTAACGTCACAGCTCAGTCTGCATGTCTCGTCAGAGTTTATTTTCAATCACATCCCAAACTCACAGAATCCATTCCAATGTGTGTTTTACCCATAATGCATTGCGAGCACACAACAGACTTGACACTGAGTGTGTTTGTGTCACACTGATATGAACCGCTAATAAACAGCTAACAATGCGGATGTCATGCTGTGCTGCTGATAGATACAAGTGAGGGGCGGGGTTAAAAGGCTGACTCCGCCCCCTGAACCTGTTACACCGCCCCCTTTACTAAACACACTCACAATTCATTTCACGGTGTGTAACGGACAATCAGAAACAGGAGTGTGTGTGTGTGTGTTATATTTTATATTATTTGATTATATACAAGGATTTTTATTTATTTGGTTTATATTATTTTTATACTATACAGTAAAGTCAAAAGTTATATACATATACATTTCTTTTGATATTATATTATTTATTACTATTATTTATTTATGTAGCATTTATTTATTTGCTGTTTATTTACATTTCTAATTTATTTGTGTTCATTTATTGCATTTTATTCATTTCATTTCTAAGTAATCGCAATAATATGACTATTTTTATAATATAACTGTAAGATATTAAACAAATTCTTAAATTATAAACTAATTAATATAATCAAAATAATATAACAGTGTATTTTTTATTGATTATATAATTCTTTATTTGTTAAATGTATTGATTAATTGATTTATTATCTATTCTATTGATAGCATTTAACTCTTTGGAACTGTTGGAATTATTATTATTATTATTATTATTATTGCTAAAGTAAAAAAGTTTATATAATATTTTTCATATTAATTAATTACTATATTGATATTTCAATGAAAGTATTTTATTATTTAATTTTTAAAATATGCTACTATTTATTATATTATTTATTTACTGTATGTATTTATTACTTGCTGATATTGTACTATTTATATATTATTATTTTTTTTTATGGTGAGCTGTATTTTTATTTATGTTTATATTGCTTTCAGTACTTACAGTGGATATAAAAAGTTTACACACCCCTGTTAAAATGGCAGGTTTTTGTGAAGTAAAAAATGAAACCAAGATAAATAAAGTCAGAACTTTTTCTACCCTCAATGTGAAATTACAACGTATAAAAAATTAAGTGAAAAACAATCAGAAACATTTTACGGAAAAATTGGAAAAAAAAAAAAAAAAGTTACAATAACCTGGTTGAATAAGTATACACACCCTTTTATAATTGGGGATGTGACTGTGTTCAGAATGAACCAATCACATTCAATCTCATGTTCAAAATTAATTATCATACAGCTGTCACCAATGAAATTATTCTCAAATAAAGATCAGCTGTTTCTATACGAGTCACTTCACATCTTCTTGGTTTCATCTGACTGCTGAAGCCATGTTCAGCAAAGAGCTTACAAAGCCTGTACAGTATCTCACTTGTCAAAAGATATCAATCAGTAGAGGGGTATAAAAGAATTTCAAAACATGAGATGTACCATGGAACACCGTGAAGGCCATCATCAACAAGTGGAGAAAATGGAGCACCACAGTGACATCACCAAGAACCGGACGTCTCTCCAAAATTTATAAAAAGACAAGGCAAAAACATACCAGGGAGGCTGCCAAGAGACCTACAGCAACATTAAAGGAGTCACAGGAACATCTGACATGTACTGATTACTCTCTGCATGTGACAACAATCTCTCATATTCTTCACATGTCTGGGCTGTGGGGTAGGGCGGCTAGACGGAAGCCCCTTTTCACAAAAAACATCCAAGCTCAACTAAATCACCCCAAACCATGTGGCAAAATGTGTTACGGTTTGATGAGACCAATTCCAAAAGATACAATAATTCCATAATTCCAAAAGATATGTTTGGTGCAAAAAAAAAAAGAAAAATCACCAAAAGTACACCATCCCCACGGTGAAGCATGGTGGTGTGTACAGGAGATGCTCTTACGATTTGTCGGATCTAAAATGTTTCTGCAAGAAAGAGTGAGAAAATATTACCAAGTCAAGATGCACCATGCTGATAGACTCTTAGCCAAAAAGACTGAGTGGTGTAATAAAATCAAAAGCTGCTTCAACAATGTATTAGTTTAAGAATGTGCACACTTATGCAACTAGCTTATTGGATGTTTTTTTATTTTTCCTATTTTCCCGAAAAATGTTTCTGATTGTTTTTCACTTAATTTGTATAATTTGCAATTTCACATTAAAGGTGGGAAAAGTTCTGACATGATTTTAATGAGTTCACAGAAACCTGCCATTTTTACAGGGGTGTGTAGACTTTTTTTTATATCCGCTGTATATTTAGTAGTCGGTAAATATGAGTTAGTGTTTATTACTATTTATTTATATAATGTCTATTTACTATACTAGTAAATAATCTGCATACTAGTCATGAGACTTTTAATATGCTGTTGTTTATAATATTTATTTTTGGACATTTTATAGTAGACATTCAATTTGTGACTACTTCCTGTTTCAGCGGCGTCCCAAGCCAAAGAACTGTTTTATTTTTTTATCTTTCATTACACTTCCAGGTTTCTAGGCATACAAAAGATATTTGTTTGTTGTTGTTGTTGTTGATGATGTTGTTTAAATGCTCTGAGTGTGCTTTCCATCCACCATAGTTACAGGGTTTTTAATTTCCTAAAAGGGTAAGTGCGTCTGTTGTAGAGTTTTACACAGAACCTTTAGAAATCCGGACTTTAGGATACTAAATATAATGTTTTATTCTACAAGTGTGTGCTTGTATTAAATTTCCATATAATAAGAAGTGCAGAAGGTTGACAACAGAAGCCTGAATATCACAGTAAAGTGTCTCGTCGTGTATGAGGTGTAAGCGTTGATGGAAACGGTGTAGCCAGGGTGTGTTCCAGTTTCTAGTGACTGTGTGTCTTTTTTTAAATGACGCCATCTTGTCAACGTTAGTGTGACTATTTTCACTAGAACAGCAGTTAATGGAAGAATTCTCTGTCCAAATTTGAGGACTCATATTTAAACAGATCGAGTGTGACTGTAAAAAAGGCTGATCCCAGATGAGAGTGACTCTAAGACTCTTCATGAAGCCTGAAAAACTATCAAGTGCTGCTTATTCTCAGCGCTACAGCACCACCTAATGGCAGAGACCTGTTACTGCAGCTCAGAGTTCAGTAAAGCTCAGATACACACATAATATTCATTCATTCGTCTTTATTCTTATTATACACATACAGTAAAGTCAATCAGTTAAGTACACTACACCGTGACTCCTGTATTAGTGCACTACAGTCAGGGCACTAAATTATGAATCCTGTTTTAGTGTGTACGATAATAAGGGAACTAAATAATGTGCACTATTTCTGGCTTTTTTCAGTTCTGATGGTGTTTATTTTCTATCTATCTATCTATCTATCTATCTATCTGTCTGTCTGTCTGTCAAGTGAACTCCATCTGTGTCTAACATACACTCCAGCAGAGAGTGAGAAAAAGAGAGACAGAGAGAGAGAAATATAGAGAAAGAGACAGACAGGAAGACAGAGACAAACAGCAGGAGACAGAGAAAGAAAGAGAGAGAGAGTAAGACAGGTTGACAGAAAGAGACAGAGATAGAGAGAGACAGACAGGCAGAAGGAGACAGAGAGAGAAAGAGCAAGAGAGAGACAGAGAGAGAGAAAGAGAGGTAGACAGAAAGAGAGACAGACAGACAGGCAGAGAGGGAGGAGGGACTATGCAGCTAAGCTCACTCTGTTCATTCATACAAAAGGAAAGAGGAGTAAAACACACACATACACACATGAGCACACAGACACAGACACACACACACACACACACACACACGACAGCCATCTTCTCTCTAAGCCGCAACACCAGCTGTAACCATGACAACGTGATGGCAACAGCCGATGAGCTCACCGGCTTTGCAGCTAAAGAACGAGAGAGGAGTGTGTGTGTGTGTGTGTGTGTGTGTAACCGCAGCTCGTGTCCTGATTCAGAAAAGTGCCTCGTTTTAAACACAGTCAGAGATTTTGGAGAAAGAACTATGACATGAATGGACTTGAGGCTCTAAAAAGCTGAGGAAAGATTTTATAGAAGATTTAAAGCAATAGTTAAACTAAAAAAAAAAAATTTATTTTTTCTTTTACCTCAAATGTAGCCGATCAGCCAGAAAATAGATCGACTACAATACAGAAAATCATAAGCATATTTTTGTTGTAAATTCATATCAAAATCTTCCTTAAATACTTTATCCACCATTTGTAAAGACGAGTCCATGATTTAGGACGTTTTTATCAGTAAATAAGATTAGAGCCTGTGTTACACCTCCACACCAGCAGGTGGCAACAGCTCATCAGCCACTAATAATGAAGGAGCGACATTTTTATCATGTTTTCACATACAAAAACCATTGTTTCTCATCAGTAAAAATTGTTTAACTTTCTGTTTATTCAGTTTTTTCAGAGAAAAGGAAATACAATTCAGCTGAAAACATAAGTACACACTGAACACCCCACCAAGCCCCCTACCCCACTCTGCCCACCCTCTGCCCACCCCCTCTCTGTCCACCCCCTCTCCACCTTCTGCCTACCCCCTGCCCACACTCTGCCCACCCTCTAACCCCACTC
>CM040456.1:1691321-1724032 GCA_022758105.1 Pangasianodon gigas | reverse complement strand
TCACTCACTCACTCACTCATTCACTCACTCATTCACTCACTCCCTCAGTGCCTCACTCACTCACTTACACACTCACTCTTTCACTCACTCACTCATTCATTCACTCCATCACTCACCCACTCATTCATTCCATCACTCACTCCCTCACTCACTCATTCACTCCATCACTCACTCCCTCACTCACTCATTCCCTCCATCACTAACTCACTCACTCCCTCACTCACTCATTCACTCCATTTCTCACTAACTTACTCCCTCACTTACTCTCACTCCCTTACTCACTCACTCACTAACTCACTCTCTCCCTCACTCATTTATTCACTCATTCTATCACTCACTAACTCACTCATTCACTCACTCACTAACTCATGCTCTCCCTCACTCACTCATTCACTCATTCACTCCTTCACTACATTACTCACTACCTCACTAAGTCACTCACTCCCTCACTCCCTCACTAACTCCTTCACTCCCTCACTCTGTAGTGTTGATTTGTTATTGCTCTGCTCGTTTCCCTCTATTCTCTCCCATCTTCTCCTCCCTTTCCTGCTATTGATAAACTACAATGATTGTTAGCGTGCATGTGTGTGTGTGCGTTTGTGTTTGCGTGTGTGTGTGTGTGTGTGTGTGTGTGTGTGTGTGTTTGTGTGTGCGCGCTGTAGCATTGGTTCCTTTTCCTGCTGGTCCTTACTCCTTCCTTCCTCCTCTGGGTTGGAACGGAAACACACTCGGCGTGGCGAAACATTGTCAAGTCATAAGTTTCATTGTTTAGAACAGAGATACTGAAACACACAGACAGTGACATTCCTTTATTTTACACACACACACACACACACACACACGAAAAAAATAACTGTGTCTAACCTTTTTTAAACCTTTTTTTTAAACCTTTTTTTAAACCTTTTTTTAATAAACGTATTTGCTACAATATACATCAGTTACACACTAATGTCAGAGCATGTTATAGTTAAAAAAGTGGTTTATAGCTGTAGTCCTCATTATACCAGCTCCTTTAATCAGTCTGCGAGATCACGCTCTTCTGATTTCTCAATGGTTTAATATGGATTCACACACGAGATGACTAAAAACAGTGCACAGTAGTGATCAAAAAACTTCTTCCCCAATGCAGGAGGCAGCAACTTTCTGCAAAATCACAGCGGTGTTGATCTGGAACGGGACTAAAACGATCAGACGACCGCAGAGTTAGTCAAAATAATACCACAGGGAATGCAGTGTGTAATTTTCTCAAGGGAGGAGGGAGAAAAACACCAACATGTCTGATCAAAACAGAAATAAAATCACAGAGGAGCTCCTGCAAATGATTTCATTCCTCCAGACCAGAATGCAAATGAATCCTGTTCAAATCTGGCTAAAGAGAGTTTCAAAAAGGAATAAAAAAAAACAAAGAGTTCAATTTTCAGCCATTAACTCAACTGTATCTCATTTTTATGCTTTTTGAGCTTAAATATGATCATGAGCTCAACCGTTAAGCTTTGCGCTGTTCCATGCTGCATGTGTGAAGTCAGCGTCAGATCCTCACACACCTTCCTCCTTCCTTTTTGTAATCTACCTGTGTGTGAGCCTTGTTCAGGAAGCACCCGAAATTCCTGATCTGTGACCTCCCTCGAAATGTGAAACCTCATCGCCCGCATGTTCAGAGGAAACCATCCATCCATCCTGCTCCACCACCACCACAAGCACCACCACGGCTCCTATTTCCTGCACTTCTAAAGGGGTAATGAAAGGCTTCTCCAGATTCTCACACTCCACAGGTATTGTGCTAAGAAGAAAAAATGAGCTCAGACAAGAAGGTAAGTTTACAACGCATAAATCTGTTCGCTTTAGAAAATCGACACGCTGCGTGCTAGCATGCTGAGTATCTCACACTTTAACCTTCAAACATTTGATTATATACAATTATCCCTAAAGAAAAATGTGAAGGAAACTTCCAGCAGTTCCATCATGACGCCCATCACTGAGACAAACATTTCCAATTAAAGTTTAAAAAAAAAAGCTTTAAAAATGAAATTACAGACTGCAACTCTGTCATCATTCGCTTCGTTTCAAACACATCCAATTTTAAAAACTTTAAAATCTCTGCAAGTCCTCCTCAACTTCAATTTAAGAGTTTCAGAAATTCTCAAATATCAAATGCAACTAAATCTCTCTCCCTCGTTATAATTACTACAAATTTGGTGTAAAATCACACGTTTTTTAGACAGTGTCGTCATTTCACTTTGAAAGAACTTAAAACACGCTGCTATCCCCTTTTCCAATCAGTAAGGTTTGCGTGACTATTAAGTTTTACAAGTTGATCAGTAATTCAAAAGTATTTGACTAGTTGTCTTTTCAGTATTTAACCCAAAAGCCGTTTCAGGACATTCCTATTTTTAGGCTGTTTTATTTGTGTAGCAATGAACACAAAAAACACATGAAACTGTGTATCATGTTACACTACCAGTTCTTAAAATTGCAGCTCAGCTAAAATTGTTGATTCTGAAACTGAGAGCGCGCAGCATGGAAGCTTGTGTCCATCAACAAATTCCTCTTTACAGCTCAGTGAGCCCCCTTCCTTTGATGGAGGATGCAATATCTACAGCAGTGTCAGGAGATGTTTCCACCATGTTCATCTCCAACCTCCAACCTCAAGTAGCATCTGAAAACGAGTCTGGACGAGTTCCCCTCTTTGAGCCAGCATGCGCTACTGATCTGACTCGGAGTGATGCGCAACCCACGGCTCCGCATGCACACAGCCACATAACTGATCATGACAGAATTCACTACGCCACAGTGCAAGGATTTTATTTAAATATTATTTAGCTTTTAAGGACACCGAAAATAACTGCAGGAGCAGGATTTACCAAAAAAAAAAACACTTCACACTCTCTACACACACTTCTACATGTCATGTAAAGTGAAATGAAAGTGAACGTTCCATTAAAGCAGAAGAAAAATTTATTGGAGTAATGGGTTCTTCTAGTCTGAAATAATTTTTAACTAACAAAATACATCCAGCTGCTTTCTTTACCTTTTGTCACGCTGTTTTTTTTTTCATTGCCTGACTAGTCTGTACAACCCCTAGCGCTGACCCAGTCCTCCACTTAACACCGGTTTATACTTGACGCATGACGTCTGGAGGATTAAAAGTGACATCCACTAGACGGCACACCAGAGCCAGAACATCCCTGTCCATCAGCTTTCCAAGTCGAACTGTAATGCTTAGCGATTTCACGCCCAGCAACATTAAACACATTGACGATCTCTGTCTCTCTTTAAAACTTGCTGCCATCTTGATTATTGTCATGAGCTGCGTCTCAAATCCCTCCATCCATTCTCTGTACTGCTTATCCAACACAGGGTCACCAGGTAACCTAGAGCGTATCCCGGGGGCCACCAACCCTACCCATCGCAGTGCACAATCGCACACACACACACTACGGACAATTTAGAAATGCCGAGAGGAAACCCCAGAAGCATGGGAGAACATGCAAACTCTGTGAGCACAGGGCAGAGACGGGAATCAAACCCCCAACCCCGGAGGTGCGAGGTAACAGTGCTAACCACTAAACCACTGTATCCCCCTGTGGCTCAAATCAAAAACATTTTAAAAAGTACTTACTAACCTAGAAACTCTAGATGACTGGTGTGCAAAACAGACGTGCAGGTTTGAAGGCTACATGAGAGGTGTTTAAAATTGAAACATTAACTGTAACAGGAAAACCTGCTAGTGTTAGTACTTAATAATGGTCTAGAATAGTGCATAGGGATGTGATTTGAGACACAACGTTAGTTTGTTTATTTAGTTTTGGACATTGTGTAACATAATGCTATACTGTCCCCACTATTTACATTGGTATTACAACTTAAATTCTGAGGACATGCACAGACGACACTTTAAATGACCGGGATATGCGCAGCGGCCATCTTGCGTACACACAAGTATAACTGAGCCTGTAGCTTTCTTTAAGAGCTTCATCAGATTATCTCATCAGATGTGCGTGTTACTTAACGATCCCCATGATGGATCACTTCCACATGTTTTCAATGTGTTTCATTTCTAACTTGGAGAACAATAATTTAAACTCATACTGATTGCGTAATTGTTTCATTGTGCTGGGGTGCAGAGACAAAGCACCAAGGACCGTCCCGTCAATAAAACCATGTTTAATGTCCAGTTCTGCCATAAAAACTGATGACTTATGAGAGAAAAGCCGCCAGTTCTGTGTTTGTTTTATAGCTATAAGTGCCTGAGTAATGATTAATCAAATCCCCTCGTTTATAACAAACCACTGACGCCAACTTAGTGATGACCTCTGACCTGAGCTTTAGCTGAGAACCACACACACACACACACACACAAACACACACACTTTTCAAACTTTCATACAGCATGCTAGCTGATCTTTACTCCACATATACATAGTTAATGCAGCTAATATTTAATGTTACTGTTATCTGATGTTAGCTACAATGTTAGCTTTCTCCTGAAGAATACACACACACACACACACACACACACACACACACACGCATTTATACAGACACACACATAGAAAAAGAAGCCTTTATTTGTCACACACACGTTACAGCACAGTGAAATTCTTTTTCCTTCGCATATCCCAGCTTCTTAGGAAGTTAGTGTCAAATCAGATCAGTTTTCAGCTTTCATTTCCTGATATTTACATCTTTACATGTGTTAATCCACTTAGAACATGGCACCTTTTGTTTGAACCCACCCATTTTTCAAGTGATGAAAAATACAGGAACATGTGACTGACAGGTATGCAAGTAGAAAATTAAAAAATATAAAGAAAATAAATAATTCCCAGGTGTGTCCTGTTAGATTGATTGTTTAAACAATTAATAGCTCTGAATATCTACTCTTGGTTTGAGCCCTGGGTTTCACCTGTAAAAACTGCATTTGTTGTTAAAAAGGATAAACCAACATGAAGACCAGCGAGTTGTCTATGGGAGAAAAGCAAGCCATTTTGAAGCCGAGAAAAGAAGGAAACTCCTTCAGAGCCATTGCACAAGCGTTGGGCATAGCCAATACAACAATTGGGATGTCCTGAAAAAGAAAGAAATCACTGGTGTACTGACAACCAGACATGGAACAGGTCGGCCAACGAAAACAACAGCAGTTGATGACAGAAACATTGCGAAAGCTAAGAAGAAGAACCCAAAAACAACAGTCAGTGACATCACCAACAACTTCTTCAGGGCAAAGGTGAAGGTTTCACAATCCACCACTCGAAGAAGACTTGGAGAGCAGAAATATGGAGGCCACACCACAAGATGCAAACCTCTCATCAGCAGTAAGAATCAGAAGGCCAGATTGGAATTTGCGAAGAAAAACAGAGATGAGCCACAAAAGCTCTGAAACCAAGATGAACCTCTACCAAAGTGATGGAAAGACCAAAGTGTGGAAAAAGAAAAGATCTGCTCATGATCCAAAACATACAAGCTCATGGGTCGAGCATGGTGGAGGTAGTGTCATGGCTTAGGCTTGCATGGCTGCTTCTGGAACAGACTCACTAATCTTTATTGATGATGGAACTCATGATGGTAGCAGCAGAATGAATTCAGAAGTCTACAGAAACATTCTGTCTGCCACTTTACACAGAAATGCATCCAATCTAATTGGGAGGAACTTCATCATGCAGCAAGACAACGACCCAAAACACACTGCAACACAACAAAGCACTTCATCAGGGGAAAAGTGGAAGGTTTTAGACTCGCCAAGTCCATCAGCAGACCTTAACCCAACTGAGCAGCATTTCACCTCCTGAAGAGGAGACTGAAGGGAGAAACCCCCCAAAACAAACAATGAGTGAAAGAAGCTGCGCTACAAGCCTGGAAAAGCATCACAAAAGAAGAATGAAACAGTTTGGTGATGTCAGTGGGTCACCGGCTTGATGCAGTTACTGCAAGTAAGAGATACGCAACCAAATATTAAGTGTTATTTACTTTAAGATTAGCTGTTCCAATACTTTTGCTCACCTAAAAATTGTGTGGTCTGCCACCGAAGGTGCCATGTTCTAAGTTCCAGATGTAAATGTCAGGAAATGAAAGCTGAAATACTGATCTACTGTCTCATATTCATCTTTTGATCTCAAAATTAAATGTCTTCTGTGTAAAGCATAAACAAAAAACTGGCCTTGTTGTTCCAATACTTTCAGATGGGACTGTATATACCAACACACACACACACACACGTCTAGTGTCTCTACATGGCAGAATTTTCAACATTTAGCTTCAGGTTTCCTTGCAGCACATTCATTAATCCCCATTGAACACAGGAGTGCACTGTGTGTGTGTGTGTGTGTGTGTGTGTTACTATGTGTGTAGATGTGTGTGTGTTAATGTTTAGGTGTAGCATAGCATTAATTAGCTGCATTAATATGTCAGTGGAAGGTCCTTGCAAGGATAAGACAAACATGTGTGTGTGTATATGTGTGTGTGTGTGTGTGTGTGTGGGCGCTCCTTATCACTCATGCAACTCCCATTTTGCTGGTTTCTCACCCTTGAAACGATTCTGTTTGTCCAGTAGAATTATAAACCCGTTAGTGACCGAGCGCTGAACTCATGAATCAAAAAAAAAAAAAAGAAAAACAAAAACCCCTGAAAACCCAGCGTGAGAAGAAATTCATTAATTTTTCATTCTAAAATGTAAACAAATACACACTGAAAATGAAACCCATTTAAACTTCCCCCAAAACAAACACCGAGTTAATGATTATTGACTTTGCACATTCCATGTGGTGGAAGTTCACAGGCACTGAACAACTACTTGGCAGAAATAAAATCCTGAATGAGTGCTAAAGAGTCATAGATTTCAAATCTCCAGCTGATCTCACTTCATCAGTAACGTCTCCGTAATGTCCTCGACCAGGCTCTAGCTAAGTGTGTTTATTCATATAGCGCTAATTAGCAGATACGCTAGCAAGCTACTTATATTTTTCCTTCATTTTTGTAGCTAGCTAGCTTGAATAGTGCAGTTATGATATTTTATTCATTAACAACTTTTATTTGTGACATCAAAATCTGATGTTAATCTCATCTGAATCCAAACCTTTTACAAATTATAAATTGTAAATCAATTATAGGCTTTTTATTTGAGACGAGTGTGTGATGATCTTGATGCTAAAATGCAAAGCTTCGCTTGTAGCCATGGTAAAAAAAATTTAAAAAGCAAGTTTCAGACACCAAACATGTGGAGTAAAGAGATTTTTTTCACCTCCTGAAGGGTGTGTTAATGAACTGATGAGGTGAAATCAGGTGTGTTAGAAAAGGAAACACAGCAGGATTTGAAAAGTATTCCACATTAAGTCACAGGCATTCCACACTCACACACACACACACACACCTGCGCCGGAAAATTCCACGAAAGAGCACTTATCAGTCGTCCTGCCAGGGTGAGGGACAAAATGTCCAGCAGCGTGTTCTATACAACCTGCTTCCTCTTCAGAAACACTCAACAACGGCTTTCTCCCAAAGTCACTTGCAGCTAAGAGCTCCCACTAGAAGGTCGGCCATTTTAATGAAAACACTAGAACACACAGAATACTTTCTAATGAGACACTAATGAGACTAATGAGATGTCCTAATGGAGATGACGGGACTGTGCACGTTGCCCATAATGCACTGCAAGTTTCCGTCAGTTTTAAACGGACGGAGGTGTCTGGTCGAGTCAGGCTGGCCTGGGCCAACTCCGTTCTGTCCTGTTCCTCTCTGGTCTGATCTGATATCATCTGATCAGTCCTTTTTCTGGTCTGATCTGGACTGGTCTGGCCTTCTCTGGTCTGGTCTGTTTGGCTCTGTTCTAATCTGATCTTGTTGGGTATGATCTGCACGTATCTGCTCTGATATAGTCTAGAATGGTCTGATCTCATGTCTGCTTTGATATGGTCTAGTCTCACCTGATGTCTGCTTTGATATGGTCTAGTCTGATCTGATCTACTCTGATATGGTCTAGTCTGATCTGATGTCTGCTTTGATATGGTCTAGTCTGATCTGATCTACTATGATATGGTCTAGTCTGATCTGATGTCTGCTTTGATATGGTCTGGTCTGATCTGCTTTGATATGGTCTAGTCTGATGTGATCTAGTCTGATATGGTCTAGTCTGGTCTAATCTGATGTCTGCTTTGATATGGTCTAGTCTGGTCTGATCCGATGTCTGCTCTGATATGGTCTAATCTGATCTGATGTCTGCTCTGATATGGTCTACTCTGGTCTGATCTGCTGTGATGTGGCTAGGCTGGTCTGATCTGGTCTGATCTGCTATGATATGGTACAATATGGTCTGTTATACTTGGATCTGGTTTGGATTGGTCAGTTTTGTCCTCTTGTTTTTGTAAGTAAAAAATATTAGTGTTTGATTTGAAACATTGCTTCTCTACAAACATTGAGGTTCTAGATCATCTACACTACACAGCTCAGAGTGGAAGATAATAATGTACTGTACACTACAGTCTTAAACCACGTGGACTTGTTCAGTAATTGTAATAAATGTGTCTCTGTGGTTCTGAAAACTGTCGGCCATTTTGATCCCAAAATCACCACATGGACATATTCAGCTAGGTTACATGTTCCTCAGGATGCTTTGTGATGCTAATCATTGGGCTAATCCTCCATCACTTTCTACTAATCAGTTATATAATATACTGTGATATTTAACATGATGTTATTCCTGGAATTCTATCAACACTACATCGACACTACCCCTTGGAAGGAGGGCACCTAGGTAGGCAACATCTACCATTTGGAAAGACAGCATAAGCAAGGTGTCCTTTAAGGTGCAGCATTTTTGTACAGATTTTAAGGCTGCATTGAATGCAAACTTCTTGAGAAGGATGAATCATGATAATATTATGCTTTATAATCGGAATATTATAGTGATAGTTTCGTTAATTTTCCTGATATCAGAACATGGCTACCTGTTGCTACGCTAGCCTTGTATCACAAACTCAAGACTAAAGCAGGTTTTAGACTGCATGATTTCAGCCATCTTTTAAGATTATTACTTATCACATTGTACGAGACGTCAATAAACTCAGGGCTGAATTCTGTAACAGAGTGTGTGAAAGCGTGCGTTCTCCATGTGAGATTATACTGTATGGTCAAGATCTTCTAACGATCTGGAATTCAGCAGAAAACGGGCTCCTGTAAACATTAAGTGAGACTTGTTTCTGTCCATCAGCACGTTTCGTTTACTCTCCATCACTGCTAGCGTGTTTGTAGCTGTGCCGTGAGTTTGCCGTCCTCCTATTGGTGGATTTTAGACGAGCCTCGTTGTAGCAGCAGCAGCAGCGCTCAAACTCTGAGATTTTAATCATAAATTTCTCGCATTGACAGAACGATAATCGCAACAGCAAGAAATGATGCCTTCTAAGACCGATGATCTCAACTCACGATCAAAGAATTGTTTTATGGTCAAATTCGTACGATATAAACCATCTTAAAGAAGCCATTTTGGATACTAGACACGTTTCATGTTTCATGGATCATGTAATAAGATAAATAATACATTTGAGTTGTAAATGGTGTTAATGTGATTTGAGAAGATCTGAGGAGGTTAAACTCATCACAGTGACACTGAAGAGAAAGTGGAGAAAATGCGAAAACCAACCACACAAGAAAACCATCAAACGTTCCAGAGAGTCCAGCGACACACACCGCTTCTCCTGACTTACCTATGCACTTGATCTCGAAGCCTCGTGGAGGTTTGAGGGCCCTGCGCGTCCATCCTTCCCTGAGCACTTCCAAGTGGTCCTCCTTGCCCTGGATGAGCAGGACGTGCTCGTCTATCCATCCCAGGAAGAAGGTCTCCGCTATGGCGTCCGTCACCTTCTTGTTCCAGAAGTGCTGCATGTTCTCGGCTTTGAAGTCTGCAAAGATCTCGTATCCGGTGTGATGGTGCTGGAGCTTCTCGGTGACCGTGGGAGAGTCGTCCGAGCCCACGCGGCTCAGCACGATAGCCAGGGAGTGAGGTGCGATCTGCAGGAACTTCTCCATCTCCTCCTTCTCACTCAGCTTCTCACAGGAAGGCCATGAAGGCTACACTCCACACTGCAGCTTCACTGCGCATGCAACACTCCGACACACCGCCACATCTCACTGGCTCTCACGCGGTCTGAGGAACGAGTTCACGGTAAATCCATGCAGTCCATCACCGAGCCTCAGATCATGACGAAACGCACGCTCGGTAAATATGCGATAATAAAAATAATAATAAAAAACATGCACTGGAGGAAAACCGGTCAGTCATCACTGGGTTGTGAGCTACAAACTCACCACCGCCTGCTTCCCTCAGCACATCATCTCGCGCGCGCACAATTCATCCGTTCATCTTCACGCCTTTTATGAAACGCACCGGCACGCGCCCTCCTCCCTCCATTCCTCCTCACGGAGGCTCGCGCGCTGGAGACTCTGCCTCGTGTGTGTGTGTGTGTGTGTGTGTGTGTGTGTGTGTTTTAAATAAATAATTTAAAAAATTTTAACACACACAAACGATTGATGATTCCTCTCAGAAATCGCATGCACAAGAACCAGCGCGCGCTGTTCCGTTCTGTCTCCCGGTGCCGCGCGCGCTACGTGCCCGGCAGCTCGAGACTCCAGACGCTCCCTCCGGTAGGGTTTTTGGTGGCGGAGAGGCGCGAGCGAGAGACCGAGAGGAGGAGGAGGAGGAGGAGAGCGCGTGCAGATGTTTCCGTCACTCCACCTACAGGCTGGACTGCAGAGATGCACGATACTGACCGCGTGCACGATATCGCGATATTTACAACCATCAATTCCCCGCGATATCGCGATATTTTAATTAAAAATAAAAAAGTTAATGCATTTGCATCTTGATTAGGTTAAAAGATAATAACATAAAATAAAGCCACATTAAAACAGCAAAATAACAGAGTTAAAGCATGTGAATGTAAAAAATATTTTTAGTATATTTTAGAATATTTTTGAGATTAAGCTACTTCAAGAGTTTGTTTGTTTGTTTGTTTGTTTGTTTGTTGCATTAGTGTTCTCACTGCTGTATTGTATATATTGTAATATAAAGGGAAAGATTTACATTTACACAAACATGAAATGCAAAAGTTGAAAAGTTCCTCATCAGTATTTTCACAATTACACCGAAAATATAATCCTGCTGATTTCTGTACTTTAGACATAAAACACCAAAATTATTTTGTAAAATACAATAAATTATTTTTAAGTCTATTTTTATAACTTGTAGTAATTGCCATAGATTTACAATGAATTAGATATATTTATACTACAGTGTGATTGAATGCTCAAATCTGATTGGTCAGACTGTTTGCAAAGTTTCTGTATAACTGCATGGCACCAACATCTACATCTACATCTACAACTTCACTTAAACCTACACCTACACCTACACTTACACCTAGACCTACATCTACACCTTCACTTAAACCTACATCTACACCTACACCATCTACATCTACACTTACAACTACACTTATACCTACATCTACACATACATCTACAGCTACACTTACACCTACATCTACATCTACACCTAGATCTATACCTACATCTACACTTATACCTAGAGTTACACCTACATCTACACATACATCTAGACCTACATCTACATCTACACTTACATCTACACCTGCACTTACATCTAAACCTACATCTACACTTATACCTAGAGTTACACCTACATCTACACATACATCTACACCTAGATCTATACCTACACCTACACTTATACCTAGAGTTACACCTACATCTACACATACATCTACATCTACACCTAGATCTATACCTACATCTACACTTATACTTATACCTAGAGTTACATCTACACCTACACTTACATCTAAACCTACATCTACACTTACATCTACACCTACACTTACATCTAAACCTACATCTACACTTACATCTACACCTACACTTACATCTAAACCTACATCTACACTTACATCTACACCTACACTTACATCTAAACCTACATCTACACTTATACCTAGAGTTACACCTACATCTACACATACATCTACACCTAGATCTATACCTACACCTACATCTACACTTATACTTATACCTAGAGTTACATCTACACCTACACTTACATCTAAACCTACATCTACACTTACATCTACACCTACACTTACATCTAAACCTACATCTACACTTATACCTAGAGTTACACCTACATCTACACATACATCTACACCTACACCTACATGAATGTATTACATATTGTATGATTACATTAACATAGTTTGTCATTAACATTACATTTATCACAAATACTTTAAATCTTGTATATGTAGGTTTTTGAGATTTAGGACACCAAATAAAAAAAAAAGTTTTATAAAAGAAAAAAAGAGAAAGAAAACAAAAAAATTCTGACAAAAACTATAACATTGCAAAAACATGTTTTATTTTAAATAAACAATATTATCCTTTGGTTAGTGACGTTAAATACTTCAATAAAATAAGATTTTAATTAAGACCTCAGGTAAATGAGTTCAGTTGTAATATTAAGATAAACATTTGTCTGAAGGAAAATTTCTGTCAATTATTTTATTATTAAAAAGAAAAAGAGAATAAGTGGTTTATCATTTATTATGTCTCGTAGCTTTGATATTCCAGATTAAAGACTTGTGGAAAGGGAAGTGCACTGAAACCCAGTTCCTGTTTACGGGAATGTGAGCATTTAAGGAGGATTTTAATAACATCACTGTTTTGGGAAAAGGAGTGTGATCAGTGGAGTGTGTGCTAAAGATCTTTAGTGATGTGAAAGTGACACTGTTTTTTTTTTTTTTTTTTAACAGATCCTCTGATTGAACACGACACCGTGTGCCTGTCACATGAAAGTCTCTCAGAAGTAAATCATCACCTCAAAGAAGTACACTTTTAACACAATAAAGTATACAATTAAAAACTTTATCATGGATTTTTGATGCAGTTTACAAAGTAAACATGGATTCAATTTTTCAAACCATGCCATGAACTCATCCTTTAATAAAGAATGCGGGATTCATGATCATTCTGGTTGTGCCATGTTTCAGTCTGCTTTATATTTATTTTATATTCGAGGGTTTCTTTTTTTATCCAACATGACTTACATCAGAAATTCAGAACTTTGTAAAAATTAAATTTAAAAAGTAAAATTCTTTACTGATTTTCACATTGAAAAATGACGCTCTGCACGTCAGTGTCCTGTCACGGGCTGACGAAAGTCTGGACATTCCACAACATTTAATGTAACTATAAATGGATAAAAAGTACACTTTGTTCATTAGTGGTAACATTAACTCTGCATCATCACCACACCATCAAGTTGTGTTTTATTCCTGACTTAATCAACACCTTCTGACCAATCAGAATCCAGAATTCAGCAGCGTTGTGCTATAAGTCAGGAATAAACCACTCTGTGTCATGCTGTTTATGGAAAGTAATCCACAACAGCGTGTTGTGATGAAGGAGTTATTATTTTCCTAAAACAGCTTGTCTCCAAATATTATATACCTCTTATAATACCACCCCAAAGTGTGTCGTTCCCTCACCAGCCTCTTTTTATCTCTGTTGAAGTTAATAAGACAAAAAAAAAAAAAACGCAGCTTGTCATGTTAGCGAGAAACCGCAAAAATCGTAAACTCCTCTGTCCTGAAGATGTCAGAAAACTTAAAGTTACAGCCTTACCTCTGACTGTTACAAAGCGCTGACACTGGAGACTCCTTCCTTAAATGTTACATAAACCTTTCCTCTCAGAAAACTTCACCACATTAGATTTCTTTTAAAAAAATCTGTTTATTATTAGTGGAGCGTCCGCTGTACAAGTCGCTGTGAATGAGCTGTTACTATGGAAACCATAACGTATTAGAACGAGCGCATTAATATAAACCTGCTGCGCTACTGTCAGAGCTGCTGTTCTAGAAAATGAATCAACACCTTCTGACCAATCACAATCCAGAACTCAACAGCTTTGTGATAAATGAACAGGAGATACAAATCACACTGACACTTTGGGACATTTTTGGTTTACGTCGTTTTTGAAATGAAAAGGTTTCAAACAGATGAAGATGCAGCGTCTTATAAAGTAAGAGAAATGACTTTTTCTTTTTTTTTTTTTTATTTTAGAATCAGAAATGTAAAATCCTGAATGTGAAACCTTTATTCTGACTGACCCCAGAGACACACAGCTGAGTAAGAGTGAGCAGTAAACTCTCGCTCATTACTGCCCCCTGCAGGCCGCTTCCCTACATCACCGCTCGTACATTTCACCAGGAGCGAGCGGCGTGTACGAATCTGCTCTCTGGACTAAACTGTCCTGTGTTTCCAAGATTAAAAAAATACATCAGTGTAAAGTTCATGTTTGGCATCTGCATCAGATTATCTGCTGTTTAAAAATGACTTCAAGTGGATTATTTTGGATTTTTTCCACCACAAACACTCTTCAGAAGAACACAGAAAGGTGTGAAGAGGCTGGGGCTGAATTCTTTCTCACCCAGACTGTAGATTCATGCAGCCAATCAGTGACAGTTGTGTCAGGTGATTACATCATCAGACACGCCCCCTAGATTTGATCAGCATTTGGGATGATATTTTTCACACACATCCGTAACACATGAGACTACACCATAATGAGATTATGAAATAATGAACGTAAACGAGAAAAAGGTGGATTATTTATCTATCATCGTTTTTCCCCACAAAATGACTTTAGAAAAGGGGAGGAGCTAACAGCTGATCTAATTAATCTAATCTAATCTGATCACACATTGTCCAATCAAAGTACAAATTACAAAAAAAGGACAAATGACAGAAGCAGAAGCTCAGTGGGATTTTTGTTTGTTTGTTCAGATGATATTCGGAGGAAACATTTCACGAACACAGCATTTTTCTTTTTAAATTTAAAGAATTTAGAAATCATGAATGTAGATGTCTGTCTTTAATTGTGTGTTCATGTGTGTGTGTGTGTGTGTGTGTGTGTGTGTGTGTGTGTGTGTGATAATTTACCCAACTTTATTCTTCTTATGTCATCAGTGAGACCTCAACACTAATAGTTTCATCATCATGATATCGATAAATCTAAGATTTCAGCATTTTCTCAGAATTGCATCTTTTTCTTCTCCTTTTTCTTTAACTTTTCTGTACGTTAAAAGAAAGTTCTGCGCTTTCTATACGTTAGTGTTACATCAACACGACAGTGTATAGGAAAAAAATACAAAACATTGTTAAAGACTTTAATTTTATAGTTCATCACGTCCGCGGAAAAGGATTAAGGTATTTTTTTAATGACTCATCCTGTACTAGTCTTCTCTTCGTCCAATTAAATGCTCTCGAGAATGTATATGCCCCGCCTCTAGGGGGCGTGTCTTGCTCTACAGTGGCAACAGCAAACATGGTTCGTTTGTGTGTTTGTCTATTCCCTTTTCCAACTGAATATAAAATGTTTTGAGTTTATTACTTTGGAAGATGATGGAGTTTGGGCGAGTTGGCGGTTTTGTGATTTTTCCCGGAGGAGTGATTTCCCGACTTGGAGCTGTTCAGTGCCGGAACGTCGCCACCTCAGACTGATGGAGAATTCCATCTTCATACACCATCTCCATCAGTAAGAGACTGGAATAGCATTTTATTTACCCCTCAGACACGTCAGATGTCTCCCAGTGACGATCCTGCGTCTCTGTTACCAATGACGACGCTGACGCTCCGCCTCACCTCAAACACGTACACTATAAAAACACACGCCGACCCGTCGTCTAGGATACCCTCCTGGTTAAGGTGGACAGGTGTGAGTGAAAAGGTGGAGGTGAAAATCCTCCACATCTGAAAAAAATACTCAATAAACTCTTCACTATTCGTTGACGCTACTGTCAGGTTTGTTTAGATTGGACGTGGGCGTGGCCTTAAATGCTTAAATGCTATTGGCTGTTGTGGAAATCATTCAAGCACTCCAACTCCCAACACGCCGTCACTCTGACTTCCTGTTTTAAAAGGAAATGCGTCACATAACATACGGATTCAGTTCACGACTCTCAGGACGTTTAATGGAGAGATCAGAGTAAAAGTTCTGTCACAAGAAGAACATTTTTTCGGATCACAGATTTAGCATCATTGTGACCAAAGATTTCAGTATAAAAAGTCACCCAGCTGTGAGACATCTGAGAATGTGAGCGTCTCACACACACACACAGTGTTAAAGTGTGTGTATTTTGCCGCTTCTGTGCTGTTAAACCTGCAAACACACCAAACACAAGCCGAGATGGAAAGCACAGGTTTATTTAAATACACAAAACTTTTTTTTTTCTTAAAAAAAAAAGAAAAGGAAACCCAGAACCAAAAAACAAAACAAAACAAAAACATCACACCAGACTCATCAGACCAACAAAAAGACAGAACTGTTCTCTCACACTGGAAGACATTTTGAAATTCTTCATCTTGGTGTTAAATGAAATTAAAAAGACGTCATGATGGTCAAATCCTGTGCGTTTTAATAATCGCCGTTTTCACAACACAACTGACGCTAAAATGAAAAAATAAAGTCTGAAAAAATTTCTTTTCCGTCTCTTATAAACACTGATGGCAGTTGTGCGAGTCTTTTCGCAGGAAGTTCGCAGCTCGTTTCCGGATCCTGCGTTCCAGCATTCCAGCGTTCCAGCTCTGTAACACTCCCTCATCAGCTTCCGACTTTTTTTTTTAATGAATTACGGTTTAATTTCCTTTAGAGCGGCTTTTTAACAAGCGTGCTAATTCACTACCTCGCAAACTAACTAGTAAATTCAAAGGAATCAAGCGCAACCTGAACAGATGTTAGTGTTGAAATATTATGCTTTAATGAAAGGGCATCAGAAACCGCAGTGCATTCTGGGATGTGTGTAGGGACGTAGTGAAAAGCCCTCAAGATGGCGGACGGGGTTTAATCCAGGACAAGTGCTGAGGGGAAGTGAACGAGGGAGTGTCACTGTCTGAACTTTCGCTCCACAGATCCACTCCGACCCGAAACCAGGAGCTGTTCCACGAGTCGCTTATTTACTAACCAATCACTGCTTTAGGATCGTTTTAACTCGGACCAATCGGGACGCTGAGATGATTTTCCTGGACCAATCAGTGAGCTGAGACAATTTAACTTGGAGCTGATTAACTTCTATAGATCCTGATTTGAACCAATCAGACGGTTGTTAACGAGTAAACAGACAAGCTGAAGGTGAAAAATAAAGCACGACGTGTTCTCGCGTTTCGTGTGTGAGGAAGATCGGCATGAATCTGTGGAGCCGGAACAGTCTGGAACTTTCCGTACGCGTGGCTCAGGCTTGACATCTCGCTCTCTCGTACACGTGACTCGTTTCTGAGCCACTACCTCGACCGGCGGTCCTTCTTGGGCCTCTCTGTGCTTTTGTCCATGGTCTTTTCACTGTCTCCTCGGCACTTTGGACAGTACCACTTGCCCTTGGGTTTGTAGGTGAGTCCGACGCAGGAGAAGTGGAACCACTCGATGGGGCATTGCTCGTTATCGCAGCCGATCATCTCTCCGTAGGAAACCTGCTCACACAGGCAGTACGTCGGCTCGTTAGGGTCGATGTTGAACTCCACGGCGGGAGAAACTTCACGTTCCGGTTTCGCTTTCGAGCGCTTCTTCTTCTTAGCTGATTTGGACTTCTTCTCGCGGGGCGGCTGAGACGCAGGTTCGTCGCTCGGGTCCTCCAGAACCCCGTTAGCTCCGTTAGCGCTGTAACACGAGTCACGGCTCTCGCTGTTGCGATGGCGGCGAGGTCTGCGTGACGACGAGCGCTCCGTTACAGCGTTAGCGGCGCCGCTTCCCGTCTCGTGACGAGATTTTTCAGCCGGTCTTTCGGCATCGCTGGGGTCCAGGAAGCACGGCGAGTGAGCCTCCATCTGGCGCGAGCGGTTCTCCACCACCTCCATCATCTGCGTGACCACGTGGATCTTCTCGTCGCCGAGCTCCTGGCTGCTGATGAGGGCGCGCTGCAGCTGCATCTGGAGACGCTTCCTCTGAGAGCCATCCGCCTCCTTCTTATACTTCTCAAACACCTCGTCCACCTCCTTTAAGATCTCTGAGAGAAAAACACAAACAGGAAGTTCAGAGGCGAAGGTTCTGTGTGTATGGCCAAACGTTGGTGAGGTCAAATCCCAGGACTGACTTTAAACCAAACTTTTAACCAAACACAATTTCCTTTTACCCCAAATGCGATCAATCAACCAAGACACGCTTGAGGCTAGAAAGTTAAAAGCAAGGTCCTGACCCTGAAACTCACGGGTCACTTACTAACCAACCAATCAGAGCGCTCCAACGATTTTAGGACTAATTTAGTCTCGACTCATCAGTGCGTTTAGATCGTTTTAGTTTGGATAATTTTTGATTGAAACAATCATGCGTTCAGGCGTTGTTAGTTTGGAATATTTGTACGTTTGGCTCAGTTTAACTCGGATCAATCGGAACGTTCGGATGGTTTTAGTTTGGACCAATCGTAACATTTGGATGACTTTAGTTTGGACCAATCGGAACGTCTGGATGGTTTTAGTCTGGACCAATCAGAACGTTCAGATGGTTTTAGCTTGTACCAATCGGAACGTTCGGATGGTTTTAGTTTGGACCAATCGGAACGTCTGGATGGTTTTAGCTTGTACCAATCGGAACGTTCGGATGGTTTTAGTTTGGACCAATCGGAACGTCCGGATGGTTTTAGTTTGGACCAATCAGAACGTCCGGATGGTTTTAGTTTGGACCAATCAGAACGTCCGGATGGTTTTAGTTTGGACCAATTGGAACATCTGGATGGTTTTAGTTTGGACCAGTCGTTGAGTTACATGGAGAGGTTTAGATCATTAGGAAAGATTACAGAAGTCCCACTGTGGAGAAGATTTTGAATGAAACAGACTTCCTTTACTTCACAGCTACATTAGCATCACAGCTCCAGAGCTAAACTAAAGAATTAAGATACTAAACACGTCTAACAAAGCGTACATTGGATTTTTTAGCTAAAGTGTACATATCTCTAAACCTCAGACACTCACCTGTAAGTTGTTTTAGATAAAACACGTCTTCCAAATTCATGAATTAAAATAAAAACATCCTATAAATATGTTTAATCTCAGTTCCCTCGTCGTCTCTCAGTCACATAATTCCCGTTAACGATTCACGCTTTATTAACCAGAATCAGTGAGACACATGGGTAGTATTAAAAGGTCCGATCTTGGATGGAGATCGGATATCAGTCCGACGCCGTGCCTATTTATCATCAGTAACGCGCATCTCCAACCTGCAGAAGATGGAAAGATCTAGAAAGCAGTGAGGGAAAGTTTTATCTCTGAAATCTGAGATGTAATCGGAACAACAGCGTGACTCTGAAACCTTTTATAAAACCACGACGTCTTGTTTCGTCACAACGTTTCCGGGTACGCAACCGGACACGCCCCCTCGCCGACCAATCAGGAGTCGCCTGACTGACGCGCAACATCGTAGATACATCGTAGAGTGCGTCGGTGCGTCTCTGTACGCCACGATATCGCCATGTTTATGTCATAAAATCAGAAACGAGGTGTTAAGAGCACGAAAAAACGTGATGTCATACTACAGTACACACGCTACTCATAGTGATCCAAAAAAACCAAAAACAAAATTTTTTTTGTAACAGAACTCAACACGATATCGATATTTCATCGCTCCGGTGCCCAAAACGTCATCGCTGTAACGTGTGTTGTCATGGCAACCGGATTTGAATTTGATTGAAATACTCACAGGACCGTAGTGAAATCTTTTACGTGTTGCGAACTACGACGAGGAACGGCGTGGAGCAGACTGCACACCTGTCGTGTATTTGCAATACAGCCTTTATTACCTGCTCAGGTGTGTGTGTGTGTGTGTGTGTGTGTGTGTGTGTGTGTGTGTGTGAGGAGCTGAAACACAATATTTAAAAAAACATGGACTGGATCTGGATTTCTCAGGACTGGGATCAGAATCTGCTCTACATACTACAGCACTCCTGCACTTTATCCTGCAGCCTGTAGGGAGAGATGGAGATGAAGGGAGGGACAAAATGGAGTGAGTGATCTCTGAGATCTGAGGAGGGAAACTGAGGTTTGTTATTTAAAACAAAAAAACAAAAAAAGAGAGAGAGAGAGAGAGAGAGAGTTTCATTTAAATTGAAATTAAAGCGTAAAAGCAGACAGAGTGGAGGAGTGGTGAGCAAAATGGCTGGAGAGAGAAAGAGAGAGAGAGAGAGAGAGAGAGAGAGGTGATTAATATGAAAAGTGAGAATGTAATTATAAATATATTTTGCATAATGATGATGATGATGATGAAGATGATGAAGACTGGTGTGTTTATACTTAAAAACACTGGAAAACAAGAGCACAGATCAGCTTAGATCAGATTAGATCAGATCAGAGAGGTAACTGGAGCTCTAAAACACAAGTACAGTATTTAAACCCTGGACTCAGAGGTGGTTTAACATGACAAACCTTGATATTTGGTGTCGATTTCCCGCAGAAGTGAAACATTTCTCTGAATGTCCAGAGGAAGCGACTCGACACACTCCAGGTAATCCTCCACATAGCTCACAATCTGCGATTTTTCCGCGTTTGGATAATGTCCTAACATTGTAAAACCGACACATTAAGCATCCAGGAGGTGTCTGGTACAAAATAAACCGCTCATAAGTCTGATTAAACCGATGAAATCGCCGTATTGTGTGTGTTTCTCGCTCCCTCTGCTTGCCTTTCCGGCCAAAATTCACTTCTCTGACTACACCAGAACTCCCCTCAAACAAAACTGAGGCTAGTGCGCATGCGCAAGATCCGCCCATCTTAAAAAATTGCCGCGTTTGGTGCGGGGAGGGGTGATGGGTAAAAAAGGGGAGGGGGGATTGTGGGCGGAGCCAGCGCTCGTGTCATTCTGCGTCCTCAGGACCCGGTTTAGGTAGCTGTGATAAACGCCTGATTAAATATTTAGTAATAACGAGTTTACTGGCATTTTTAAAAAATATTTAAAAATATTTTCTTTCAATCTTGAAAACAAACAAACAAAAATAATAATAAGTGCCTTAAGACTTTCTGAATTACTTGAGATGTACCTTGATCAACCCCACTTAAGCTCAATTTATTTTTATTACAGTTTTTTAGACTGTATATCTAATCAAGTCATTTATTTATTTATTCATTTATTTATTTATTTATCACATTTAAAGCAACATGAGTGCTGAACAAAGTGCTGCACATCAGCATAAAATGGAAACATAAAATTATATAATATATATATTGCATATTATATATTATATATTATTGTTATTATTATATATATTATATTCTAATATATAATTACTATAAGAAAACAAACCAGTTATGACTAAGACCAGAAAATAAGCAGCTAAACAGTGGCAAAAAAAAAAAAGTTAAGTTATAGATAAAAGATTATAGATAAGTCTGAGAGAAAAACTATGTCTCTAGATATATATTATTTGTATTGTTTCTCTCTCTCTCTCCTTGTTAAAGTGTGTGTATAGTTGCATGTATAGTTGGTGTGTTCAGCAGTGATAATGTTAACTGAAGAGGTGTAATAAAGATTACAAAAAAAAATAATCAAGAACTTTAAAGGTTCCTTGTAGAGTTTGTATTAGTTTGCACACTTTCCATGGGTGATGTGTTAGAAAATACAGAAAAGATAAGAAGAAGAAGAAGAATGACAGTAAAGTCATTTCAAAATAATGTATAAAAGTATAAAGATACAAATAATAAAAGGAATAACAGAAAAGTGTTGAGATGTAGAACAGGATGGAAGAAGAAATATGAATGTAAAACTGTTGGGATAAATAAAAGTGACTGTAATATCTCTGCTGACAAAAAATACAGTAGAAACCTTCTTGAAGTTGTAATGGTTTTAATGGTTATAATGGGGATTGTACTGGTTTTAATGGAAGCTGTAATGGTCCCTGTGGGTCTCGACTGGTCATTTGTTGCCTTCTATTGGTGGCATGTTACGTCTAGTGGAAACCATTAAGAACCAGTTACGGTTTTAATGGTTAGCTGATGGTTTGTGATGGTATTTGTAGTGGAAACCATTAGATTTTCTGTGATGGTTTCTACTGTTTATTCAGCAGAGATGATAGAGGTTCAGAGGTAAAGGTTCAGTCTTCTGATATGCTGTATGTATATATCTTTTTAATAAAAACACAACATTTCTATGTATGTACAGTATGTATGTATACACATGTATGTATACACAGTAAGGGTCACTCTTGGTCATCTTTACATGAGGTAATCTGCTGAATAAAAGTTTTTACATAAGCTATTGAGCAATAAAAGCAATGTGCAAAGTATATATTAAAGTGGACCTGGTATGATCCGGTCCAACTTACAACTTTACTTTAATATAATACTTCATCTCTAAATGTAAATGGAGCAAAGAAAAGCCCAAGGATGTAAGAATTTAGTACAGAAAAGGAAGTTTATTTTAAAAACACTGTATGGATGGAGAAAGCTATAAAGATTATACAAAGAAGCCTTGAATGTTTATCTGTTATTAAAGATTGTTGTTGTGTTTTGTGATTTATATATATATATATATATATATATATATATATATATATATATATATATATATATATATATATGTATGTGTGTGTGTGTGTGTGTGTGTGTGTGTGTGTGTGTGTGTGTGTATGAAGGACTTTTATGATTAGCCCCTGCAAAATTATTGTTGTTGTTTTTTTTCCTTCAAAAATGTAATCTAATAATTTTATGTTTTGGCATTTTATCTAAAATAAATGACATTTTATCAGAATGTTATAAAACTCCTTTATAAAACTGGTGGTTATTGATAAAAATCTATTTAAAGGCTTTTTATTTGAAAGCGTCCCTACAAAATGTCTCTACAGAGCTGCCGTTTGAAAATGGCGGTCCACGTTTCCATGGAAACGGATCATTCCACTGAGAGGAGGAAGGAGGGGGATTTAGCGTGTTGTGCACTGAGTTACTTCTAAAGTTTGTTCTCAAACCTTTTATCCAGTATGTCAGTATCAGTGATTTTTTAAGTTGTTGGTAATATTATTATATAATCTAGTGGATTGTTGACATTGGAAGTAGAATAAAAGTTTATAAAAAATGAGCACCACCGTTTTATTTAAATATATCTTTAAGTGCTTCTACTTCTTCCTGTTTTGTTTTGGTTTTTTAAATATTGATTTATTTTTTTAATTTGGAAGTTAATGGTGACTGAAGTGAATAGGGTTCCGTACTGCTAAAAACAATAATGTAATTTAAATTTAAAAAAAATAAAAATAAAAGAAAGCGCATCCTGAGAATGAGCCCCGTTCAGTTGCAGTGCATACAGTACCTGCATTTCTTTTGTAATGACCAACATGGCTTGCGATACTCTGCTCAGCCAGGAAGTGACGTCTTAGCAGGAAGTAGTATCGTTCCAAGCTCATGAGCTGCGGTTCAGGCAGAACATCTCTGTTCAGTGTCCGGGGACTTTCCCCTAAGCGCCGGGAGAGAAACCGGGTTCTCAGCGTGTAGCTTAGAGAGCAAGTATTCAGGCATGCGCAGTAGAGCTATTGCCTCTGCGCTCTAATATACAGCGACAACTGACTAGTTGTTTCCATGACGGTAGATTATATATACACACATGTATTCATTAAATATAAAGCTTAATATATACATATATAGATATATAACATATACAATGTGTTATAAATGTTGTTATGATGTTTAAAATGCTAATATTTCTCTTGTATTTCTGCCTTAAATCTCGATTCATAAACCCGAACACGATATGCAAATTAGTCCTTACACGTCACTGAAATAGACTCATTCTCCACCCTGATTGGCTACCGCTCTGTCCTGTGGTTCTTAGGTCCCTTCAAACTTTATAACGTGTCTTTTGTAGCTATTAATGTCGATTTAATTCCTCAGCAAACCGCTACATACATTTTACAGCGCACTTGCTAAGAGAAAAAAATGTAAAATGTTTGAAAAATAAAATAATAGTGCATGTTTAGTCATGCATTTGCTGTTTAATTAACAATTTAAAAACCCAGTATTATTAATTAGATTTTATTTATGTTTACTCTTATGCAAGACAGTTTTAGATGTTGGATTTGAAGCAAAATAATGCAGAGGAAAATTCATTAAGAAAAACTTTAATTAATAAAAAAAAAGCATAAAATATGCAATATAAAAAGTAATCTAGTATGAAGTGCATCTGTATTATTATTATTATTATTATTATTATTATTATTATTATTGTTGTTGTTGTTGTTGTTGATAAATCAAAAATAATAATAATAATAATAATAATAATAATAATAATAATACTTCTAACAACAACAACAACAACAACAATAATAATAATAATAATAATAATAATAATAATAATAATAATAATTTTATAGCATAATATAATAGCATTATATAATTGTAATTTTATGCCCTATTATTCTCTCTTCCTCATGAGGCAGTATTCACTCAGGACATCACAATATTTCACTCCAATAACAACAACATGTCCAAAAAAAGCATGAAACCTGATCCAGGCTTACACAACCTCTTTCTGCGTGGTTGGACAAGAATGAAGGGAAAGAAGGAGGAGGTGCAGAAACACACACAACACTGAGCAGGACCCGAGGAAGAGGTAAAGTTTTGTGTATACTAATACTCTGACATGTATATATATAGTGATGAACTGTGAATGTGTTACAGCATGGAGATGTAAATATACAGTAAATAAGACCTGAATGCTACACAACAGTCTGATATCCAAACTGCAAATGTGTTCCCTCTTTAGCTGTAAAAAATACAAAACATTATATAACATCTGTTCAGAGCTTTAGGGTCATGTCGAAGGATACAGTCATCCATTCTGGCTCTCTATATATATAATTATTGGATTTCTATCTAAGGTTTAAAAGACTAACAATTACCTTTTTGTTTATTTGTTTGTTTGTTTGTTTCAACTGTCTTTATTTCTGTTTTTATTTCACACTGTAAATCACTTGGAGCTGCATTTCAGATGTATAAAAGGTCTTATATCAATAATGTCTATTATTATTATTATGAAAAACCCATTTTACTGTGCATGATATTAGCTAAAAGGGTGATATTACACTTCTGGAAGCCTGGAGAGGAAGAGTTGGGTTATATATATAAATATATAAATACACAGAAAAAAATAATTCATGGATCAACATATTTAAATTATTGGCAGAATTTCCACTTTAGTAAAATATGTAGCATTTACATATTGAAATAATGTCCATGTTACTACAATAAACTAAATTTGTATATGTAGTTATTTCTATTTAATGAGTTTAACATAAAATAAAACTATTTTGTTGAAGGTACATATTTTACTGAAGTGGAAATTCTGCTCTTAATTCCCATGAATTATTATTATTATTTTTTTTTTTGAGTTTATGAATTATGATTATATCATTATATTAATTACTGTGCAAAAGGCTGTAACGCAAAAAAATGCCTTCAAGAATAATTAACCCTTTCATGCATAGTGTTCACACTTACTGACAGTCAATTTAAGGCTCTTTTTTAGGTTTTAGTAAAATATAAAATGTTAATCAACTCCAAATCACTTGAGAGCAAATTAACGTAATGTAAATGAACATAAACCTCGTAGATCTCTAGGATATTCTCAATCTTTATTAACTTTCTACATAAAAAACTACCAAAAAAAAAAAAAAAAGGAATGTAAAACTCTACTGATTGCCTTAGGCTTTTAAAAAGCTTTTTTTTTTTTTTTTTTTAATTAGGATATTGTTTTTGGGAAAATGTTTTTAAAACCTATTTGCATCATTCAACATTCCTAAACGATGCACATTTTATATGTTATTTTTATTTATAGATGCACATTTTTTTTATAAATTATTTTTTTTCAACCTGAATGTTTTTCTTCAACATGAATATATTTATAAAGCTGCAGCTCGATGGTTCACGGAACCATAAAACTGACTAATTAATACTTATAGATCTGTGTATAATGCATTAGGAGCATGGGCTTCTTATATCTTATACTATTAGAATAAATGTTGCATTTATATGTACAGCATTAAACAGACATCCTTATCACCTTTATCTCTGCTGAAAAAAAAAACATCTCATCATGCTAGAACATGTAGTCCATGTACAGAGTCCATGCTAGTACAAACTAGCAGAACAAAAACTCAGACACATCACCAGATTGTGTGGGGAACCAATACACAGCGAGTCTGCGTGGGTTCCTCTGGGTTCTTCAGGTTCCTCCCAGAAACATGCCGATAGGTGAACTGACCAGGATAAAGCACTTACTGAAGATGAATGAATAACTTTAAAACAGAGGGAAGTGAAACACTCTGTAAGCATTCCTGATTTTCCGCTTTCTTCCTCCCTGTTCTTTAGGAATAATCAGAAGTGAAAATGACGCCTTACACACTCCCGGTGGTGTTCTTGCTCAGCTTTGTCTTTCACACCCCGACACTGAGTGAGAAGCTCAGGCTGAAGCCTCCTGAGCACGATCTGTTCAGCGGCTCTCTGTACGCCACGTGCAGGATGCGACCCAACACCCAGCTGGCGTCAGGAATGCCCCGGGTGTACGGACACGTCCTGTTTAAGCAAACCGGGCCGGAGGAGGAGTTACAGGTGAAGTTCAAGCTGCACGGCCTGCCTGTATCCAACTCTCAGTCCCGAGCGATACACATTCATCAGTACGGAGATCTCAGCAAGGGCTGCACCTCCACCGGCGGCCATTACAACCCAGAAGAAGTCAACCATCCGCTTCATCCGGGGGATTTCGGAAACTTTATTGCTCACAATGGGAAGATTCGCCAGTCTGTAGACTCCAAAGCCACTCTCTACGGCGGGTTATCGGTGCTCGGACGTGCCGTGGTGATCCACGAGAAGGAGGACGACATGGGACAAGGAGGAGACGCTGGAAGCCTTCTGCATGGGAACGCAGGAGGACGACTGGCCTGCTGTGTGATCGGAATAAGCAGCTCCAAACTCTGGAATAAATCCCATCACTAAATTAATGTGGGGTTCAGTCTGTACATATGGGTCTGATGATATATCATTCTGACAGTCTAGCGTGATAAAATCTGAAATTATCTTGTTACTGTTGGGTTAATTTGGTCTGAACATGTCCTAGCACGCTGTCATGGTGTCAGAAAACAAAACAAAAAAGAATAAAATATAAGTACAAAAGTAGAAAGAAAGAAAGAAAAAAAGAAAGAAAGAAACTTGTACTTGTTTTGATCTTCTTACTAATAACGTACTTCTTCTGTTTCTTCTTGTTCTTCTTTATTATTAATTATTATTCACATTTTCAGTTGGTTTTTGTCTTTTGAACATGCATTTGTTTCTTTATTTCTTCATTTTGTTTGTATTCCCTCACTCCAATTGGGCTGAGAAGGAAGTCCTAAAGATGTAAACTACATAAATATTGAATAATTTTGTACATAAATCTTAACCTTAACAAATACTTCATGGTCCTTATAAAGAGGGCGAGTGGTGATGGAGTTAAAAATGAAAGAAATGAAAAAAAAAAAAAAAGCAAAGCCATTACAGATCATCTGCGACAGGATTTCTAAACCCAGAGTCAGACAAAATCAGATTTCTACAATGTTGTAATACGTCTAAAAATGTTCCACTTTAAACAATAATCTAACAGAATTGTTACACAAATGAAATCATTCTGGACAAACTGATTTAAACCAACAAGAAAATAATGAACTATCAGTGTTAGTTAATTGTTTATGTAAATATGCCCTTCCTCTTTCAATCCAGTTCAATTAATATCACTTTAGATGTGTGATAAATAATGTGAGATTCAGTATTTATCTGTATTTATCTTTTTATAGCTCTCTTTGCACGTGACCTCGTGTTACGTTTAAAGAGTCTGGGTCATGTGGAGATAATTTATGGTCATGTTGAACATGATGATAAAATGGAGTTGATGTGTTGGTGTGTATCTTTATAACAGTACAGTAGTACATGTTAGAACATCTAATCAGTTTCTGCAATAAACTTTACTTTAACTCTCAGGTTTATGCTTATTCTTTTATTATTTACTATGTATTTTTAACAGTCAATAAAATGTCCCTATTTCAAATAAATATGTGGTGCTTTCTATATTTTTTTCAGACCTGGTCTTGTTAGAAAGCTGTTTGCTATCCAAATAACTTCCGTCTAGACAGTGAATAAAGTAAAATACAAAACTGGAGTGGTATTTTATATTACTGTTATGTTATTAAGTGGATTTACATTGTGATTGTTTCCCCTTTTAGGCCTCAGATCTTGAAAAGGGCCAAATAATTCCTAAATTATTCAATTATAAGTAATATGTAAGGCATAAAAAGCTGAATGTGGACTTGAATGTGGAAAATAATCTTGTTTTTGAAATCATGTACACTCATTTCATCTTTTTGAGCTATATGTGAAAATTAAATAATAAAATTATCAATATGAAGTATTTCAGAGTTGATATCCACAAATTAATTATACTCTAAACTATATTAAATATAACAAAATGACTACAAAAAGAATTCATAATAATACAAAATGTCAAAATGTACAGAGTGTCAGAATATAAAACCATATCTACATGGAAAACATTTAAACTCCTCCCAGTAAACACAAGCTGAAAAAGAAACACAGCGTCGCAGCTACGATTTGACCCGAACGAATCCGATTTTTGCCGATCACATCGCTCTTTCGGAGATCCCTTTCCGAAGATGACCGATCATTGCCGATCTTTGCCGAACGCTGCTCGTGTTGGCTCGATAGCTTACATTTTCTAGCAGCGAGAATGGAGGAACTTGCTCTCAAACTTAGCGCGGATGGCATCCACAAAAAAGTGCTTTCTCCTGGAAAAGGGGAAATTCCAAACTATGTGGATGGCACGAAGGTAAAACATATAATCGTGCAATATTTAAAATCATTAAAGGGTTTCATTCGTGAGTGTTTTTAATATTTACCAGCTAGAATGCTAACCGGCTAACTAACCTAGCTAGCGGCGCTTGGCCTTGCTAACCGCCTTGTTTACACTTAAACATTCGATGTAAATTTTATTTTTATTACTTTCTCATGGCACTTACACAATATTTTTGCTTTCGAGACCTATTAAATTCTAAGATCAACAAGTTAGCAGTGCTGCTAGTGAGTGTTAGCTGGATGAGCATCAGATGCTGGTCCCCATATCACTACGTACCGTTTTCCAGCTTTTCTCCATGTCATTATTTTATTTTTATTTATAGTTATGTACATTTTTTATAATGTTACTTATCTAGTTATGATTAAAAAGCGTCCTGGGGGGGAAATATGCAGTGTTTTATTGTGAGAGGGATTTAAATAAGAGCAGAATAATGATAATAACAGTACAGTTATACAGGATTGTGTGGAATATATGAATCATGATAATTATGATGTTTGAATATTTTATATAAAAATATCACAAAAGCTGTCAGAATTAGCTGCTTAGTAAGCTGTAATCCTGCACATTACATTAAAATGCCTCTAAAATTGCAGTTTCAGAGCTTTTTGTACCTGTTCATTAGTGAATCCAGTAGAAAGAAAAAGAAAAAAATTGTCTCTTTTTAATTTTATAGTTCATCACTTCTGGGAAGACGATTATAATTTTTTTTAGATGACTCATCCTGTACTAGTTTTGTCTTCGTCCAATTAAATGCTCTCTAGATTGTATAAGCCCGGCCCATCGGGGGCGTGTCTTGCTCCACAGTAGTTTTTTTTCCCAAACTGTATTTCCCTACAGAAGCTTTAAGAAGCCATTCATTTTTTTTTCTTTCTTTCTTGTTTTTTCATGATCACGACTTAATTTTCTTGTGATCTCAACATAACAGAATAGTTGTTTTCTCATGCTAATGACTTAAACGATGTTTTCTGTGTACTCGACATAACAGCATGTTGTTTTTATTGTTGTTAAAGCAGCAAGAGCTTAATGCAGACGCGCAGCATCATGGATGAACAAATTCGTTTTTATTTTGATCAGAAACTCACTCAAGCTGAAACTTCTACAAGTGTCCGATGCTTGAGAAGGAGGCTGTCAGGTTTACACCTTTTACACCTCCCTCTCTCTTAACGCGGAGATAAAGTCCATCTCTACAGCAGGCAGTTATTATATTAATGATGGCGATGACGAAGACAATGGCGAAGACGATGGTGATGGCGAAGACGATGGTGAAGACGATGGTGATGGTGAAGACGATGGTGATGGCGAAGACGATGGTGATGGCGAAGACGATGGTGATGGCGAAGACGATGGTGAAGACGATGGCGAAGATGATGGTGATGGCGAAGACGATGGTGAAGACGATGGCGAAGACGATGGCGATGGCGAAGACGATGGCGAAGACGATGGTGATGGTGAAGACGATGGTGATGGTGAAGACGATGGTGATGGTGAAGACGATGGCGAAGGCGATGGTGAAGACGATGGTGATGGCGAAGACGATGGTGAAGACGATGATGATGGTGAAGACGATGGCGATGGTGAAGACGATGGCGAAGACGCCAACATGCATGCGACACCAGTCCCATTCATAAGGCGCGAGATTTTCTCGTGATAAAATTACATCGTGAGAAAACAGCTTTTTGTCAGAATCACGAGAAAACAAGAAAGAAAATAATTAATCCTGTCTCTCACACACACACACACACACACACACACATAATCAGAGCATTATGTTTCACTCACTGGATCTTTTACTGAATCTCCTTCGTGGTGATGTGTCATTTACAAATGATTCGGCTCTTTGAACCGGATCTTTTTTTTTTTTAGTGAACTCGCACATATGAACCGTTTCGTAGGCGGTTCCATGGCAATGTAAGATTTTATGAAATAATTTCAGCCATAGTTAAACCAAGATGAACAATCTGTGGTGAAAATATCACACTTTTTATCAGTTTGGGAACTGACTCATAGAGTCGACTCGTATTGGTGAACCGAGTCAAATGAAATGAATCACTGAAAAGAGCCGGAATCTCCATCGTTAGTCCTCGTTAATAAGTCTTTGTGGTTAGTTAGTTTAATCTCACGATGAAAAAACCTTACAGTAAATTCATTGTAAGAAAAAAAAACCCCAAAAAAAACATTATCAAACTGTCACAATTATTGGCACCCTTGGATTTAGTACTTTTTCCCAACATGACAGCACTGAATCGTCCGCTTTAATGCTTTACCAGGGGTGCCAATAATTCTGGAGCTGATATGATCTGTATGATCTATGAAACCTGTTTTATAGGTGTATTTTTTAATTTTGATGTCTGTGGAGTTTCAGCTTCATCAAAACAAGCTGATTTATTTGCAGCCATGGAGTAAAAATGAGGTGATCATGGCTGGTCTTGGTGTCGTGTGGTACAGGAGGGCGTGCAGTGGATTACAGGTGTGTGTGTGTGTGTGTGTATGTGTGTGTTTCTGCAGGTGACGTTTCATTACCGCAGCAGTCTGTGTGACGGTACGGTGCTGGACGACTCCAGGACGATGGGAGGGAAGAGTAAACCCATGGAGCTGATCCTGGGGAAGAAGTTTAAGCTGCCCGTGTGGGAGCGTGTGGTCAGCACCATGAGAACGGGCGAGATCGCAGAGTTCACCTGCGACGTCAAGGTACGTGGTGCGACGTTCTGACTAGTCCAGAACGTGGGGAAAGTTCCTGGTATTCAGTGTCGGGTTACGCACGTACTTGAGCTGGTTTTCTTTTCTTGAGTAGGATGATTGGAAATGTTTTTCTTTTTTTTAAATACCACCTTTAAACACAAGCACTAGTGTTTAAATCTAAAAAAAATAAGAGATAGAAAATGCAGACTAAAGAGTTAAAAAGTTTGTCTTTTAACGAATAATAATAATAATAATAATAATAATAATAATAATGTGTTCAATTTGTATGGGGAATTTATTATAATTAGCTGAAGGGTTGAGATTTTGTTCAGCAAGGTTGTGAGTCTTTGTAAGGTTTTGTAACTGAAGTCAGTTTTCCACGGTGAATACTCAGCCGTACGGGCTGCGAAACGTCGCCGAGCCTGTTTGTTGTAGCTGTTTGTTTATATCTTCTTGTCCCTCGGTGTTTTCTCCTCCAGCACACGGCTCTGTACCCGCTGGTGTCTCAGTCTCTGCGGAACATCAGCGTGGGTAAAGACCCTCTGGAGGGACAGAGACACTGCTGCGGCATCGCCCAGGTCCACTCTCACCACTCGCAGGGACACAAAGACCTGGAACAGCTCCAAGCCAACCCTCAGCCCCTCATCTTCACCATGGAGCTCCTGGAGGTGTGTGTTTGTGTGTTTGTGTGTGTGTGTGTGTGTGTGTGTGTGTGTGTGTGTGTGTGTGTGGGGGGGGGGGGGGGGGGTTTAAAGTGTGGTAAGGGTGTATGAGTAGGTAGATAGATGGATAAAGACTTTGTGGAATGTTCCAGAAGCTCTACATAGAACAGCACCATGATATATTGTGTGTGTGTGTGTGTGTTTAAGGTTTTGCCCCCAGGCTCGTTCGCGTTGGAGACGTGGGCGATGACGGATGAGGAGAAACTGGCCGCCGTGCCGCAGATCCACGAGGAAGGAAACGCGCTCTTCAAGAAGGGAGACACGGAGGGAGCCGCCGAAAAATACTACAACGCCATCGCCTGCCTGAAGAACCTGCAGATGAAGGTAGAACCTACAGTGTGTGTGTGTGAGAGAGAGAGACAGAGAGAGAGAGTGAGAGTGAGTGAGTGAGTGAG
>CM040456.1:1650544-1687204 GCA_022758105.1 Pangasianodon gigas | reverse complement strand
TACATTCAGGTGCTCAGCTGACTTCATTTTATTGCCACACAATGAGGCTGAGCCTCGACCTGACCAGTTGATGCAACCCCAGATCATAACACTGCCTCCAGAGGCTTGTACAGTAGGCACTATGCATGACGGGTGAATCACTTCATGCATTTCCCTTCTTACCCTGACACGCCCATTGCTTTGGAATAGGGTAAATCTGGACTCATCAGACCACATGACCTTTTTCCATTGCTCCACAGTCCAGTCTTTAAGCTCCCTAGCAAATTGAAGTCATTTTTTCCGATTATCCTCACTAACTAATGGCTTTCTTGTGGCCACACAGATGTTTAGTTCCAATCCTGTAAGTTTTCGTCACATTGTGCGTGTGGAAATGCTCTTACTTTCACTATTAAACTCATTAGTCATGAGTTCTCCTGTCGATTTTTTACGATGTGACATCACCAAGCGTTTTAAAGATCTTTGATCACGATCATTCAAGATTTTTTTCTGACCACATTTCTGCTGTAAAGTTGACGGTTCACCACAATCCTTCCAGGCTTTAATAATGCGTTGGACATTTCATAACCCAGTTCCAGTGATTTCAGCAATCTCCTTAGTTGTTTTCTTTGCTTGATGCAGGCCAATAATTTGCCCCTTCAGTAAAATCTTTTCCACGACCATGGGATACGTCTTCTGATATGGTTGTTTAAGAAATGAGAAGCTACACACTGCATCAGTTCAGGTTAAAAGAACTGTTGCCAGCTGAAACATATTAATCACTGCAGTAATGATCCAATCAAAGGCTCTTAAATATTTGCTTATTTAAATCCAAACAGTGACCTTTTTTTTGGCCAGGCAGTGTATATTTATACATACTATAGTATACTGTGCTACACTTTACTATACTACAGCACACTATACTGCACTATACTACTATACTAAATATAGAAGCTGCATTTCTTTGGTCTTATTAACTTCAAAAGAGAGAAGACAGAGGCCGGTGAGGGAATGACTGCTTACAGCTGCTATAACATAAGTGAGAACAGGAACTAACATGTTTAAGTGTAAGTCTAAACGGATAAAAATCTATGACGTGTCGTTCTTAAATAGATGAAAATGATTGGTAATTGTTGGTAGGTGGTATAAGAGAAATAAAGCACTTGCGGATGTGCTGTTATAGGATGTAACTCCGCTTCATCACACCACCCCGTCACTCAGGGTTTTACGATAAAAGCATGACAGTGTGTGTGTGTGTGTGTGTGTGTGTGTGTGTGTGTTCAGTGTTAATGTAGCACCTCTCTTCAGTCTCTCCATGGCACTTTTACTGCCGGCGTACGTGGGTCTGATTTCTCGACTCATCTCCTCTATAACAGACAGCAGCTCGCTGTAGGTGGAGCCCTGAGACACTTTCACTGGCTGAGATTCAAAAACAAAAATAAAATCAATCAGAGCCACTTCAGAAAAGTTTTCCATTAAATTTCAGCTGCTTAATAAAACTCTAAAATTTGTTTTTAGAGAATAAATCACACCACTGCTAAAAGCAATACAGTAGTGTTGCATTAGAATAAATAAATGTATTTATGGTCTACAAAAACATTTAATTTATTTAATAAATAAATAAATAAATAAATAAACTGAAAAGGGACAAAAATCTGTAAAAATGTTAACAATTTTACAATTTCAAAGATTATAAAATTTTTCACATAACAGCAGCTGCTTCCATTCAGTTTATATCTAAGTATAAATAAATAAATAAATAAATAATCATGATATCTCAGAAAAGTTGCAATAGAATAAATACATGTTTATAGTCTACAAAAATATTTAATTTATAAAAAAATAATAATAATAAAAAATAAATATTTAAAACTGAAAAAGGGGGAAAAAATCTGTAAAAATTTTAACAATTTTACAATTTCAAAGATTATAAAATTTTTCACATCAGCTGCTTCTATTCAATTTATAGCTAAGTATATATTTTTTAAATAAATAAATAAATAAATAAATCATGACATCTCAGAAAAGCATATTGTGCACTATAATTTATCATGATGAATATTATATCGTCACATCGCCCAGCCCTAATTGCTACCTCAAATGAGACCAAAGCATCAGTAGTGTTTATAAAAAATAAATAAATAAAAATTTATGCATTAATACAAAACAACAACAAAAAACACACATTATCAATTGACAGAAATATATCTGTGATCTATATCTCTGTATATATTTAAATTTAAATGACAAAAAATGTGATTTTTGCCTGCAAATGTTTACTCTCAGGTCGAATCCTGTGAGATACGGAGCTGGCGATGTGGCAAAAAATATCATATCACGATACTTTAAGATGTTCTTGATACCTGATACGGATGAGAAGAGTTCGTAGTGCTCATGTTAGAGTTTTAAAACTTACGCAAACTTAACAGCAGTGATACAATATGAAAAATTTATCTATTCTCTATTCAAAAAGGAACATACGAGGAAAGTTTAGGATCCTGTCAGCCATTTTGTTTTTATGATATCGATGTGTTATTGCACTCCTTTTGAGATTTTCCTGTACCTGTACGAAGCCCATGGACGGTGGACCGAAGTCGCTGAACGCCGGTCTGAAGGTGGAGGCCGAGGGCAGAGACGGAGACGAGCCGCATGACCCTGAGAGAAAGAAATTAAAGCGGTGAAGACGATTCACACATTTCTGTTAACAGCTTGGACAGTCAGACTCGCACGGCAGAAACACTGAGGTTATTAAAACATAACGCAGCTTGTAGCTAGTGCTGCACAAAAAAATAAATCGGATTAAAGTCGTACCACATGAAAGGGGAGAAATATCGGGCTTCATTTACGAAGTTGGATACGAACAGATTTATTCGTAAATTGTTCGTACGAGTGTTTACACAAGAAATTTGGCATTCATTTTAAAAAATCCATAAATTCGAAAAAACGCTCGTATCCTACTCGTGCTCCTGAGTGTGTGTAAATAAAAAATTAGGTAAATGTAAAAAAAAAAAAAAAAAAAAGTCGTATCCTATTCATGCTCCTGATTGAGTGGGTGTGTAAATAAAAAAAAAATCTCGTAAATTCGAAAAAAAATGATCGTATCCTACTCGTGCTCCTGAGTGTGTTTATTATAAAATAAAAATAATAAATAAAATAAAATCTCATAAAATCATGAAAACATTCGGATCCTACTCGTGACCCCGAGTGTGTGTACAAATAAATAAATAAATAAATAAATAAATAAATAAATACTTCGTATCCAACTCGTGCTCCTTAGTGTGTAAAAAAAAAAAAAAAAAAAAAAAAAAATTCCATAAAATAAAAAAAAAAAAAAAAAAAAAAAAAAAAAAAAAATTTCCGTAAATTTAAAAAAAAAAAAAAAAGTTGTTCATATCCTACTCATGCTCCTGATTGGGTGTGTAAATAAAAAAAAAATCTCATAAAATCATACAAATGTTCGTATCCTACTCGTGACCCCGAGTGTGTATAAATTTATTTTAAAAAAAATTCATAAAAACATTTGTAACCTACTCGTGCTCCTCGTGTGTGTAAATTTACTCATAAGACGATTAACTGATGCAAACCTCGACTTGATCGACTTCTGATCATATAATAAAAATAATAAAAATAAATAAATAAAATAAAAAATAAAGCTCATTCTAATTCTAATAATCTGCATTTATTCCTGCACTTTTCTCTCTGGAATATTCTGCGGAGTTTAAACTGTTTGTGTTTATGACGTTTCCAGCGTTTAGCAGACGCCGTTATCCAGAGCGACTGACAGAAGAACTTTAGAGTCTCGATCAGAAACACGTCCTCACGCTAGTTCACTCGCTCAGGAGCTACGAGCTCCATCCAGAACATTTACTCAAAACCAGTCGCTTTATTTTTATTGGTGTTAATTAAAGAATAATTTAAAAAATTAAATAAAACAAACGATTCCATCATGACAGAAGAAATGGCGGCGTATAAACGGAGGACGCAGAGTCGTAAAAAAACTTAGCACTCACGATACGACAGCGCTGATGAATTCTGGATTCTGATTGGTCAGAAGATGTTGATTAATTTCCTACAACAGCATAAGGGTAGATTATGAAATTTATGGAAGGAGTCTCCAGTGTCAGCGCTTTGTAGCAGTCAGAAGTAAAACTGTAACTAATTTTTCTGACACGTCGTCACAAAGCAGATGAACAGAAATCTGCATGAAGGTTTAGATCGGTAATGAAGAATCATGAGATGATGACAGAGGCGTCGAGGAAAAAAAAAAACTCGCTGAGATGACGCGATGAAGCAACACTGAGACTCAAAAGAGAAGAAGAGTAACGACAGAAAGTCGCGAGTGTGATGAAATGTTCAGTCTGAGCAGATTGGGAAGAAGAGTCCTGGGATGAGCGACAGGACAGTGTTCATGATTACAGCAGCAGCAGCAGCTCTGAGGTACAAATCTACAGAATCCAGGTGAGATTAAACACCTGAGACGGAGAGTCGAGTCAGGACGAGGACGAAGATGAAGATGAAGAAGAGCATCAGGATGAATCAGACTCATGTCTGATACCTTGATTTGACCTGACTGAAGACATTTACATGATAACAGACTTTGCCTTTAAAAAAGTCCCAGTTAACCTGTGACTCTCTGACATCATTAAATAAGCTTCATGTGAACCTGGATGTACCTGATGCAGGTGTAGGTAAGAGAGCAGCTCACCTGGAGGTGTGTGATTGGAGCCTGCAGGAGCTGGAGCGATGGGTTTATAACTCATACTGAGCTCACTAAACTGCTCCGTTTTGTATAATCAAGTTTTAAAGGGGTTCAGTGAGTGCACAAGGCAAACACACACACACACACACACACACCTAACCCTGAGTATTGCACAGAAACTCACAATAACACTGAAACTATGATACAATTACACAACCTGTCCTTCTCCTAAACACAAATATCCAACTTTGTCACTTACTTTCATTTATACTAACTCCAAAGGTAATGAAAGTGCTAGCTTAAGCTAAGCTACGGCTAAGCTAAGCTAGGTTAAGCGCTATGCTAACCCTCTTTACTAAACAAAGCCGCTAGCAAAAGGCTAACACCGATTCTACCAACTATCTTTATCTACACCTAAGGCTTATAACTGAAGATTTTAAACCTTTCTACAGACAGAAATGATCTTCGCAGTAATAACAAAACTCTAGTAAAAGAGGTAATAATGTTTTTAAAACAAATAAACAAACAAACAAACAAGGAAGCACACGGAATAGAGAACAGAGGAAAAGAAAACCGGAGCTCTGTCAAAAAGCCGAAAATGGCAAACCACAGGAAGTCGCTTGCGCTTACGTGCTGGGACGTGACGTCATAAGGCAGCGTGGGTGCGTCCTGACGTAGGCACGTACGTACGTGCTTCTGTCAAGATACCATCTCTATTCAGAAATACACTGAATGCAAAGAATTCAGGCTTCTTCAGAAAAACTTTCTTCTGCCCAACAAAGGTATTGAAGTCTCTTATTCATAATTATAAACTAGCAATGTTTAATAACAATATTTCACCCAATTGTTCCTTTTGTCATCACTTTCAAGAAACAATTGAGCACTTATTTTAGAATTGTGTTTCAGTTAATGTTTATATAAAGTAGCTTCAGGTAATGTTCACATCAACCATCAGAATGGGAAAAAAATGTGATCTCTGTGATTTTGATCATGGCATGACTGTTGGTGCTGGTTTGAGTATTTCTATAACTGCTGAGTTCCTGGGATTTTCACACACAGCAGTCTCTAGAGTTTACTCAGAATGGTGCCGTAAAGAAAAAACATCCAGTGAGCATCAGTTCTGCAGACGGAAACACCTTGTTGATGAGAGACGTCAACAGAGAACGGCCAGACTGGTCCGAGCTGACAGAAAAGCTACAGTAACTCAGATAACCACTCTGTACAATTGTGGTGAGCAGAAAAGCATCTCCGAATGCACAACAGGTCAAACCTTGAGTGGATGAGCTACAACAGGAGAAGACCATGTCAGGTTCCTCTCCTGTCAGCCGAGAACAGAAAGCTGAGGCTGCAGTGGACACAGGCTCACCAAAACTAGACAGATGAAGACTGGAGAAACAGAGCCTGGTCTGATGAATCTCAATTTCTGCTGAGGAACACAGATGGTAGGGTCAGAATTTGGCATCAACAGCACGAATCCATGGACCCAACCTGCCTTGTGTCACCAGTCCAGGCTGGTGGAGGTGGTTTGATGGTGTGGGGAATGTTTTCTTGGCACACTTTGGGCTCGTTAATACCAATCAATCATCGCTTGAATGCCAAAGCCTATTTGAGTATTGTTGCTGACCATGTGCATCCCTTCATGGCCACAATTTACCATCTTCTAATGGCTTATCATTCCAGCATGATGATGCACCACGTCACAAAGCAAAGTCGTCTCAAACTGGTTTCATGAACATGAATATTTTGAGAATAAAGTCAAAATACTATTACATTATGCTGCATATCAGAGCAACAAAAATCCAAATATTGCATTTTTTTTCTCAAAATATTACAACTTTTATTTTTTTAAATAGTGACCCTAAACTGACATTTAATTAAAATGCAGTATAAATGCTATATAAATAAATGTGGGATAAATTCAGGCTATTACTATTTAATTTCATATTTGCTGTGTAATATATTTTATATGAATATTTTAATAATAAAATATATCTTTTTGGTTTTAGCTCTTTATGGTAAAAAAGAGCTAAAACCAAGTAAAGTTGAGTAAAATCACTTTTAGACAAATAATAAATCCGAGTCTTTTCATTCCACACTGTAATTATTACGCTGAGATTGTTAGGTTCATCTACATTTTATTTACACACTGGTTGTTTTATCAGGTCCATCTATCACACCAGTCACTTTGTAAGTGTATAATAACTGGTTGCAAAATGTATTGGCACCCTCCACCCAATGCTTCAGTGGAAAGTGAGCAGTGTTTACTCTAAAAGGTTTCTCAGAGTAACTCTAGAAAGCTTCCACTAATACTTATCCACTTACACTTATCTCATCTTATCCTGAATATTTAATGAAAGCACACCGAACATCGGCTTCCATTAGAGAACCTAATGGAGAGGAAAATCCCTCGCTGATTGAATCCGTATGGCAAAAAAAATAGATTGTATCGTCTTTGTTCCACTATGTGGAGGTTAATCCATTCTTTACAAAAAAAGTGTATCCTGTTACAACAAAAACTCAATTTTAAAATGTTGTTTATAATCCACGTGGCTGTCAATTCACAACATTATTAAGGTTTTTACGAATACACAATGACAATCCTAAGATTAGTTTAATGAGTAAATCTCTGTTTAATATGAGTAAAAGGAAAAAACCCAAAACTACAGTGTGAATTTAGTCCAAGTTTAATAACTTGAAATGTGAAAACAAATGCAAATCCTTTTGTATAAAGTGAGACGCAAACATTATCAAGCAGTAGCACTGTATCAATACATCCACAGTAACATGCTCTTCATTAATAAATAGATTATTACTATTATATTACTCGTATATTTACTAGAGATGGTACGATTCTGCTTTTTCTTTTCCGATACTGAAACCGAAACTTTGATTAACAGCCGATACTGATATCCATCCGATACTGTTATCTTTAAAAATTAAGCTTTAAAATGAGTTTTTTTAACTGAAGAACTTCACAGTTAAACTCTTTCGCACAAAAAAAATTACTTACATTGTAAATATAATAAAGAGAATAAAGTATAAATACAATAAAATCAATCTTAAGGTGAAGTATCCGATCTTTACAATCTGATACGTTTTCTCTGATATCTGATCCACAATTTTTTGCTGATATCGGCCCGATACAGATTCCGGGTATCGGATCGGTGCCATCTGTGATATTTACGAGAGTGTAATGCTGAGCAACAGTCCTCTTTATCATCATCATCATCATCAGCATCATCATCATCATCAGCATCATCAGTATCATCCACAGCAGGCTGGTAGATTCACTCCGACGGTGTGAAATAATATTCCTGCAGTCATACGGAACCCTTAAAGAACCCTAGAGCAGAGTGTTTCTGTACCAGATGGGTTTCAAGTAGAACCTTCTGTAGGAGGCTAAGAACCGTTGTTCGTCCAATGAGCTCTTAAAGAACCTTTTAATAACTCAAGAGTGTTGAAGAGAACATGAGAGAACATGAGAATGATAAATGTAAGGAATAAAACATGACAGAGTGTACTGGTCCAGAATTTGCTAAAATTTCAATTTTATATTTATTTAACATAACGTTATAGCTTTTTATCCATTTATTTACAACATTTAATGTTGCAAAACTAGTTAGTTCCTGTTGTCACTTACGTTACAGCAGCTATAAACAGTCGTTCCCTCACCAGCCTCCCTTTATTCTCTCTCTTGAAGTTAATAAGACAAAAAAATCGTCTTTTGTTACCGAGAATCCGCAAAGAAGCGTAAACTCCTCTGTCCTAAAGTTACAGCTTCACCTCTGACTGTTACAAAGCGCTGACACTGGAGACTCCTTCCATCAATGTTACATAAACATCTCCTTACAGACCAACAGTTACACACGTTTATTATCAGTGAAGCGTCCGCTGTACACGTCCCTGTGAATGTTACTATAGAAACTGTTACTATAGAAACAATAAGGTATCAAAGCAAGCACATTAATATAAACCTGCGCTACTGTCAATAAAATTAATCAACACCTTCCGACCAATCAGAATCCAGAATTCAACAGCGCAGTGGTGTAAATATAAAACAATCTACAACAATTACAGCTTATTTAAAAGAATTAAATTTGGGAAAAAAAGATTTTATGATTTTTTTTTAACATTCAGAAACATCTTTACATCCTAACAGTTAGGATTTTTCTCAGACTTTTATTTTGTCTCATGGACAGCCTGTATATAACAACATGCCATGATGATAATTAAATCAATTATAGCATTAATAATTGCAGATTTATCCAGAAAACATCAACAAACGCTGAATCTACATTGCAATACACTATATATTTGTGTATATGTTTTAGTTTTGAATCGCTAAACTACTGGATAAAATGAAAGAAGTTAATTAATGTTACTGTAGCAAAACAGCGCCGCACTCAAACCCTTGCGCATGCGCACTTCATTAAAAAAACCCAAACAAGCCAGTCATGCTGAAGTGAGAGCTCCTGCAGTGCTGCATTTCTGTCCGGGACTCTGAATAAAACACTCAGCTTCCACAATGAGCACTGCAGCTCACACTCCTCCTGTGCGAGTCTGTGTGCTCCTCACTTTATTCCTCTCATGCTGGGTGACTTGCTCAGGAGGAAAGCGTGTGTTTAAATGTCCTTCAGGCTGCACCTGCACCACTGAGACCATCATCTGCGTCGGATCATCCTTCATCCCCCGGACTGTCCCTGCTGACATCAGCTCTCTGTAAGAGGCTTTCAAACATCTCTAACTCTCTAACACTGGACTGTAAAGAACTGAATGCATGCATTAAAAAAAAAAAAAAAAAAAGATTTGAACACATTGTTCAGAAATGAGTGCATGAATGATGAATTTATGATGCATTATTTACAGGAGCATTGTTAATGGCACTTTCCCAGAAATCAGAGAAGCTACATTTGCCCTGATGCCATCTCTGCACTTGCTGTGAGTCAATACTCAACTAATCAGTACTCAGCTAATCAGTACTCAACTAATCAGTACTCAGCTAATCAGTACTCAGCTAATCAGTACTCAGCTAATCAGTACTTATCTAATCAGTACTCAGCTAATCAGTACTCAGCTAATCAGTACTCAGCTAATCAGTACTCAGCTAATCAGTACTTATCTAATCAGTACTCAGCTAATCAGTACTCAGCTAATCAGTACTCAGCTAATCAGTACTCATCCTGCGTTACACAGCATCATCTCCTCCTGCACACATTACAGAAACATCTTGCTTCTTATAACTTTCATTTCTGCCTGGGGTTAGAGTGTGTGGTGTAGAAAGATCGAAATCTCAAGCTGCGTGTACGAATTTAATATACTGGATTAACCCTGAGGGGCGTACGGTGTTTCCTCCCCCAGTCCAAAGACATACATGTGTTGTAGGATGATTGGCATTTCCAGATTGTCTGTAGTGTGTGTGTGTGTGTGTGTGTGTGTGTGTACGCTGCGATGGGTTGGCACCCCGTTGCCTTATACCCCAAATCCCCTGAGAAAGGCTCCAGGCTTCCCGTGACCCTTTGTAGGATAAGCGGTACGGAGAAAGGATGGATGGATGGATGGATTAAGCCTCTTTAGGTGTTTTTTTTTTTTTATTAATTTATAAAAATTCAGAAAAGCATCCAGAGATTGCGATTTCGAATCATGGCGATGATGCAGACATCCGTGGCCAGGGATCCAAGAGAGCAAGATTCACAAGAGAGTGCTCTCTGGGTGGGAGGGGCATACCGTCAATCACCTGTCAATCACAGAGACACCAGCCAATCGTGGGAGTCTGTGAGCTCCTGTATGTGGAAGAGGGCAGATAGCGCTTTCCTCCGAGTGTCTTACGCTCCTCTGTGATGCAGAAAGATGCAGTTTAAAAAAACGATGTAAAAGGGGGGTCTTGATAGCTATAATTATCATATAAATGTAAACTTTTTTCCAAATATCACTTATATTAAAAAGTAGATGTCCATGTGTAGAAATACAGAGGATAAAATATTATAGGTATATATAAACAAAAATTCTTAACATTCATATGAAGCTTAGAAGCTGAAAAAGTATCTGAATATGAATTTCATTTATATTTTAATTATATACACGTCAAATTCGATAAAATTCCTTTTTTCTCTGATGTATATAATAATAATTTTACATTTTGGACAATGTTTTGTCTTGGTTTAAACTTGCCAGGTGTATGATTTGCCTTTAAAAGCATCTAATCTGAGTTTATGGTTTCAACATTTGAAAAAAAAAAAAAATTACAACCTAGACACTGTTATTTATTTCTTTTATATAATGTGAGATGTAGAGCATATAATTCAAATATTCAGTTATAATTCATATTGAAATATTTCTGTCAGCTTTCAAACTCTATACCAGGTCTAAAATCATTTCTATAATTTTGATCATCAACATTAAAAATCATTTTTGAACAAAATAACAACAAAAGTTTAAGATGCATCTGATTTTCAATAAATAAAAAAAAAAGATGTTCACTGGAGTCAGGAACAAAAATATTTTTATTTTCTTTAGGGGTTTGTGTAGAAAGTTTCTAAAAAAAATTTTTAAATTAATTAAATAAATAAAACATAGCAACGACATGCTGCAGTGAGAAATACCGCATGTCGTTGCTATGTTTTATTTATTTATTTATTTATTACAGAAAATAAATTATATGTGGGTTATATGACTGAAAAATCATTTTACACAATAAAACATCAGCATTAAACATCAGGATAAATAAAACTTCCCTCATGTTTCAGGCTCCTTAATTCCAACTCCATCTCCTGCATAAAGGACGACGCCTTCTCCGGCCTTCCTCGCCTCGAGTACCTGTGAGTGCAGGACCAACACACACACACACACACACACACATATCTCTCTCTCACACACACACGCACATCCCTCTCTCTCTCTCTTTCTCTCACACACACACACATGACACACACACATCTCTCTCTCTCTCTCTCTCACACACACAAACACACACACACACCTGACACACACACATCTCTCTCACACATACACACACACCTCTCTCTCTCTCACACACACACACACACATCTCTCACTCTCTCTCTCTCTCTCTCTCTCTCACACACACACACCACACACACCTCTTTTCTAAACAAAGAAAAGTCTTTTCTCAGAAAAGACTCCAAATTATTGCTCCTTATTTTCTTCATAATTCCTAGAACAAAAATGCAAAACACAAATAACACATTTTTATACAGATTCTTTTCTGCATCAGTCAAAAACAAATCAAATCAATCAATACAAAATCCTGTTCATCCTGGAATATATCTCTCACAACCGCATGGGAAAATCTCTGGTGCATCACTGTGTCTAATGCAGTGACCTGAGAGACAAAAATCTATAAAACGGATATTATGTGAAACCACGACTGGATTTTTTTAACATTCACTGTGTGAAATATGAGCGGTTTTGTTTTTCAGTAAGTGCTGACCCAGTGTTTGTATCTCAGATTCATCGAGGGGAACAAGATCGAGGAGATAAGCAAACACGCCTTCAGAGGACTTCGAGACGTCACACATCTGTGAGTCGTAATTATCAGGCTTGGAGAATATCACATGTTCAGTAGATGATACACACGAACACTTTTATACTACTCTTTGGTTAACGTTTCTATTTTAATGCTCTTGGAAAGCACAGTATTAAATATAGGGATGTAAGACAATGATATTATCTGTATCTGTGTCTGTTTAATGCTTCAAATACCTGTAACTGTATTCAGATTTAAGTGGGCGTGGCCTAAACTGGAAGCAGGTTACTGTAATCAAGACCGGCATTTTCAAATTTAAGACCAGGACTAAACCCGGACTAGCCGAGATCGAGTCTTGAGGCGTTCAAGATTGTGTCCAAAAACCATCAGATCCTTTTAGAGGCGAAATCACCATCTAGTCCCCCATTGCGCCAATAATTATGCAGTTTTCTAAAAGAAGGAATTACTTCCTATCAAAGTTTGTACATTCAGGGCTCCTGAGTGGCACAACAGATAATCATTCGTCACGGCCACAGACATCCATGGCCATGAGTCAAGGGAGTTAAATTGCCGGTGCTCTCTGGGTGGGAGGGGCATACGCTCTGTCCCCTGTCAATCACACTAGCCAATCATGGGCGGCTGTAAGCTTGACAGATAATGCTTTCCATCATGTGTGTTACGCCGCCCTGTGAGGCAGCAGCAGTTCGATAAGATGCAGAGGTTGGCTTTATGTTGTACAGGTGAAGCATGTATTTTCAACAAGAACAAATTGGGGGAAAAAAATTATTTTTTACAAACACTTGGCCGAGACCAAGATCATATTTAGTAAGACCAACGCCCAAGACAGAGACAAGTCCAAGTCAATACAGAAAACATCTCAAGACTGGACCTACAGCCTTAACTGGAAGTTGTTTTTTTTTTTTCTTTTTTAAATGAACCCTACCTGCCCCTGGAAACAATTAAAAATCCCCCAGATATAAAAATGTCAGCAGTTTCAGCATAGTGTGTGGATCCTCACTCCAACAGTTCCTCATCCTCAGCTACATCACTCCAGTTTATTATCAGTCTCAGCTGGAGATGTGTGTGGGACTGTTTAATGTAATCCCGATCACACGGTTATTAGTTTTGTTTCTTAACAAATTTAGGTTGATTCTGTTTCCTAAAGTATAAACAAACTAGTAGCCTTATTTAAAGCACCGCGACCCTGACCAGGCAGTAACTAAGGATAAATGAATGAACTCATTATGTACGTTATTATGCTAATGAAAACTGACTGCTTGCTTGTGCTCACATGAAAGTAAAAACCTTCCACACATCCGACTTTTTTGTTGCTTCCCACGGGATCCTAGTCCTGATGCTGATATTTGTATCTGTTTAGAACACGTTATCTGTTCATTCTGAATAATGTATTTGTATTCAGTTACATTCCTAGTGTTTTATCCTGTATTATTTTTCCCAACACACACTTTATTTCCATCTCTCGCCTCCCGATGTTTTGCAGGTCTTTAGCGAACAACAATATGAAAAGTTTACCCAAAGGTCTGTTCTCTGACCTGCACTCTCTCATAGAGCTGTGAGTATTAATGTTCTGCTCCTGTTAGATCACTTTCCTTCAGGAACTGCTCAGTAGCTTGACTCATAGCTTGATGGATCATACAGTTTATTCGCCATCTCTGCTGAACATTTTGTAATATGCATAACATGTAATGTGCAGTAAGTAGTAATGACACCAATGGTGTAGTGATTTACTGAAATACAGAGCCACACACAAACACCTTCCGTTATTCAGGATCGACTATCTCTAGATCAACAACTTCACTACTGGCTAACGATACACATTCCGCAAAATTGTCAGATTATCATTTATCATTCACTAGCTTCACACCAAATCCTGTAATAGTAATTAAAAGACACAGCTCAGACATCAGGAGCATCAGATCCTATCAGACAGTAGGACTTTGTCCTGTAACTCAATAATCTTTTTTTTAAGACCAAAAATTGTAACACACCATAGCTTCACTGTTAAAGAATCTTATTAGCATGTTGCACAGATCTGATCAGATTATAAAAAAGATGAGAGCAGAACTGGATGTTGACATTTCTATATTGATTAATAGCTTGTTTTTGTAGTGGAGCTACTGTATATCTATTGTGTGTGTGTGAAGTTATAACAGTCTAAATGGCACCTTTTTCCACAATATTTTTGAAATATTAATATCTGTAAGAAAAACATTAATGATGGAACTACAGCAGAATTCTTTACTACACCATGACATGTTATCCTTGTTTTTGTTTTGTTTTTTCCTGTTGTTCAATCTCAGAGATTTGAGAGGAAACCAGTTTCAGTGTGACTGCCAGTCCATGTGGCTGATGTTGTGGCTGAAGAAGACGAATGCGACGGTTTCAGATGTTTACTGTGCAGAACCGGAGAAGATGAAGGGCGTCCTGCTGAAGGACTTCCCTGAGAAACACGCCAAGTGTGTCTCCACTGGTAACTGCGTCTATAATCCCTGTAATATACAGCACTATACAGTATGTATAAAATATATTATTTAATAAACTACATTTACAGTCCTTTATTAGGAACACCTGTAGACCTGCTCATTCATGCAATTATCCAATCAGCCAATCATGTGCCAGCAGAGCAGTGCATAAAATCATACAGATAGTGTTCAGGAGCTTCAGTTAATGTTCACATCGAACATTAGAATCGTGGGAAAAATCTCAGTAAACTCAGTGACTTTGGCAGTGGCATGGTCAAACAGGAACTGCTGATCTTCTGAGATTTTCACTCACAGCAGTCTGTAGAGTTTACACAGAATGGTGCGTAAAACAAAAAACATCCAGTGAGCAGCATTTCTGCAGGTGGAAATGCCTTGTTAATGAAAGAGAGAAGAAGGAGCCTTTATTATTTGTCACATATACACAGTCCTGGAGCTCGAACCCCTGACCTTCTGAGCAATAACCCAGAGCCTTAACCACTGACCCACCACTGCCTCTAGAGGAAGAGGTCAGAGGAGGATGGCCAGACTGCTTCAGGGCTACGGTGAGTCAAACAACCACTCTGTACAACCGTGGTGAGCAGAAAAGCACTGAAACTGGACACTGTAGCATCAGATTCCTGTTCTTGCCTGACAGGAGTGGAATCTGATGTGGTTGTAACCCATCTGCCTCAAGGTTTAACATGTTGTTTATGAATGTGCAGGTGTACAGGTGTTCCTATTAAAGTGGACGGTGTGTATATGTAATCCGAAAATAAATAATAAAAATAAGGTATAGCTGTATTGTCACTAGATCTGCAATATAATCGAGTAAATATAACACTTTCTTTGTGTTGTTTGAAAGATTTTATTCCTCATCAGACCATAAACACTCAGTCCATGTCAGCGGACATTTTCTCCTATAAAGAAGACGTGTATGTTGCTCTGGCCGTGCCGAACTCGGACAGCTGTCTCATCATGGAGTGGGATCACATCGAAACCCACTTCAGGCCTTTCGATAATATCACAGGTTTGATATGAATCTGATTATTTGTCATTGGACGATGTAAAGTGAGAGTGTGATATAACTGTTATTTTGTTGCAGGGCGGTCCGTGATTGGCTGCAGGTCGGTGTTGATTAACGAGCAGGCGTTCGTGATCGTCGCCCAGCTCTTCGACGGCTCTCGAATCTACAAATTCGACCAGGAGCAGAACCAGTTCACCAAATTCCAAACAGTGGAAATGCTCAACGTGTCCAAGCCGAACGATATCGAGGTGTTCCGACTCGGGGACGAGTGGTTCTTCTTGATCGTGGACAGCTCCAAAGCAGGCATGTCCACCCTGTTCAAGTGGAACAACACCGGCTTCTTCCCGTATCAGTTCCTCCACGAGTGGTTCCGTGACACGGATGCGGAGTTCGTCGACCTGGATGGGAAGTCCGTGCTCATTCTGGCGAGCCGTTCTCAGGTCCCCGTCATCTACCAGTGGAACAAGAGCACCCAGACATTTGTTCTCTTTGAGGACATACCCAACATGGATGACATGGTGAGCGTGAAGGCCTTCAGGATCGACCGCGTCCTCTATTTGGCTCTGGCCTGCTACATTGGAGACTCGAAGGTCCTCAAGTGGACTGGGAAGCGCTTTGAGGAAGTCCAGGGCTTCCCGTCACGTGGTGCCATGGTCCTCCAGCCGTTTAGCTTCAGAGATCAGCACTATCTCATCCTGAGCAGCGATTACTCCTTCTCTCAGATCTTCAGATGGGACAAGGAGAAGCAGATCTTCATTAAATTCAGGGAGGTGTATGTTCAGTGGCCTCGTTCTTTTACTCCGTTATCGACGGGTCAGCGTGATTTTCTCCTCGCCACCAGTTTTAAGGGGAAAACGAAGGTTTTTGAACACGTCTCAGTCGATTACAGCTGATGAGACTAAGAGCGCTGTGGTCTTACTTAGAGCTGGGCGATAATCAAGTTTTACTGATACCAACATTTCATTTGTTTTATTGACGTTATTATTATTTTTCTAAATTCAGTATTGTTGATTGTTTCACTGCAGCACTGCTAACATTTAACTTTCTTTGAGCACAGGTTTAATCCTGCTCTCAGCCAATCAGGGCACGCCTTGGGGCAGAAATGATTGTGATTGGACGTGAAGTGACTTCAGTTAAATAAATATACACTGTGAGTCTGGTTTAGCGCCAGTTTTAGAAGTAAACTACGGCTGACTGTGCCGTCTGTTGCTGTTTAAAGAATAGTTTACATCATTTGTTATGTAATGTTTAATATAATATAGTTTATTTTTATGTGAAAAGAAGTTTTTAATAATATTCCTTTGCAGTTACAGTCCTCTAGGTAAAACTATAATACGTGAACCAACTTGAGGTGTGTGTGCGGGACTCGTTTTTAAATCCTATTCCCACAGAAAGTTTGGCCAATCCCATCTGCCCACAGTATTTTCTAATGAACTTAGTTGTTTTATTTCTACAGAGCTGCTGAGGAGACCAGTGATACCAAGATACCAACGTTGTGGCCACAAATTGTTTAACTTGAGTCCATTTTAGACCCAATGACTTTATTGGAGTGGCTGTCTACAGCAGAGCAAAACTAATCCACATCCATTAAAAATGCCATAATGTGGCGTCTCTTCCATAATCTGTGTATGGCTGAGTAAACATGATCCCCATCAGACATAAAAGGCACACAGCTATGCAATCTAGCAAGCTATAAAAAAGTCATACCTCTTACCCAAGTATGCTAGTGGTAGAAATTTTACATCAGCTAATAACAAACTGAGAAAATCTGATGTTATGCCTCCCAATAATGAATATGGTTAATGTAAAAAAAAAAAAGTTTGACCAATATTTGTTCATTGTGGTCGATGGGGTCAGGTTCTGTGTTAGCCAGCTCAACATGCTTGTTCCAGCACAATATTACACTTATTGACATTCCTCAGCATTGAACAGTGAAGAAATTTCTCAGAGACGTTGTAGAGGGCATTCCTGGCCACCCCATAGCGTGATATGTGGTCTCCAGTTAATTATTTAATGGGTGAAAAGGTTGGTCAAAATAAATCGCTTAAAATGCTTAAAATGGTACAGGCTAATGGTATATCCATGTAGCATTATTCCAAGATTAAAAGTGAAGTGTAATATTATCAAATCATCTCCATTCTTAGATTCCTGTAGCTCAGAATCCTGTGGTATAAAAAAGAAACCCTGATTTATCTGATTTTCTCACTCATTTTAAAATACAATACAGTATTTCATGGCCTCAAGATAGATCTTGAGAAACTTAACTCGTGACTCGTGAAATATTATCTCATGGCCACACTTCATTAAAATAAATACCACCATAAATGTCACCTCAGCGGCTCCTCAAAATATGACCAAATTTGTAATTTTAAACCACAGCGACTCTGGCTAAAGGTTAAAGCATATACTGAAGATGAATAAACGAACACATGGCTGTTCTTTGTTCTGCAAGTTTCTCACGACTTTTTTCTCCCAACAGATCCCGGTCCTGATGCACACCTCTGGTACCAACATAGTGACAAGTGATTGTATCTTATAACCCCGGTTTAGTATTTTTTTCGGAGAGTATACATTAGCAAGATGTTTAGCAAAAAAAAAAAAAAAAGTTATTGTATTTAGCAAAAATTTCTTTTCATATCGCCCAGCTCTAGTCTTACGGTAATACAATGTCAAGACTAATGTAAATTGAATCTTTCCCTTTTGAAGATGTATGCATAATAACCCTGTCTAAATAATAATAATAATGATAGTAATAATAATAATAATGATAGTAATAATAATAATAATAATAATAATAATAATAATAATAATAATAATATGGCCTTTCCGTATTGCCTGGAAGAGGCGTAAACATGGTGCATGTCTGTATTTCCCAATATGCAACGGTTTTACATTTACTGTTATATTACAAATCAATTAGAGTGATATGGATTCCCAAAAGCATCAAACTTACAGTGTGTTTAATATTTAATCCTACTTCCATACTTCTGGGGAATCCGAGTCTTGCTGCTTATCATCTCCGAGCTTTTCCCGTTCTGTGTTTTTGGTCTAACAGACTGTTACTTGCCGAGAGGAGCAATAACTTTACGCTGATTTAACGCTATGCAAGTAGATGTAGAGACGCTGACCAAAGACAGACTAACACTGAGCGCTAGCAATACTTCCTGTAGAGAATGAACGCCTTATTTATTAATGCTGCATCCCCTTTATGGCTTCTGTAAAAAAGAAAAGCGCTTTGGTTGTTTCACAGCAGCCGTGTGCATTAACTGTGTATATATAAAGACGAAAATAAACACTGTTGTGTATCTTTTGTTGTCTTTTGTTTGTTTTACTTCTAATTCGCTTAGTATTTCTGTCATGTCGCATAGTTCCTAGTGTATCCTATATGTAGTGCAAGGGCTAAGGGTTCCCCGCAATGGACAGGTTTTGTTTCTGTGGATCGTAGAGTCTGGAATCATCTCCAGCCTCCGTTTACAGCGTTTAGTTCCTACTGTGATTTCCAGTTCATTAGTGCTTTCATATTATATAGTGCTACTGAATACTACAATCGTGGACTGTGATTGGTCAGAAGGTGTTGATTAATTTTCTCTAACAGCAGCTCTGACAGTAGTGCAGCTGCAAATCACAGGTTTATATTAATGCACTCGTTCTAATATATTATCGTTTCTATAGTAACAGCTCCACATAAACGGATTAAGTTTATGTTTTCAATAAGGAGACGTTTATTTAACATGTATGGAAGGAGTCTCCAGTGTCAGCGCTTTGTAACAGTCAGATGTAAAGCTGTAATTTTAAGTTTTCCGATATCTTCAGGACAGAGGAGTTTACAGTCTTTTTGCGGTTTCTCTGTAACGCGACAAGCTGCGTTTTTTTTCTTATTAACTTCAATAGAGAGAGAATAAAGAGAGGCTGGTGAGGGAATGACTGTTTATAGCTGCTATAATGTAAGTGACAACAGGAACTAACTTGTTTCACAGACGTTCCACAACATTAAATGTAACTATAAATGGATGAAAAGTAAGACATGTCATTCTTTAATAAAGAAAAAATGTAAATGTTGGGAAATGGATGGGGTATAAAAGGAATAAAACACTTGCTGCATGCAGTTGTAGTTATAGGAAAATTATTTCAGGGTGGTGTTTTATTTCTTATTCTTCATTATCACAGTGTTTTATTCCTATCGAACATGTTAAATATTTATGACAAAAAGCTGAAGTGTGTGTGTCTCATGTGAAAACACAACAGAGAAATCATGCATGAAAGATTTGATAACATCCTCCATGTTTCAGATCACTGGTTCTGAGGGTTGAGATCATATAGATAGCTAGATAGATAGATAGATATACTTTATTGATCCCATGAGGGAAATTGTTGTGTTACAGCAGCATGGTCAGTAGCAAGATACAACACGTACACGTACACGTACGAGTCTGCTCATTCCCAAAAAACACACAAAATATAAAATATAAAATACAATAAGTTAAATTAAATGTAGTAGTGCAGGTATGGAACACAGTTGTAGATTTAACCAGATTTACATCAGTATTTATATAAGTACACTTGTGAAAAATGGTAGTGAATAATGATGAATATGAAGAACCTTGAGAATGTAGGATATAATGACAGCTTTCTAAATGATAGCTTCCTTGTAGTAGTGTAATGTGAAAGTGTTATCATCCGTCACACACAGGTGAGCTGTTGTACAATGTTATTGCGAATGGTAAGAATGAACTCCTGTAACGTTCTCTGTGACAACGAATTTGAATGAGTCTTTTGGAGAATGAGCTCCGCTAATATGTCATGTAGTGTGTTGTTAATCTCTAAAATCTCTAAAATCATTCTTTATATCTGGGGACTCTCATATTTTCAGTAACAGTTAGGATTGGATGAATCGTGTAGCACAGCTCAGGAGTTAAAAACCACAATGTGGAAATAAAAAGGGGCTTAAATAAATAAATAATGAGGGAACAAAGCAATCCTATCAGCAAGAACCACTGGAGGACGCAGGAAACAAGAAACAGGTGTAGCTAATCAGCAGAAAGGAGACGGGTTAATGACAACAGGAAGCTTTGACCATAAAAGGAAACAAACAGTGACGGATGATTCATGCACATCAAATTCTCTTCATCTTGATTAGTAACAGTGAAAGTGTGTCCTGCTGTAGGACATATCTGATGTGTAATCGTGTAAAAATACACAAATTTCCATATAGATTTAGTTGTTTCAGAATTATTCAGCTCAGTAAATGACCGAATCCACTGCTCTTCACGTTAACACGTCACGTATTTAAACCTAAAATAGTGTGATTAGTGCTGAAATAAAGAAAATGGGAGTGGAGTCATTTTAAAAATTCTCAGCTCACAGAAGCATTGAGCACATCAGGTCTAAACATACAAATTTTCAACAAACTGCCATAACTACACACATATTTAAGCTCCACTTTATTTATTATTTACATTATTGTGCTTGGTGTCGTCTCGAAATGCGATGTGTTGTTCACGAATGAGTCGACTCTTTGAATCGACTCTTTTAGGTGAACACTGAGAGCTGATTCACCTGCTTCTATGGAAAGATGTCCTGAAACAGTTTCGTCCATTGTTAGTTTAAAAAAAATGATCAATAACTGGTCAAAATATTGCAATTTTTATCCAGTTTTAAAAAAAAAAACAATGAGCCATTTGGGAGCTGAAAGAGTTGACTCTTACTGGTTAGATGAGTCAAATGATATGACTCACTGAAAAGAGCTGAAATTCTCATCACTACATGACGGTTCATCTGAAATGACTCATCTAACCAGTAAGAGTCAAGGAATAAAACACTGTGATATGTGTGTAGTTATGGCAGTTTGTTGAAAATTTTTGGTTTCGTGGCCAGATGACAGAAAAGAGCGAATGCCAGTGATCCTGAGACTTTCTGCTCCCCGGACCTGCCTGACCCATCCTGATGCCCTACTTCTGGTTGGAGTTCTCATCGGTTGAGTTCGCTCGCTGCTGCTGCTGGGGCCCCATATGGACGGTCTGAAGAACTGCTTGGATTGCTGGGGATGGTGGCACCTGGGGGCTGTGGAGATGGCTTGGGGATCACATATGGGGAGCTGTACTCTAATGGCTTGGGACTGAGATTGCTGGAGTGGCTTTGGGGCTGCAGTTGCCACGAGCACCTTCGTACTCAGGACTCCATCAGTGGACAGTGGATAGATTTTAACCAACCGGACTTCTTGCAAAAACTGTGATGAATTTACTGGTTGCACATTTGCACTATTTGTCCATATAGTACACAATAATAGAAGGGATTTATTTATAATCGCACTATCCGTTACACCCAGATGAGGATGAGTTCCCTTTTGAGTCTGGTTCCTCTCAAGGTTTCTTCCTCATATTGTCTCAGGGAGTTTTTCCTCACCACCGTCGCCTCTGGCTCACTCATTAGGGATAAATTCACATATTTACAATATATTTTTTGTGAATCCATTTATTTCTGTAAAGCTGCTTTGTGACAATGTCCATTGTTAAAAGCGCTATACAAATAAAATTGAATTGAATTGAATTGAAAAGAGCGAATGCTTCTTGGAGCGTCTTTATATTGAAGAAAAAGCTCAAAACATCTTTTCAGTCAGGATATAATGCCATCTTAACCAGCATGTCAGTTCAGATGGGATATATTTTACCTGGAGTTATTTCTGCTGCTCAGTTTATAGACGCTAAAACATGGTGTAATCTTTCCACGTGCAGTCTGTTAAAAAAAAAAACTACTAATATGACGGATTCAGACTAAAATCCCAGAGACACTCCGGGAATAATTACATCACACACCTCCACATAGAAAACTAATCCCGTCTGAATAAGGCTAAAGACTTATCATTGTACGGTAAAGATCATTGTACGGTTCTGCATAGGACCTTTAATGGTTCCTGATTGGAACAAACCAAAAACTACTTTAGGTTCCTATGTTTAACCTTTTTTTTGTCTTGATGTATAATAACATCCGAGCACTTTGCTCCACAGCATGGTTTCAGACGCACCCATCTTTTCTAGGGTTTTGTCTTGGCACACTATGTAGGGCAGAAGTGTGTGAATTGGGACGCGCCCCTCGAGCTCCTCTGGTCGTGAGCACAGGAAGTGATGCACTGCATGGTGATAAATCTGTCTTCTGACTCATGGTGAGTGAAGATGCTTACCTGGCGACACGTTTGGGGTTTTTCTACACGCTTGGTGTAATCGAAGAAGCGAAATGGATCCTTCTAGAAGAAGTGAGAGCGACTGGCAAGGGCTAGTGAACGAGGTGAGAGCGGTGAAGTGCGCATCCCTGCTGCCAGTCAGCTGTTTACTGGAATAATGTTCAGCTACAGAGTGAGGGCTGTGTGCACTGATCACGACACCAGATCCCAGAGAACAGCGCTGTCTTTAACTCCTTAACGCACTGCACTGTTATACCTGGAAGGATATTTATTTATTTATTTATTTATTTATTTATTTATTTATAGGATGTGCGGCGCGCGCAAAGGTAACGCGCAAAGCTGTGTGTTTGCACCGAGACTCAAATGTGCATCATTTCATAAGCTCATCTTTGATGAATGCACAAGAAAAGAAAATCAAGAGAAACATTTTCTTCAAGAGAAAATGTCCATTACACAGAAGCCACTAAAGCGGATTATAGAAATCTCCATCATGGCCATTAGCCACGGAACACACACACACACACACACACACACACACACACGGAACTAAAGGTACCAAACTGTGTCTCTGAGGTGGAAGGGTAAATCTTGTGTACTGTATCTATAGTGTGTATCTTTTACCTCGGAACATGCATATGTGCACCTTAAAAGCTTTAGTGCTTAAATGATTTTTTAAAAATCCAGATTTTTAAAAATATTTTTTTATTCTTTACCTTTATGACTTACCTTCAATTTCATGTTATGTTGCATGTTAAATAAATGGATTTGTCCTTGTGTAGGAGCACCATGAAGGATCTAAACATCATACCTGAAATTAAAAACAAATCTTCCAAGTAAACAAAAATAATTAACATTCAAGTCTAAAATATTTACACAAACAAAATAACACAAATAGTTACGCAGTTTAGACACTACTGCACAATGCAGCTGATTTTTTTGGGGGGTTAAAAAAAATCTTCAGTTTAGAAATAGTTAAGTTGTACATTGGAGTCTGGAACAAAGTTATTTTTTAATTTGATTTGAGATTTGTGTCGAAAGTTAAAGATATAATAGAGACACTGAGAATGACAAAATGGATCCTTCTTGATCCTGGATAATGGTTTACTTTAAATTACAGTAATGCTCTCGAGTGATTTTGAGATGATTTTTTTGGAGTGTTTTAAATAAATGTGGACATTGTGCATGAAAGGGTTAATTAGCTTTTAGAGTAAAGCTTTAAAGGTCCAATTATGTGCCGTAAATTATTTTTTAAAGGTGTAAAGATACACACAGGTGCAAAAGATGTCCTTTTATGGCACCACCAGAGTGAGAAGGAAAAGTACTTAAGACCTGTTTACACCTGATCCTTGCTTTACATGTGGATAGAAATTATCCGCATAAACACATCACACACATTTAAAACGGATTTAAATCTAGTCACTGCTCAACCGCTTCATGTTTCAGGTATAGTTTCAATAATCTGTCATTCGTAACTAAACTGAATGCTGAAAAGATTTTAATCACATGCAGTTTGTTGTTGCATTTGTAGTTACAATGCTTCTGTGGTTAACAATACTGAAATCTGATTGGTTGATATCAGGTCATATGCGAATCAGCTCATTACATTCAAGAACCAAATTCAGGTGTTGTTTCTTGTTTCTAGGACATTTATATATAATTTTGAGGTCTCTTTTACTTCAAAAGAAACTTGTCATTGTCACCACGCAGCTTTCGAGAAATTCAGATGTTGATTTAATGAAAAAACTGGAGGCCAGAGGACATGAGGAAGAAATCTTGAGACTGAGGGAAAGGGAAAGGGAAAGGGAACCCGTCCTCTTCTGGGTGACGGAGAGTGCGATTAAAATTGTTCCAGTGTACAGGTGTAGAAGAGTAAAGACAGAAAGTACTGAGTGTGAGGAAATGTTCAGTCTGAGCAGATTGTGATTACGAGTCCTGGGATGAGCGACAGGACAGTGTTTATGATTCCAGCAGCAGCTCTTTGGTACAAATCTACAGAATCCAGGCGAGATTAAACACTGAAGCAAGCGTGAGAGATGGATATGAAATGTTTTTGGGAAGTGTAAATCTTTACACAAGTAGAGGAACAGGATGAAACCCAGGTACTTGGGACATGTATGTATTTACACTCGGATATCATCAGGATAAAGTGACCTCCTGATGTGATTTGAGCAGAGATTAGATTAAAATGATAGACGAGCATACAAACATTTTGTGGGTGGTATAAATGGTCACATGACCAGAGCCATTATCTTCCTGCTCGCATCTCAGAAAATGTCTTCGTCAGATTTTTCGGAAGGAAATAAGAAAAAAAAAGAAGAGACATTACAGATGGTACAGATTTGGTTACTATATTTAGGTATATTGTAAATATATAATATTACTACAGATTTAGGCTAAAAATATATGTGTGTATGTGTGTATATTAGCTTAAATATTTTTTTCAGCACATGAATTAGGATTAAATGTTGTATAAAAGTCACTGGATAATGTTCTACAATTCATAAAGCATGATTTTACTTAAAGAAAAACAGTATATTTAAGCCAAGCCCCCTTTTTTGTACCTCTCTGAACCCTGAAGATATAATATACACCTGACTGGTCAGCTAATATCACATAATGGACAGCTAAAAACCTTCCACACAAACACAGGTCAGCGTTTGTACGTGTGTGTGTGTGTGTTTAACCGGTCTTCTGTTTTTGCTGGTTCTGACCTGAGGGGTAATTGCTAATGAAAACACAAGTGTTTCCTTCCTGCACTCAGTTCCTGGTGTGTAAGAGAAAGCTGGAGAGTAAGAAGGAGGCGCTGCTGATTCTGTCCAAAGAGCTGGATACCTGCCAGCAGGAGCGTGACCAGTTTAAACTGATGGCCAATCAGCTGCGAGAGCGCCACCAAGGGCTGAAGAAAAAATACAGAGAGCTTATTGTGAGTTTTATTCTATTCTATTCATCATCTTCATCAGCTCACATTTTTATTGTAATGCTGAAATAATGTAGATAAACACACAGAATAAGTCAAGTTTATGTATTGATCTGTTAATTCACTGATGTGTCGATTGCCTGATTCACTGATTCCTGATTCACTGGTGCACTTATGGATTCACTGAGAAACCATGTACTGACTCACTGATTCACTGATTAACTGATACAGTGTTTCACTCATGCACTGACTCACTGATTCTCAGATGTACTGACTCACTGATGTACTGACTCACTGATTCACTGAAGTACTGACTCACTGATGTACTGACTCACTGATTCACTGACTCACTGATTTACTGCTGTATTGTTTCCCTTACACACTGATTCACTAATGCACCTACTATGTTGTGACTTACTGATTCACTGTTGCTTTGACTCACTGATTGACTGATGTATTGACGTACTGATTCACTGATGTACAGACTCACTGATGCATTGTTTTCTTTGATACACTGACTCACTGATTCACTGATGTACTGACTCACTGATTCACTGGTGTACTGATTCACTGGTGCATTGATTCACTGACTCACTGATTTACTGATAAACTGCTGCACTGACTTACCGATGTACTGACTCACTGATGCACTGACTCACTGATTCACGGATGTATTGTCTCACCTATTTACTGATGTACTGACTCAGTGATTCACTGATGCATTGACTCACTGATTCACTGATGTACTGACTCAATTATTTACTGATGTACTGACTCACTGATGCATTGATTTCTCTGAAACATTGACTCACTGATTCACTGATGTACTGACTCAATTATTTACCGATGTACTGACTCACTGATGCATTGACTCACTGATTCACGGATGTATTGTCTCACCTATTTACTGATGTACTGACTCACTGATGCATTGATTTCTCTGAAACATTGACTCACTGATTCACTGGTGTACTGACTCACTGATGCATTGTTTTCTCTGATACACTGACTCACTGATTCACTGGTGCATTGATTCACTGATGCACACTGATTGACCAGTGCACTGATATGGTGATTCACCCTGGCACTGATTCACTTCGGCAGTGGTTGCCTTGGTGATGATTCGCCCTGGCACTGATTCACCAGTTCACAGATGCAGTGACTCACTGTGTTCTTTTGTTTTCAGGACGGTGACCTGACATTACCTCCAGAAAAAAGGACCCAAGTGGGTATCTTTCATCTCTGCCTCATTTAATGAAGTTTATTGTTACAGTAAGCTACAATAAATCTGTAGTTAATATCTCTCTCTGCATTAGTGATGGAGTCGGTGCTGTGTTTGAACGTTTTGTAGGTGAATTTAGCGCAGCTGCTGCGTGATGCTCAGGAGAAGAACAGGAAGCTGAGTGATGAACTGAAAGAGCAGAATCAGCGATTAGTAGAGGTTCAAGGTGACAACAAGGTACTTGTTCAGTACTCAGTATCAGCACATCCTCTGATCACTTCTGCTTACTCTCACAGTTATTATTTTATAATGAACTCAACTCTGACTCAAATATAATCAAATAAGGACAAGAAACAGCTGATTTCGGTTAAATAGGAAAGGACAAGGGTGACAAAAAAAAAGAATTCCCCGTTAACTAACCCTGAGTGTGTCTGTTCACAGCTGCTGAGGATGACCATCGCTAAACAGCGTCTCGGTGATGAAGAGGTCGGAGTTCGCCACTTTCCGGCCCACGAGAGAGAAGATCTCGTACTGCAGCTGGAAAAAGCTCGAGAGCAGGTGATCCTCATCCTTCTGCTCACACATACGAGCTGTGACAGTGAAGTGTAATGTCGTTATTGTACAAGAGGAAGATCATTATAGTATAAGTGTAATATGTACAAAATAAATCACTCTGTGTGTGTGTGTGTGTGTGTGTGTGTATGTGTGTGTGCTGATGGAAGAGTAAAATAATGTGTGATGGGGATGGAGTGTGTTGATTATTTTCCTATAACAGGAAATTTATAGGAAATTTGCAACGATGATCAATTTTTATTTATTCAAGAATGACACATCATACTTTTTATCTCTTTATAGTTACATTTAATGTTGCAAAACAAGTAAGTTCCTGTTCTCACTTACGTTATAGCAGCTATAAACAGTCGTTCCCTCACCAGCCTCTCTTTATTCTTTCTCTTGAAGTTAATAAGACAAAAAATGCAGTTTGTCGTCTTTTGTTACCTAAAAATCGCAAAGCTAAACTCTTCTGTCCTGAAGATGTCAGAAAACCTCAAGTTTTAACTCTGTTACAAAGTGCTGACACTGGAGACTCCTTCTATAAATAAGTAAACTAAATAGACGTCTGCTCACAGATCAATGATTATAAATGCTATTTTTTTTTAAATCCGTTTATGTGGAGCGTCCGCTGTATGCGTCCCTGTGAATGAGCTGTTACTATAGAATAACGATAACGTATTAGAAGGAGCGCATTAATACAAACCTGCACTATTGTTAGAGCTGCTGTTCTGGAAAATTAATCAACACCTTCTGACCAATCACAATCCAGAATTCAACAGCGCTGTGGGATAAAATTCTTTACAACAGTCTGTTTCATGTGACATATAAGAGTTTGAATAGTACAGTATTATTGTAATCATGTTACTAACACTATATACCCGTTATCAGAGATATCAGAGTTGTGTGACATCACAGGATCTGTGTGACGGTGTGTATACACACTGATTGTGTTTGTTGTGTGTGTGTGAACACACCACGGCTCTGTGCAGAACTCGGAGCTGGAGCAGAGCGTAAAGGCGGCGTTGGACGAGCTGCAGGACGTGCGGGCGGAAAGAAACGTGTATCAGGAGAAAGCTCACCGCCTCAACATCGAGCTCAACCACATCCTGAGACGCCACGACGGCCGGATCATGGACGTGGACGCTCTGTGTATGGAGAACAGGTGAGTGTCGCTGTGGAGAATGACGCATTGTGTAGAACCTAATAAATGCGCATAATTAATAACAAATGATTAGACTCCTGAATGGAGGAACTGAATGGTGTTCTCTGGGTGGGAGGGGCATACACTCTTTCCCCTGTCACTCACAGAGACACTAGCCAATCGTGGGCGTCTGTGAGCTCATGTATGTGGAAGAGGGCGGACAGCGCTTTCCTCTGAGTGTGTTATGCCGCCCTGTAACGCAGGAGTTTGTTCAGATGCTTCACGTGTCTGGGAGGAAGCACGTGTTACATTTCACCTTCCCCGATTTATAGCTGTGGTACGATAGGAAAGCGCTGACTGATGGGGAGCCGACTGGCAGATGATCAAAAAAACTCACAAATGTTTATTCTCTGACACTGAAATCTAAAATTTAACGGCAGTTAAATCAGAAATACCGAGATCAAAGCACATGATGGGCTTTAATCAGCGACCGACATTGTGTTTTTCTTATCTTATTCAACACTTTCATAACAAAAGCTGTTATTTCCTCTGTTATCAACCGAGGAAAGAAACTCTCAAAAAAATACAACGCTGCCTCTTTTACTGCTCGTATTGAACTATTCAGTCATTGCTAATGTACAAAGTTTGAACGACTTTCTCCCAATGAAATCGATATTTCATTTTAAATGATATGATGCGATTCCATAGCTGTCTAATAATAATAATAATAATAATAATAATAATATCATTAATAATCATCTGTATGGTGATTATACTGTATATACTGCGGTTTCAGTCATTACTCTGTATTATATTTCCGGATTGTGTTGTGCAGATACCTCCATGAACGCTTTGTCCAGCTTCAGGAAGAAGTCTCTCTCCTCAAAACCAATTTGATGAAGTACAAGGTCAGTGGAGAACAAAGTCATGAGACATTCATCACTGCATTTTCCATCAAATATTACAATTAGACTAGTTCACTTTTACAGAATGTAATCTTCCTGAATAAGTTTTTATAATGTATCTATCAGAATAAACACCTATAAACACCTACTAAACACTCGTAAACGAGTTAAACATGTCCCATTTCTCCTGCTTGTGTTTGTTCACAGAGTGCACTGGAGAGTAGGAAGAACTGTAAAGTGTATGGCAAGACCAACAGCAGCGCACTAACAGGAGTCCTTTCAGCTAAACAAGGTAGCGAATGAGACACAGCCATCACAAAGCGCTGTTCAGATGATCAGGATCTCCATCACGTTCAGATGATCAGGATCTCCATCACGTTTAGATGATCAGGCTCTCCATCACGTTCAGATGATCAGGATCTCCATCACGTTTACTTCATAAATGCTGTTTTGTAACGTAAATTACACAGAATCGACTCTGCAATCAATTATTTGATTACAAAGCAATATATTAATAAGCAGAGGTGGACACAGGCTGAGGGGCAGGCGTGAAAAAAATTAAAAAGGCACCTAGTAGGAGAACCTAGCGGGCACTTCATCATATTTTTTTCTCATCTAAGGGAGCCTATAGGGCACTGCATCTCATTTTCTCCACTCAAGGGCACTCTAGATGTCACTTCATCATGTTTTCTCTCACTTAGTGTTATCCTGGATGGCATTTCATCACATATTCTTGTACGAAGGGGAACCCTAAAGGGCACTTCTCCACTGTAAGGGCAGCCATTAGGGCATTTCATCACGTTTTCTCCACTGTAAGGGCAGCCGTTGGGGCATTTCATCACGTTTTCTCCACTGTAAGGGCACCCTAGAGGGCACTTCATGACGTTTTCTTACAGTTATGGGTATCATAGAGGGCAATTTATCACATTTTCTCACACGTAATGGCATCCTAGTGGACACTTTCTCATGTTTTCTCAGAGGAAGGGGTATCCTAGAGGGCATTTCATCATGTTTTCGCACTAATAAGGGCATCCTAGAGGGCACTTCATCCCATTTTCTCACACGTAATGGCATCCTAGTGGACACTTTCTCATGTTTTCTCACACGTAGGAGCATCCTAGAGGGCATTTCATCACATTTTCTCACATGTAGGTGCATCCTAGAGGGATAATGATTAATGATTTTAGACTCAAATGACTCCATCATGTTTACTTCATAAATGCTGTTTTGTAACGTAAATTACACAGAATCGACTCTGCAATCAATTATTTAATTACAAAGCAATATATTAATAAGCAGAGGTGGACACAGGCTGAGGGGCAGGCGTGAAAAAAATTAAAAAGACATCTAGTAGGAGAACCTACGGGGCACTTCATCATATTTTCTTGTGTGTAAAGGAACCCTACAGGGCATTTCATCATGTTTTATCGCACAAAGGGACACCCTATAGGGCACTGCATCTCATTTTCTCCACTCAAGGGCACTCTAGATGTCACTTCATCATGTTTTCTCTCACTTAGTGTTATCCTGGATGGCACTTCATCACATATTCTTGTACGAAAGGGAACCCTAAAGGGCATTTCATCACGTTTTTTTCCATTTGAAGGGCAGCCATTGGGGCATTTCATCACGTTTTCTCCACTGTAAGGGCAGCCATTGGGGCATTTCATCACGTTTTCTCCACTGTAAGGGCAGCCATTAGGGCATTTCGTCACGTTTTCTCCACTGTAAGGGCAGCCATTAGGGCATTTCGTCACGTTTTCTCCACTGTAAGGGCAGCCATTAGGGCATTTTGTCACGTTTTCTCCACTGTAAGGGCAGCCATTAGGGCATTTCATCACGTTTTCTCCACTGTAAGGGCACCCTAGATGGCACTTCATGATGTTTTCTTACAGTTATGGGTATCCTAGAGGGCAATTTATCACATTTTCTCATACATAATGGCATCCTAGTGGACACTTTCTCATGTTTTCTCAGAGGAAGGGGTATCCTAGAGGGCATTTCATCACGTTTTCTTGCAGGTAGGGGTATCCTAGAGGGCATTTCATCACGTTTTCGCACAAATAAGGGTATCCTAGATGGCACATTTTTCACACGTAGGAGCATCCTAGAAAGCATTTCCTCATGTTTTCTCATGTCTTAGAGGACACTTCATCCCATTTTCTCACACGTAATGGCATCCTAGAGGGCATTTCATCATGTTTTCTCACACGTAGGAGCATCCTAGAGGGCATTTCATCATGTTTTCTCACACGCAGGCGCATCCTAGAGGGCATTTCATCACATTTTTCACACGTAGGGGCATCCTAGAGGACACTTCATCCCATTTTCTCACACGTAATGGCATCCTAGAGGGCATTTCATCATGTTTTCTCACACGTAGGTGCATCCTAGAGGGCATTTCATCATGTTTTCTCACACGTAGGTGCATCCTAGAGGGCATTTCATCACATTTTTCACACGTAGGAGCATCCTAGAGGACACTTCATCCCATTTTCTCACACGTAATGGCATCCTAGAGGGCATTTCATCATGTTTTCTCACACGTAGGCGCATCCTAGAGGGCATTTCATCATGTATTCTCACACGCAGGTGCATCCTAGAGCGCACTTCATCACATTTGTGTGTGCAGTTCAGGAGCTGCTACTGTCTGAGGAAAATGGCTGCAGTCTGCCCGTGACGCCGCAGTCCATCAGTGACCTGAAGTCTTTAGCCACAGCGCTGCTGGAGACCATTCACGAGAAGAACATGGTCATTCAGCACCAACGCCAGACCAACAAGTGAGTGTCCATACCCGACTGTACAGAGTGTGTGTAGCTGTCCTTCTGACACCTCATAATGCTCATGTGCACTTCATGTGTATGAACGACTCGTTTAACGCAATTCAGTAGATAAGATCCAGAGCTGAAAATAGTGTTAGAAGAAAGTCAAGTGTTGTTCTGAGAAACTGAGGCTGTCAGAAAGCTCACAAAATTCTGACTCTGTGGTGATGACTAGCACCTGATTTTGACACTTTTATTACACTCCGCTGTTCCTACTACTTTCAGGCAAAGGCTGAGTAAATAAAATGTGTTCTTGGTTGTGGAATTGAGGTGTTTGATGTTATTAAACTACACAGTGTAGTGAGATCAAATCGATGTGTCACGTGAATGTTTATCGTGTGTGATGAACAGGATTCTGGGTAACAGAGTAGCGGAACTGGAAGGGAAGCTGAAAGCACTGGAGATGTCTGGACTGTGGAGTTTGCCTGGTAATCACACGTTTACTGTACAAGCAGTGAGGTTTCTAATAAATGCTATGCACTGCGTATTTTGTTTTATATCCTGACTATTGTGTTAATAATTTGTGTGATATTTGGTATTTTATGTTGTATCTATATAAATCTGTTGAAATTACATGAGAATTAAGATGTGTGACGTGTTAGACAGTGCTCTCCACCATTAATGAAACACTTTGCTCAAAAGCTTTAAGGATTTACAATAATGAAATTACACGCATCAATATTCAGACCTCAGACGTAACTACAGACTTAAGCGCTATTTACAAACGTAGGTGAGAATAATTTGAGTAAAACAGTAAATGTCAGAGAAAAATAGATAATAAGATAAAATGTACAGAAATGTCAGGCTGCACTGGATCAAGTGCTACTCTATGAGCTGCTGAATAATACGTGTGGGAGCCATTTTGTTAAATTAAACCAGTGATTAATGTGATAATTATAATTAGGACTATTCATGCAGCAACATACTGGCGATATAAAAGACTCCTAATAGATTTATTTTAACGCTTGCCGTCTTCTCATTCATATGCTTTAATATCTGACAGCAAAGAAAAAAACACTATTTCCTTCTTCGGTCCACTTTTAATTTTCTATACCTGATTTTATAATCTGTATAAATCAACTTGTGCGTAACCCGGCTCTGAATACGCACAACTTTCCCTGTGTAAATATTGCTGTAACATTTGGGCTTAAGTTGCCGATTCTTAATACGGCCCTTTATGTTTTTATGTACTATATGATTATGTACGTTGGAATGATCAGTAATTTTAGTGTCGTATTACATGAATGTTTTTGAGATATTATACCATTTTCTGCTGTCTTTCTTTCTTTTATAAACTGCCTCTTTTCTCTCCTTTTTCCTACCTTTTCCTGTCCTGGTGAAACGTAGGCCTTACCTATAACGTGTCTGTGGGACTGGGGAGTATGTTTCTTCTTCTGCTTCTATATATTTTTTTTATTTTAGCATCAGCACACCTGCTTTTTTCTTACCTTTGCACTACTGTGTGTTAGAACAGCATGACATATTCATATACTGTAATACAGCAGTGTCGTATTTACCTGCAGTTGTAATTAGTGATGGACTGAAGTGTGATTGATTGACAGGAGGAAGAGATGTGATTATTCTGAGTGAACATCAGCAAGTCCAGACGTCGGAGGCGCATGCGGTGCAGCTACAGCACGGCTCTGCAGGTGAGGCCGTACATCATTCGCTAATCCTGGTCCAAGTGGAAAAAAAACGGTCAGAGTTTGGTTTGATTTGGATGTAGTGCAAAAAAACGTCTGAAATTCCTAATTTGTGCAAAAGTGAAACATACACTCGCGCAGATTTGCTAAACACACACAAAAAAATAAATGTGCAAGATGATTTGCTAAGTTTAATGCATATTTGCTTTAATAAATATGCACTTTGGGATGCTTTTACTGAAAGAGCTGAGTCAGTGCATATAGATTTAACCTTTTAATCATTTATTTTTGAGATTTAAATTTTAAAATAGAGAATAAAGATTTAAATTTTATATCTTTAGTGTGAATTATTAAACCTAAAAGTGTCCAAATGTATTATATTTTTGCGGACGTCTATTTTCTTCCAGATGAAAACAAAATGATACTGTTCACTAGGTTTTAATAATGAGATTGTTTACATTCATTCATACATGTTTTCTTTATATTCATATTGTAGTTTGTAAAGTTTATGTCGCATCTCACAGCCTTTAATAGGCATTAAACTGGACACGTAAGGTTTAGTTTCAGTTTTACTCTTCTGGGAGTCTCTCAGAGATCTGAACTCGCTGCTGCTGAGTAATAAAACAGCCCCTGAAGTGTTTTATTCCTCTTATACCACAGCAAATTATTAATGATTAATATTTTTTATTTATTTAAGAATGACACATCATACATTCTATCGATTTCTCGTTACATTTAGTGCTGTAGAACGGCAGTTATAGCAGCTATAAACAGTCGTTCCCTCACCAGCATCTCTTTTTTCTCTCTCTTGAAGTTAATAAGACAAAAAAAACAAAACGCAGCTTGTCGTCTTTTGTTTCTGAGAAACCGAAAAAGCAAAAACTTAAAAGTTTACCTCTGACTGTTGCAAAGCGCCGACACTGGAGACTCCTTCCATAAATGTTAAACAGACGTCTCCTCAAAGATTAACCATAACGCACATTTTTAAATCCGTTTATATGGAGCGTCCGGCATACACGTCCCTGTGAATGAGCTGTTACCATAGAAACGATAACGTATTAGAATTAGCGCATTAATACAGTATAAACCTGCGCTGCTGTTGTCAGAGCTGCTGTTGTATCACACCGCGATCATGTCGTTCCAGGAGACGAGGAGGTCGTGACTGGAGAGGAAGTGACAGAAGACACGACTCTCACTGCTGAGGATTTTTCCAGGCCGCGTCGTCGTCATCATCATCATCATCATCACCATCATCATCAACATCACCGCCACAGCACAGCGGTCTACTTAAAACACACACACACACCTGAATCCAGTGGACATCTTCCCACAGAAACCACCACCAGCTCACAGAAGAGTCCTGTGGAGAGAGTAACACACAACTACACACCAGAAACATTACACAGTGATGAAGATCTGGCAACCTGTGACCATGGGAGCACAAGTACAACTCCAGCAGAGGATGCTGGGAAAGAGGGCGGAGCTCCAGTCACATGTTCTGAGGACAGTCCTGATATTCAGGATGGATCAGAGAGAGACATAAGCAACGAGTCAGTGTGTGATGTGGACTGCACAGAACCGTCTGATCCCAGAACAGTGGAGAGTACAGAGAACGTGATGAGAGAGGAAACGGAACCAAACACTCCAGATCAGAGCACGTAGAACGCAGAAACCTTCAAGAAACGCTGCACTTAAACACAGACTCAAAGCTTCTACGCGTTTATAACGGTTTGCAATGTTGCCACGGTATCTTTACTAAACAACTGATTTCTCCAAGACAAGAGACAGTGTTCAAACACGAACGTGTTTACGATAAAATCACGCTTTCGTAGCCTTTACAACATCGGAAATCAATTTTTTTGTCTTGTTAACGTATCTGAGAGAAACGTTGATTCTCCTAATAATTCTGTCTCGAGTCCACATTACACTGTCACCAGCTATATGCTAGCTAGCTAGATCGTTAGCTAACATTTTACGCTAGACATTCATATTATCCTGGTTACTTGGCAACTCTTGATTTTAATAACTTGAACATCGGCTGCGTCGTGTGTTTACCTTCCCGTGCCGAAGACACGAATTTACACAAAAGTAACAACACACTTTTAAAAAAAGTGACACTTTATCTCAGGTGCATAAACACTACTGAACATCAGACGATATTTTAAAATTTCTAATAGTGATCTGTCGTTTGCTAAAGAATCGAATGAATCTTTGAACACATCTTTCAGGTCACGCACACGTGAGCCGTTTTTATGTCAATGTAAATGTAATCACTGCTCTTACTCTTCCAGTGTAATTTAATCAAAATGTTAAAGTTAGTTAGACAAAGAAGAACGATTACTGTTCAAAATATCACAAATGTTTTGTCCGGTTTAGAAAAAAATCACAAATGAGTCATTTGGGAACTGAAAGAATCGACTCTTAATGGTGAGTCAAATGATCTAAATTAGGGCCTTTCGCACCGCTTTAGTTCCAGAACTAAATTTACAGTACTAAAGTACTGGGCGATTTTGCGTGAACTATTTCCCAGTACCGTTTAAAGGGTTGCATTCGCACCGACAGTGGGCACTAGGAAGTGACGTAAGCCGGTCGACAGCGACGTCATTTGTGCGC
>CM040456.1:1606757-1619862 GCA_022758105.1 Pangasianodon gigas | reverse complement strand
AATAAAACACTTAAGTAAGTGATGTAATTGGAAAATAATCAACACCAAGGAGATAACAGTAACTCAGCCTCATGCTGTATTGCAGCACACCATGATTATTTTCCTATAACAGCGTACTCCAACATGTTATATTCCTTACTGAACAGCAGCTCTGACAGTAGCACAAATCACAGGTATATATTAATGTGCTCATATTATGTTTATTTATCATTTGTAAAAGTAATTCAAAGGAATATATTTAATGTGTTCTAACAATAATTTTTAAATGATTTGTTTAAAATTGATTTAATAAAAACAAAAAAATTCTTATCAAAGAAAAATGTATAAACATTGACACATTTCATATTTTCATAAGTAAACTTTTATTTAATATTTTGATTCCAGTGTCAGCGCTTTGTAACAGACAGATTTAATGCTGTCCACTTTAAAGAAGTGATAACAGGGACTAAAGTATTTCAGTCATTCAACTACATTAAATATGTAAATCTAAAAGGATAGAAATATCAAAATGTTTTGTAATTTAATAAAAAGTGTAATCATGGTGAGTTGTTGTGGTAGAAGTGGAATGAAACACTCCAGAGTGTGCAGTTAATCTCTAACTGACTAATTGCTGATATCACACCACTCAAACTTTAAAAGAATATTCAGTTAAAACTCAGTGAAAGTGCGCAGATATAAAAAAGAAATGCTTACTGAGCTGCTGTATAACATATACAAACACATTTCCTGCCAATTTTTTTCCATTCTCAATAAAAAACCTATGTACTGTGCTTCTTTAATAAAACAGTCGACTCTAAAGGAAGTCTTAAAGTGAAAAGCAGTCATACAATTTTAATATACAATCGTATATACAATTTTGTATATACTGTATATTTAAATGTATATAAAGATAAAAGATACAAAACAGATATACAAAAACACAATCACTTTGACACACAATAACATGTAGGCTACATTTTGCATCATTTTAAAGACATTTTGATAAAGGCTCATGCTGGAATTTTGTTTCTAAGGCAGATATAAACAGTTAATGCCTACGTATGAACAGATTAGTGATCCTGTGAGAAATCTAAAATGAGGAAAATAGTAAAGATAACAGAGATCATTATATCAGTAGTCGCAGGTGTGTTATCTCTATTTCTAACATCATACGATGGTCACATGTTCACATGTATATAGAGATCTCTCAGCCTTTTAGATAAATCTCTCAGATATCTGCTCAGTATATTCAGATAAAAAACAAGACTAAAGGTGCGCATATGTAACAGATTTAAGCAGAGTCAGTGGAAAGGGCTTTTCACACAGGACGCAATAAGAGAGGAGGAATGAGAACGTGGTTGCCCATCTGAAAAGTTCTCAACATTTCCAGCTTGGCTAGCAAATAGCAGCATAAAATGAGCGGAAGCAGAGAGAAACAGGCAGAATGATTTCAAGTGCCACTTGTTGCTATGTAGAGACTGCTACTGTTATTGCTTGTGGGTGTTTTTAGCTCAGATAAGAAACTGCAGTAGCTAGATATAGTGTCTAAAGCTTTCTAGTTAAACACAAATTAAATAATGTACTAATCAGTGTGAAAATTGATTGTTTGATTTACACGTTATGTGCTCGGCTTTGTACTAGCTACATACTCAGATTAGATTAGCAAAGCAAGCTAACTGTACTAGCTACATACCCTCACCAGAGACACCAACGATCTCTGCTACTTCTTTTCAGGCTTTATTTTTCTTCATAATGTCTCTATACACATATAAACCACAGTTATATGTTTTCCTTCCATTTTTATGTCTAACAGTAAATGAGAACTAATTGCAGGAGCTAAAATTGTGAGCGGGGAACTGAAGAAACGTCGTGCCACAGGCGCTGTAGGTTTGGTCTGAGGAATCATTCGAGAAATCGTTTGGAATTGCCATTTCACAGAGTTGAGAAAATCTAGATGTCGCTTTGTTGCTGAAATAGCGGCTCCGTGTTGCGCATGTATGTAGAAAATGTATGTAGAAAGAACGCTTGTTTGTTGCGTGCTAGTGTGAATGTATGGTTAAAACGCATTTTTAGTGTTAATTTAGTTTGTGTTACTTTTGTTCACCTGGTCAAATCCACTCTGAGCACTCGACTAGTGTGTAGTATTAATGTATGACTTTTACATATTCCAAAAGCTTGGAAGCTCCACTAACTCTGTAAAAATAACATGAAGTATGTTTTCAGGACCTAATGGACAGGAATGTGTTTCTTAACAGTGAATAAAAGTGACTAAATGTCTACAGCAGTAATAATCTAAATCGCTAAATTACGATGTTTACATGCATACTAATAAAAACATAATATATTATCTGACTTGCTTCGAATAAAACAAAAAAGAGTGTGTCTTTGTTCAGTGTCTGCCATTTTATAAAAATGTTTTAGGTGTCAATAAACATGTTGTTTGCTGGTTTTTAAAACTTTAGAAATCACTAGCTTGCTTCCTTCCATAGGCTGAATTTGGTCTGTAGTGTACATCTAACTTTAGTCTGCTAACTGCACGTTTCTCTGTTTTCTCCTAAAAACTGGTGCCCTATTATTGACGGATCGAAGGCATTAATATACAGATCCCACGTTTAGTTAATATACATACAGAGATATATAATCAGTCTTCAATTTTTGCTTAAATTTGTCCACCAGGGGGCATTGGTGCACTAAAAATGGGCATGACACTCTTGTGGCATTCGAATAAAACACGTAACTTGGCATGTCGGACCTCAGACTAGGAAAAACCAAAGAAATCATCCTCTCTACTAAGTATAACTACTCATAAACAACGGATGGTCTTCTCACCCCCAAGTTCAGCAAGTGACATCAAATCAAGATGGCTGCTCACTGCATCAGCAGTAAACAAAGTAACACTTTCTACCTTTAAATGAGTTATACCGTATATACAAGCATAAGCTTTAGATTGATCAGCATACAGATACATTCGCTTGTTAAATCTATAACACTGACTCACTGTTTTGAGGAGGTAAATATACATCACTCATCACAGTTAGCTGGCTAGCTCATTGCTAACAAAAATCAAACGAGGCATCCATGTTTTTTCCCCCACTTTGTAGCTCAAACTTACAAAAATGACGTAATTCCGACTTCCCACTTCTGTGTCGAATGTTGAATAAACTTTTTTGTGACCATGTTTATTAGTACAACAGTGTTTTGGTGTCACTAGTTAAAAAAAAAATAAAATGCACTAATTCCTAAACAAACTAGTAACCTTTTGATAAACAAAGTCATAGATTTTGACATTCAGGGAATAAAATCACAATATTGATATTTGAAAAAGGTGCTAATATTTCAAGAATAAACTTGTAATGGTCTTGTGGTGTTGCAGATCTCACACACTGCAAGTATTCAAGAACAAAATCTAACAAAAACAAATCAGACGTCTAAGTGTTCCTGATTCTTTCGTATTCTTTCTGAGTTCCTAAAATGTTTTGTTTACTAGGTGCTTTAGGTGATGATTGTTCATAACAACAGCGTTACAGGCCAACCGCATTATTATAATTTTTATAATTTTTTAAAATTTCAGACTACTTAAAAGCCAAGGCATTGAAATAAATATTTTTATAATTTAATAAACAAACATTTAAATGTATACTTTGTGCAACATGTAATTATTTAACTTATTAACGAGTAATTAAAGTATTAATAATTAAATTATTTGTTAATTAAATGCCATAAATTAAATGTCCCTTTTCATTGTATTATTATTTATTTATTGTCATTACATAATATATTAATTTTTTTATGTAAAATACTGTAGGCTGAAATATTCCTTAATAGTTTTGATTAATAAAAAAATCTTTTAAGGAGTTTTAATTTGTGAACACAAGTGAAACTTTTTTCAGCATGGCTGAACCTATGGGAGTTGTGTTAGCGGTCAATGCTAAGTGGAATTAAAGTGTAATTCTAGTCTTAGGAAGTCTTTTCTAAGTAATTTATCAACACATCTGAGGTAAATGTTGATATTTCTGATAATTCTGTATGGTTTCTACACTCACTGCACCTTTACAATATCTGTATGAAAGATTTTACAGCTAGTAAACTCGCTAGCCTCAGTGATTAGCTAGCTAGGTTATGCGTGGCGTCCATATTTCCCAGTTGCCTAGCAACAGTGTTCTCGCGTCAAGGAAACAGGAGACGTCCTAAACATGACTTTTTGATATGTTAGCTATATTAACATTTATATATAACCAAAAAATAAATAAATGATGTAAATTTGGAGACAACTAGGGCGTATAGGCATCCTGGACGCTAGGGAAAGGCGATTTAAACTTATATATCACGATATTTTGCACACAGTATCTATGTTGTATGACTATAACACGTCAAACAGCAAAGGTAATAAAATAAATAAGTATTACTGATATTTGAAATAAAATTTTAGACGCCCTTTAAGTTAATAAATTATACAATATCCTCCTGATTTATACTACAAAAGCTGAGCCAAAAGCTGAAAAGCTCATATTTTGTAATGTGATAATGTGTTTTGTCCAGTAGAGGGCGACAAAATATAGAAATTAAATCTGAATAAAGTAAATAATAATAAAAATGCCTTCACCATCACTGTTATTAGTTCTGTAGGTCTGTGGAAATGTTGTGTTACTTTACTAAAGTGGTTCAGTTGTGGTTTATATGTATATGTTTTAAATCCTTCCTCTCTCTCTCTCTCTCTCTCTCTCTCTCTATCCCTGTCTCATTACATTATTTCTCTATATCTGTCTGTCTGTCTGTCTCTGTCTCTCTCTCTCTCTCTCTCTCTCTCTCATTATTTCTCTATATCTCTCTGTCTGTCTGTCTGTCTGTCTCTCTCTCTCTCTCTCTCTCTCTCTCTCTCTAACACACACACTTGGTAGATGTTTATTTGCGTAGTTTGCGTGCCTCCATCTTTCTTGTTTCTCTTCTTGTTCTCACTGGTTTCTTGGCCGTGAGAGCAGGCAGGGTCTGGAGAGTTTCAGCTGTCTTGTTGGACCAGTGCACAAGATCCTGCAGAACCTGGAGGATCCACTTCTTCAGAGCAAACGCTCCACTATCCACCAAGTCCTTTGTCTAACACACACACACACAGACACACACACACACACAGACACACACAGTTTACATATCGGACTTTGTCAAATTAAATTAAATGTATTTTCATTTCAGAATGTCTCTGATGTCATTTCCTCATAGGATTACATAATCATCCTGAAATTATATAAAGCAGACCCAAGAGTTTGTTTATTGTTTAACAATACAACAATGCTCCACGCTACAAGGTTTTTGAAGAGGGCAAAGTGAGATTTTCTCATGGAAAAAGTAATAATAATAATAATAATAATAATAATAATAATAATAATAATATATGTACGCTAAAGTTAAAAATCTTTTATGGTTATTTCCTTGTGTCTACACACGATTATTATTTTATTCATCTATTTATATTTGGGATAGGGTTATGAATGCATATTAAAAACAACAGGAAATAATCAATTAGCTATATGCAATATATTTGTTTGTTAAATATTTTTATAAATATATTAATAAGCATTTTATACCTAACTGAATGCAATGTTAAGGAAATAAATTAATGGACAAAAATGTATTTAATTAGTATACCCTGATGAAATGAGATAAAAATATAAATGTAAATTTATTTATAAAGCTATATTAAACATAAATGAATAAATATATGATATAATATGTAATAAAGAAATTGTAGTATTTTTCAAAGTACCTCAGCGTCACACCTCTTTCCCCCCACCAGGAGGCGCTCTGTGCTCAGCACCAGGTGTTCCAGTCGCTCTCTCACAGTTTTTCGCTGTTTTGTGTACTCATCCTCAGGCGTGTCAGGGAAGATGGCATCCTCGCGGGTTATGGCCTGGTCCAGCAGACGGAGACACGCTCGGAGAGCCGCGTGCAGGAAGCAGATTTTCTCAGAGGGTGAGAGTTGAGATGTTAACGGAGGGATGGACACCAACTGTGACCCGGATACAGAGTTAGACGGCAGAGATTCCCGAGTAGTCTGGAACAGGAGGAAGAACAACGCAGAGCGGATGAGATCAACTGCCAAATCACCATTCAGAACAAGTTCAGTAGTTAATTTTCCCATTGCCCTACTGAGGCAGTAAATCCAGACACCCTTATTTGGGCATAAAATTTACATCACACTTCCTTGGGCTATTTCACCCAATCCCAGAGTTCAATTTTATCTCATTTAAATTTTCTATATACTCAGTGTTTCATAATCCCAGTGTTTATAGTCCCAGTAATTTATAATCCCAGCGTTTTACAATACCAACATCTGTAATCCCAGTAATTTATAATCCCAGTGTTCTAATGCCACTGTCCTATTCCAGTGTTTCATATCCCTGTTTTAGAACCCCAGTGTTTAATATCTCAGTCAATCCCAGTGCAATCCCAGTGTTTCATAATCCCAGTGTTTTATAATCCCAATGTCTTTAATCCCAATGTCTTTCATTTCAATGTTTTATAGTCTCAGTGTTTTTTAATCCCAGTGTCCTAATCCCAGTGTTTATGGCAAATAAAATGATTCTGATCCTTAATCCCAGTGTTTTATAATCCAAGTGTTTTATATTTCCAGTATCTTAATCCCAGTGTTTAAAATCCCAGTGGCTTAATGCAAGTTCTTATAATCCCTGTGTTTTAACCTTAGTGTCTTTACCCCAGTGTGTATAATCCCTGTTTTAACCCCATTGTCTTTACCCCAGTGTTTATAATCCCTGTGTTTTAACCCAAATATTTTATAATTCTAGTGTTTCATAATCCCAGTGCCTTAATCCAAGTGTTTTGTAATCCCAGTCTTTTATAATCCCAGTGTTTTACAATGCCAACATCTGTAATCCCAATGTTTATAATTTTAGTCTCCTAATGCCACTGTCCTAATCCCAGTGTTTCATAATCCCTTTTTTATAATCCCCGTGTTTATAATCTCAGTATTTTATAATCCCAGTGTCTTTCATTTCAGTGTTTATAGTCTCAGTGTTTTGTAATCGCAGTGTCTTAATCCCAGTGCTTATGATAAATAAAGTGATTCTGATTCTGATTTTTAATCCCAGTGTTTTATAATCCAAGCATTTTATATTCCCCGTATCTTAATCCCAGTGTTAAAAATCCCAGTGTCTTAATCCACATGTTTATAATCCCTGTGGATTAACCCCATTGTCTTTACCCCAGTGTTTATAATCCCTGTGTTTTATCCCAAATATTTTATAATTCTAGTGTTTCATAATCCCAGTGCCTTAATCCAAGTGTTTTATAATCCCAGTCTTTTATAATCCCAGTGTTTTACAATGCCAACATCTGTAATCCCGCACCTACACCTAGTGTACCTTGCAACCTACAGTTTCCAAAGCCCTTCTTTACCAGGTTCCTGTGTACGCAGGTTTCAATGTTCCCTGCAAAGGGCCCTGTGTTGCCAAGGAAATATGTACCCGGAACTTTATTTTCTCATTATCCTATCTCGGGATATTATCTTTCCAGGGACTAATGTTTTTTTCACTGGAAATTTCAGGAGATCAGCCCTATGTACATGGGGTCTTACATTCCCAGGGTCCAATTCTCCCAGTGCCCTCTGTTCCAATGGTCCTGTAATCAAAGGGTAATACGTTCCAGGGATCCTATATTCCTAGGTTCTGCATTCCCAGAGCCATGCGTTCCATATGTTTGTCAGTGTACTATTTTTCCAGGACCCTCATTACCAGTGTCATATGTTATTTTGGGGATGCAGTATATCTGGGCCCTATGCTCCCAAAGTCCTATGTTTCTAGGGCCCTAGGTTCCCAAAGGTTTTCTACACCTCTGACTGTTAAGAGTGTAATCTAGTCCACCAGTAAAAGTACATTCTCAGAGTTATTTAATAAGAAAATAGAGAGCATAAGGGTTACAAGCCATCAACACTTTATTATATACCATCTTTAAATGATGGTAATCCAGAAGTCTTCATAACTCAAGAATAATCTCAATGAGTTTAGTCGTATTGTGTGTAACAAGCTCTGTCCTTGATGGTGTCCTCTAGACCATCCACTTGTGTCCATGACTCAACAGCAAGTTCATTTTAAAAGTATGATCAGTAATTAAGAGCTTTTACTGAACATAATAAATCTGTCATTCATTTTAGGTTTTTAAAGGGCAGCCATTGTTAAGCCACTCCTTAAGAAACCACATGTTCATTCCAATCTTTATGATTACTATCCAAACTTTAATATGCCAAATCAAAATCAAAGATTCTGTAGACAGTTCTCACCCAACAACTCTGTCCGTCTCTAAACGGTAATACCAAGCGTGATGTAATTCAGCCCGATTTCATCACAGTAGAAAAGCAGTGCTTCTGGGTAAAGTGCAGATTGTGATTATTATTCTGGTTTGGTTCTGCTGTCTATGATAGGCTTGAAGGCACAGTTTTACAGAAATACAGACAAGGTTTAGATGTTACTTGACAGACTGATACCATTTAGTGCTGATGGAGAGTCTCAGAGTATAAGAAGTATAACAAGGCATACCACGAGATTCTGTTTTGGGTCCCGTATTAATTTCCCTTTACATCCAGTTTCTTGGATAATCATTAATTTTGCAAACATGTTGCTTTTCATTTCTAGGCAGATGATACACAATAATGCTCATCATTTTGGCCAGATTCATACTTCTGATTTGTGATAAAAACAGAAATAATGATTTTGGAGATTTAGTTCACTGATTATTCCATGAAACCACATGCTACAGTTAAGAAAGTGGATGTAACCCTTGACGATGGTTTCTAAATCTCTAACACTGTCCTACATGACAGTGAGGAACTAGTGCATGCCTTTATAACCTCTAGATTGGACTATTATACCATGTTGCTGGCTTCTTCCTTAAAGGAAACCTCCATCCCAAATCATTTTAAATATTTACACTCACCGTCCACTTTATTATCAACCTGTACACCTGCACATTCATGCAGTTATCTAATCAGCCAAACGCGGCAGCAGCTCAATGCAAAAATCATGCAGATACAGGTCAAGAGCTTCGGTTAATGTTCAAATCAAACATCAGAATGAGGAAAATGTGATCTCAGTGACTTTGATGACTCAGTGAATCAGTGACTGGGATTTTCACACACAATAGTCTCTAGAGTTTACACAGAATGGTGCGAAAAACAAAAAACAGTTCTGTGTGTGGAAATACCTTGTTGATAAGAGAGATCAGAGGAAAATGGCCAGATTGGTTCGAGCTGCCAGGAAGGATATAGTAACTCATATAATCACTCTTTACAACCGTGGTGAGCAGAAAAGCATCTCAGCATGCACAACACATCGAAACTTGAGGTGGATGAGCTACAACAGCAGAAGACCACATCAGGTTCCTCTCCTGTCATCCAAGAACAGGAATCTGAGGCTATCATGGGCACAGACTCACCCACACTGGACAGTTTGGTCCAAAGGAGAAAGAAAAAGAAATCACCTGGTCTTTTTCCAGTCTTCAACTGTTCAGTTTCTGTGAGTCTATGCCCATGATTTCAAACGTATCACTCAAACATAAGTGATAATGGTCAGGTTTTGTTCTTATCGCCTACAAAAAAATAAAAGCACAAGAGCTTCTTTTCTTACTCACTTTTAATTTTCCAGCGAAGTTCAACATGAGAACTTAGTGAGAATTTAATGAGATGTTGGAGCAAATGTTGGACTCAAAGTCCCAGAATGCAATGCAGCTGTATGATGCTGAGTTATGAAAGAGGCTACTTAGCCAGCTACGAGATAACGAGTGTGATGGCGGTGACGGTGGTATTAGCCTTAAAGGTGAAGCTTTGGTCTGTGTGAGCAGAGTGTACAGATGAGGAGGTGAGAGAGCTGGACAGACTGAAGGACTAAAGCGCCGCTGCATCACTCTCAGTAGGTAGAGATGAAGCGAGGGATAAATTCCACTCCACCGCTATCAGCAGGTAGTCGCACAGCATTGTGAGTAACGCAGAAATTTTTTTTATTATTAAATACATTGGACATCGCTGAAGATCATATGTTATTATATAGATTAATATGCAAATGGTTCAGGGTGGATTTTACCTTTTAACGAGCTTCAAGTTGTTCAGAAAGCAGCATACTGAGCATACATCTAAGTTCCCAAGATCTTCTTAATGAAAATATTCTGCTTATTTCCACTTTAAGAGGCATGAGTAAGCAGTTTCTGAGCAATACACACAACTCGGTCCAGGGCGATTATGGAAAACTAGGAAGTGTGGCATGAGATAAGTCACTGATTAAGAATTTAGAGCCTCTTGTTCTCAGGGGCCTGGTTACAAACACACACACATACACACACACACACACACAAACCCGAAAGCATGAACCATTTGTTTTAAGTAGAATAGACTGCTGAATGCACACTGCACTTTAGATGAGTGGAAATTGCCAAATCTAATCTTTACTTTTATAATTGTGTAATTAAACATGAGGGAGAAAGCCAAAGAGATGTACTGCTTTATTCTTCATGTCTGGACTGGAACAGGCATATAAAATGTGTGTGTGTGTGTGTGTGTGTGTGTGTACACCTTTTTTTCACAGTCAGATTGTTGTAATTCCTAACTGCTCCTACGCTCCAGGCTTGTATCCTGTGTAACCCTGACACTTTGGCATTTGGGTAACAGGAACAGGGGGAGTGGTTTGATCAGCGATTTGGCACGTAACCGTAAACAGATTTGATTACAGCAACCGCGGCCTTCTGGAGCAGAACCGGGTGAATATGTGAGCCAAAGAGCGAGTGGGTTGTGGAGAGATGATGTGCAGAATGAAGCTCCTTATTTTCCTCGTGTTTACTGTGTTCGTTGTGTCCACACACACACATTCAACACACACCATTTATTCATTCATTCCTCCTGCGCAACAACATTCCCCCGAGAACGATTGCTACACACTGTGATATGATGACTCGCGGTACATTCAGGGGCCGTGACCAGGGTCGACATTTTAGTGAGGTCCACATTGCAGAAATGTGTCTTGGGTAATATCTGACAATGCTTGTATTCTCCATCAATTTTAATTTCTGTTATTTTATCATTTCATTCTTCATCTGACTCCAAATATGGCAGGGATATTCTGCTAAAATTCCCACTACAAAGGTCCAGTTGCATGAAATTCCTTACATACAAATGTCCAAATAAGCACCTAACATGCCTGAAGGTGAACCTTTTAATGCTTAACCACTACAGATTAGTTCGTGGGTATAAGTAAGACACTTTGAAGTGGTTACGTTTTGTTTCGCAGTGTCGCTTCATGTTACCGCTTTTGACTAGCGCCATGAACAGATCTATTTACAATTTGACGCAGGGAGAATAAACACATACTTCATTGTCCAATCATCTTTAAACATTCTGTTTTCATCAACAAGGTTTTTCTTTTTAAATTAAAGCCACATTTGTTGGTTTGATATTCAATCCCGGAGAGGATAAATAAAAGTAGAAATCTGTGAAAACTCCGTCCTTTCTGAGCTAATGTCTCTAGCCGTGTAGCTAGTCTCTGGTCCAGTGAGCTACTCTTCAGCTAAATAATTTACCACAACAGAGGAGTTAATACAGAAACTGTGCTGGTTCATGTTTAGAAAACTAGAGTTGCTGAACTACAGCCAGTTTTTTTTTTTATAAGTTTATCTGCTCTGCTACAGTACTTGATTCGGTTGGCTAAAATACTTTGTTGTATCTGCATCCAAATCTCAATCCACCAGTTGACGATCTCTTAGTGAGACTGTTTAATTTTTATTGAATTTTGGTTTACAAGCCTAATTTATGTGTTTACTTCTGAATTATGTTGCACGATACTCTGACATCAACACAATAGCTAATCATGCTCGTCGTGTGTTATTAATGAGTAATGTTACACAATGCGACAGCTTACAATGGAACTAATATTGACTGTTTATTTATAGCCAACTAGCAAGATGATTTGGCTAGCATCACGGTTACGCCAACTGCGGCGCAGGGCTACGATTCCCATCAGCCACTGCACCTCAACAGATCACGCCACATGACTGTTCACACCTGATTCCCGTTTTGGTTTAATGAGCACAAGTATTTAAGTCACGTCTTGCGCTTCACACTTTGTCTAGTTTTGTCTTCTGTTGCTGTTATATGGTCCGTTATGTTCCTTAGTTCTTGTGTGTCTTTATGAATCATGTTCCTAGTTCAGGTTTGTGAGTTTCTAAGTCTACAGTGTTTGGATCGTGTGTTTGTTTTCATTAGATTCAAATCTGCACTTGCATCCGCCTACGCTCTCTTTACATGGCAGCTAGCGACATTATGAGTAATTGAAATAAAAAGAAATAAATAAAAAGGTGAGGTTTGCTTCGTACAATCCGTTAATTGCCACCACAAACTCTCACAATTATAGCAAAGCTCTGTATGTCATTTATGAGTCGATAATACATTATGCGCAATAATGCACATCTCTCATCAAGAAAAAAACAATCTGCTAGCATAGCACCTCAAGAGAGCTAAACAAATACGCAAATGGTCTATATGCAAACTTTAAGCTGATCTGAGAACAAATTCAAGAACAAATCCTTACATCTGGTCCTGGAATGGAGGTTTTAGCATACAGTAGGCTACGTTTTGACACTCTACATCCTGTCATTAACACAAACGCGAAACTTCTGATCTCATACTTCGATGATTTTCCAGCTACATCTGTACGAACAATATTCTTTAAGGTGCCAATTGTTTGCGGCTACATCCATGCAGAGGTTGTAGTACCATAAACCTTGTCTTGCTTTGGATTGTCTGGCTTTAATATTAATAATAAAACTAGCTATAACTAGCAATATTCATCTATATGATAAGGCTGTATCTGTATCTGCATTCGGATTTTAACGTGAAGTGGGCGTGGCCTAAACTGGAAGGATTTTTTTTCTTTCGTTCTTTCTTTCTTTCAATCAAATATGAACCCTACCACTGTGCCTTGGAAACACTGACAAAGACAGGGAGAAGGTGAAGAAGGCTAACACAGGCTTCATCTGAGACTGGGAAGAGGTAACACCCTGAGAGATATCCACCCTTTTCCACATACATGAGCTCACTCTCTGACACGGGCGAGAGAGTTTACCCTCCTATATGGCTGTG
>CM040456.1:1601757-1604257 GCA_022758105.1 Pangasianodon gigas | reverse complement strand
CAGTAGTTGTGATATATATGTTAAGTGTATCCTATAAAATGGCTGCTATAATCTTGTTTATACACAAGAACCCCTGATATTTCTCTTCACACTAAAAGTATATAAATCTCTACAAAATGTTTCAGTGAATTTAGGGAGAAATTCAAGATTCAGGAGCTTAAATGAACTCCAGTTGATCTTTTATTGAAATTCAAGCTCAGCTCTTATTTAGGCTTCCCATAACAAGTGGAACATTATGTCACGTTATGTCATGTTATGTCTGCTCTTAAACCCTGGTTCTGTAACAGCAGGATATCTGTATCCTGCTCGAGCTTCCTTCACGTAATATTTTAGCTGGGAAAAGATCCAAAACACACATTTCTCATGGGCCAGGTTAAACGGTTTGTTCTTCAGTTTCCTCTGGTTCAGACACTGAAATATGCGGGTTAGAGAGTCAGTGCCTTTCAGTTTTCTCCCTCAGTGTAACACTGAAATAAATACAATTACAATTAAATTACACAATTTTCACAAACATCCATTAACATCTTGGTAATTAATACAGAAACATTTTTAAATCACATAATTATCTAATTAACGATCCTTTTAAAAATATTGGTATTATAATAAATTAATGATGGTGATTGAATTTAATTAAGAACTGACAAATCAGTGAAAGCACAGGAATGATTACTTGATTTAACTATTTGAATAGCTTTAAAAAGAACAATGTGAGCATCACAGGGGAAAAAAGTGTATAAATATGTGTAAGAGTTTTATGTAAGAAAGCGAATAAATCTCACACATGATTGTTTCTTTATGATCTGTATTTTAAACTCAAACTCTGTAGCTCTACATAATAATTATTTATTAGCTAATTCCTTGAAAATAGGCACATAGTTCATGAAACAAAAGCTGAAAGAAAAAAAAGAAAATGGCATTCACGTAAATACTGTAGGTTTAATCGGTGCAGTTCCACCACCAGCCTCACGATGGCGGTATTGCGCATGCGTCAACACTGCAGAGGAGCGCAGAAGAAGAACGTACTTCCGCATAAACAGGAACTTAACCGCTAAGACAGACAGTCATGATATAAATACATACAAATATATATATATATATATATATATATATATTTTAATTATAATTGTGTACTTTATAAAAATAAGTATAAAGATAATGAACTCGCTGGTGGGATATGGAGTCTCCTCTGAGTCAGAGGATGAAGAGGAAACACAGAGCGGAGCAGCAAAGTAAGAACAGGATCATAACAAATAATAATAATAATAAAATCAAATAATAATCATCATAAAATCATAGCAAGACTAATAATTACTTAATTAGCTAAGTAATAGAAGCTTCTAGCCACCAGTTTAGCATCATGCACAGTGCGTTCTTAAATCACGCTTAAAAACACGACTTAAATGTGAACTATATTATAGACAGAGTCAAGTTTAATGTACACTTCCGCCTTCAGACTTTAGGCCACGCCCCCTACCTGAGTCTGCTGTTCATACAGTGTTAGAAACCTGTTAGAGACTCAGCATCTGATTCAGACACGCAGATTACAGGATGCTGAACTGCAGGCCATAAAGTTCTGTTACTTCAGGAGGTAGTATTTTTTTATATATAATAAATGTCTGTGTGCAGGAAAGAGGAGAATGAGTCCATTCAGAAGAAATCACGCAATTTCCTGTTGGAATCTGGATCAGCGTCCAGTGAGTCCGGTTCAGAGTCTGAGCGAGATGAAGAGCAGGAAGAGGAACGTGCTCCAGTGAACGTCTGCTCATCCTCAGAGCTCCCGCTTCCTCCCACAGTCAGTTCTGCTTCTAATAAACTGCCGTCGCCTGCTCTGGGGAGGTTCTGCGTTCCGGCCAGCAGCAGCGTGTTCGCGAACCCGTTTAAAGAACGAGATGAACAGAAACTCAACGCGCTCCAGAAACACGTCCCACTCACGTCCCACGCCCGGCCCACGCACATCGGAGGGAAGAGGGTGTGTGTGGCCTACAGGAAAGATGGCCGCTGCCGTTTCGGAATCCGTTGCAAGTTTGCTCACGACAGCGACCTGCAGCAGAGCGTAGCAGAACCCTCTGTCTCAGACTCGGACGCGAGTAATGCTGCGACACACACTCCGGCCTGCAGGGAGTCAGCTGTAGAGAGAGACAGAGAAGACGAGGAGGAGAACCAGAGCAGGAGGAAGAAGCACAGAGTGGGAGTGAGTGACAGTCTCATCCCTCCCAAACGGGCGCTGAAGCAGTACGCCATGCAGAAGAACAACGTCTCACACACACACGTGAAGACAGGGTGTGAGAAATAAGATCTGAACTCAGGGTACAGTGTGTGTGTGTGTGAAATTGCCCCAGGTGTGAGATGCTGTGTGAAAGATTGCTGTTTCATCCAGGGTGTGTTTTTAGCAGATAATTCTAGATATAAGATAACTCCTTCACTGAGACTCACACAGAGGCCACACCCCCTTCACTGAGACTCACACATAGGCCACGCCTCCTTCACTGAGACTCACACA
>CM040456.1:1556702-1569299 GCA_022758105.1 Pangasianodon gigas | reverse complement strand
GTCTCTATCCGGCCTCCTTCCTGCCCTGAACACATAACGTGCTTGTTTTACAAATATAACTGAATTTTCTTCCTGGGCATTACGTAAGGAATAAAACACAACAGTGTGGTGTGAAGAAGTGGCGTTATTGTTCCCACCCTGAAGCTGATTCATTTCCTATAACAGCACATCCCCAAGTGTTTTATTCCTCTTCTACCACAGTGACTCACCAACTATTACAATTTGAAAGAAATGATGTTCTAGAAAATTAATCAACACCTGGATTCTGACCAATCACAATCCAGAACACTATGGGATAAATCGTTATAGTGTCTTATAGAGTTGTGCAAACATAAATGCACTTTGTAGAAACTGAAACTAGATTTTCAGGACTCTTATCATTCAGAGATTTGAAAGAAAACATGTGCAGGCCACGCCTACAGGTCGTATTGAGTTTCAGTGGCCTGGCAGCAAAGGTCAGAGCAAAAACTCAGCCAAATGTCACACTTTACACAAGTTTCCTCCAATGTAGTCAATCAGGAAGGACATGCTTGGTTTGTTCTTGTAGTTCTGCTGTTCTGTGGCTAACATTGCAGTGCAAAACTAAAGAAGCTAACGTTACACTCCAAAAGCTTTTCTGTGTTTGAAATCTACTGTATGTCTCATATTCAAATGTAGATCAAAAATCATTTTAATTGGCAGAGCACTGAGGAATCCTGTGTTGAACAAGAAGTAAATGTCAACATGAAGAAAGGGGAAAAATGCATTGATTCATTATGATCCATTATGATTCATTATGATCCACTGTAATTCATTATGATTCATTATAATTCATTATGACCCATTGTGATCCATTATGATCCAGTGTAATTCATTATGATCCATTATGATTCATTATAATTCATTATCATTCATTGTGATCCATAATGGTTCATTATAATGCATTATAATTCATTATGATCCATTATGATCCATTGTGATCCATTATGATCCAATGTAATTCATTATGATTCATTTTGATTCACTATGATCCATTATGATTCATTACAGGTACCTGAAGACTTGAAACACTTAATCCTGTTCTAGTTTCAGTTTCTACAAAGCGCCGTTGTTTGCATGACTAATTGTTTATACCACAGCGCTGCTGAGTTCTGCATTCTGATTGGTCAGAAGGTGTTGATTAATTTTCTATATCAGCAGCTCTGACAGTAGTGCAGGTTTATATTAATGCGCTCTTTCTAATATGTTATTGTTTCTATAGCAACAGCTCATTCACAAGAACTTGTAAAGTGGACACTCCGCTAATAATAAACAAATTAAAAAACGTTTGATCGGTGATAAATGATTGACGTTTTCTGTAAGGAGATGTTTATTCAACACTTACGGAAGGAGTGACCAGTGTCAGAGGTAAAGTCGTAACTTAAAGTTTTACAGGTTTTCTCCGTAACATGACAAGCATGTTTTTTTTGACACATGACATGTGTGTTTTTTTTTTTTGTCTTATTAACTTCAAGAGAGAAAAAAGAGAGTCCTTTGAAGGAACGGCTGTTTATAGCTGCTATAACGTAAGTGACAACAGGAACTAATTTGTTCTGCAGAAGTTCCACAACATTACATGTAAATATAAATGGATAAATAGTACAATGTCTCATTCTTTTGTCAATTAACCTGTAATCATTGACATATTGTTGAGGAATAATAGGAATAATATACTTGGGACGTGCTGTTAATATAATAAAGTAATAAATCTTGGTGTTGTAACAGTAACTCTGCTTCATCACACCACCCTGTTGTTGATTATTTTCCTATAATGCACACCCCGTTGTGTTTCATTCCTTACTAATGAAATGTAGTTATGATATTTAGTGCATAGGTGCCTTAAAATGAAACTAACCTGCCGTAGTAACACGTAGTGTTGAGCCATGATCTGTCTCGACCTGACCTGCAATAAGAAACACCAGCATTAACAACAACAACAAGAAACATGACGTTGAACGCTGCATACAGTAAATAATGCAGCTTACAAACTTAAACTATATGAACATAGTACGTTTTTCTAAACCTCAGATCAAATGTATAGCGACTGTTCAGCATGTCTGCACTACATTTAAGCAGGTTTGAGACTAATATTAGAAGTTAATAAGCTATAATGATAAATAATAACAGCGCATGTCATTAAATGACTCAGAACTCGACTTAACTCCTATTAGGAAGCATGTCTTTCCAAATTAACCTAAGTTTACAATTACATACGAGCACAAACTGAAAATTAACATAACGCACGATATTTAAAGACCTTAATAAAACGTAAAAAGTGATAAAGAGAGAAAGAATTGATTACCTGGAGCTTGATCTTCCCCCTGGCTCGCCATCGTACAGTAACCTCTGGTGGCTGAACGCACCCTTATATGATAGCCATAAGCCCCGCCCACTAGCCCACTTTGATTGGGTAAAAGCCAGAATACTAAGCCGTGATTGGACCATGAAGATGTCGATCAAGGAAAGGCACAACTTCCGCGTTATGTATTTCTCCTGAAGCGAAGTGTTTCTTTGGAAATTCACAGCTTGCCAGAGCGTCATGTGTTTTTTATGAGACATAGTTGTAAAATAACAAACTTAAACAGCTTTCATGCAACATAATTTCATAATAATTCACCGAATTTAAAATAAATACAGCTGAGAAATATGTTTTCTGTGACATTTGTTTTGGTTATGTCTCATAAAAATACTTTCTGGATCGAGTTGCAAACATTTCTTTAAAAAGAGATCAACACTGATATTTGTTTGAAGAATTTAGATATTACATTTCAGCTACAAACACAAAGTATCTTTTGTAATATACTTAAATTAATTCTTAATTGATTCATTATTAATATGAATATGAATACCTTCAGCAGAATGAATGCTTTTCTGCTGATCTCTGTGACTTTACATGGTTGTTGGTGCCAGTTTGAGGATTTGAGAAACTGCTGATCTCCTGCTGGGATTTTCACACACAACAGTCCCTAGAGTTTTCACAGAATGATGAAAAAAAAAAAAAAAACCACTGAGTGAGCAACAGTTCTGTGGGTGGAAACACCCTGGTGATAAGAGAAATCAGAGGAAAACAGGCAGACTGGCCTGAGCTGCCAGGAAAGATAGAGTAACTCTTATAATCACTCTTTACAACCGTGGTGAGCAGAAAAGCATCTCAGCATGTACAAAACATCAAACCTTGAGGTGGATGAGCTACAACAGCAGAAGACCACATCAGGTTCCTCTCCTGTCAGCCAAGAACAGAAATCTGAGACTATCATGGGCACAAACTGACTGAAACTGGACAGATGAAATTATAAAAAAAAAAAAAAAAATCACCTGGTCTTTTTCTAATCTTCAGCTGTCCAGTTTGTGAGAGTCTGTGCCCATGATAGTCTCAGAATCCTGTTCTTGGATGACAGGAGAGGAACCTGATGTGGTCTTCTGCTGTTGTGGCTCATCCACCTCTAGAGACTGTTGTGTGTGAAAATCCCAGGAGATCAGCAGTTTCTGAAATACTCAAACCAGCCCATCTGGTACTAACAACCATGCCACGGCCTCCTGTCAGTCATTTTATAGACACTCCCTAACACCCCTTCACTCCACCCACATCTCGGTCTAAAATCAGCAAGCACCTCCAACCGCTGTAAGTTCTGTGGGCAGAGCTTTGTGCACACGGCCAGGAATTTGAAATATTTCAAATCTCACTGAACTGTTGAGACATAATCTTGACAAATTATGACAAATCTTACCTAATGCACCATTAACTTCTTGTTTGTGGAAAAAAAACCACAGCAACTTGCAGAATAATGTCGTGTCATGAATGTAAGACAGGAGTCTAAAAGAAAAACATCCCACAAATAGGATTTAAATGATTTTATTTGAGGTAAAAATAATTCCTCATACACCACGACTGCATCATGGAAAATCCTCTACATCATTATTAATTAATAAATAAAGTGCAGCTCAGCTCTCAAATCAACCAGGCAGTTATCTTAACTCAAGTCTGTAGTTGAGGGTAAAATTAGATGAAATTGAATGTATTTAGCAGTGACATGTCTTTGTCAGGCTTTTTTATTTACAATAAAACAAGCTAACTGCCTGCAAAAAATACAATAGCATTGTACAATTACGATATAATATGTAACAAAGTTTATAGTAGCTTCATAAATTGAATAAAAACATAAAAAGGCAAAACACACCAGATGTGCATTGTCCATTCTTCATTTTCTAGAAATAGAGTTAAAAAACCTTGCTGTATTTTTTTTTGGAGTTAATTAAGAGAAGGTTCACCGCCATCTTGCTCTGACTAAAGTGACCTGAACGTACCTGACTTCTTAATTTTGACTTTAACTCGTAAATGCTAAATAACTCGTAAACTTCCCAGGAGGACTTGAACACACTGTAAGAGCATAACTGCAGAGCACAGAGGGGGCGGGACTAAGAAACACCTTCACTGTAAAAATCACGCACAAAATACCAAATTTCTGCAATTTAACAGAAGAAATTAAGAATCATTTGCTGTACAGTGTGTGTCAGGACGTGAGAGCCTGAGGGACAGCGAGACACAGAGTGTCCTGCACACACCCTCAATACACACACCATGTTCACACACTCACCTGTCAGATTTGTTGTTGTTGTTGTTGTTTGCTTGTTATGTTTTTTGAAACTACGTAAAAGTTAGGCAGCTCTGATTTGGATTGGAGTGAAGCTAATTTCAGGACTGGAAAAATGCCTGAAACGTAAAAGCAAGCAAGATGCACTGCACAGCAATATTCCGAATCATAGTTTTTCCAGGGTATCTTTTACACTGGTTTGGAAATTGCACCGTTTCAGATCGCAAGATCCTGCAGCGGATCGTGAGGACAGCTGAGAAGATCATCGGGACGTCTCTCCCCTCTTACACCACATGCATCTGCAAAGCCACAAGCATTGAGGATAAACCCCCCACGCACCCTCACACAAACTCTTCAAGCCATCAGACTCCTCAATACTCAGAGTCTGGACTGACAACACACACACACACACACACACACACACTCAACTGAACACCACGCCACTCCCTTTGCAATCTTTGCACATTTCTTTCTCAAATTGCTGCTAAAACATCACAATCAAAATATTGTATTGACCACCTGCACTCTTGCTGCTAAATAGCATATTTACATCTACAGCATTTATTTTTATATTGTAATATATATAGGCTTATCTATCTATCTATCTATATATATCTATATCTATCTATATCTATATATATATATATATATATATATATATATATATATATATTTGTAATATAAATATCTTTTTGCACTTTATTCCACACTAGAACTGTGTCCTGGTCGGCGCTGCGCTGTCCTTTACTGTGCCTATTGTCCTGTTTAGTAATTGTTGTACTGTCTTGCGCTGTTGCACACGTTTGCACACGTGCACTTTATGTAGTCCTGTGTAGTTGTGTGTAGTCTTTAGTTAGTTGTGTGTAGTCTCATGGAGCTCTGTGTTGTTTATGTAGCACCATGGTCCTGGAGGAACGTTGTTTCTTTTCACTGTGTACTGTACCAGCTGTATGTGGTTGAAATGACAATAAGCCACTTGACTTGACATTACATGATTATTACAGGTCTAGAAACATTTTTAAACATGACAAACTGCACCTTTCAAAATCAGGGAAACACTAAGTGCTGCAGACTTCAGGAATGGGGTTTGACTCTTAACACACTCTTAAAAAGGTGTCAGGGTTTTTCGGAGCCTGAACGCAGCTGATCACAGGTCAGTTTTCTCCTCGTAGCGGCAGATACACGCAGCTCTCTGGCTGTCCAGGTAGGGTTTACAGCCCAGGTGCACGATGGCATCGAAGAGCAGAGTCACCGCCGAGTTGCACTCTGATTCACGGAGAAACAACAGGATGAAAAAGTCACAGTGATAAACACAGGACTACAGTCATAGTGCACAATTAAACGTGTGTCAAAGACAGAAACAAATATGGAAGTGAAAAATGAAGGTCATTGTTTAAAGACTTCAGTAATGACTGAATGCCTTTAGTGAAGAAATAGATAAAAATAAAAATCTAAACAGAGTCACACTACAGCATTGGTACATGGATGAAGGTGAGGAAACAACTCTTTGGAATAGAGTCTATGAAAAAGATTCCTTGGAATTGACTCTTTGAAACTCACTTTTTCAATTCAATTCAATTCAATTTTATTTGTATAGCGCTTTTAACAACGGACATTCTCACAAAGCAGCTTTACAGAAATATACAAACTCAGGATATAAATTTTAAACTTGTGAATTTATCCCTAAGGAACAAGCCAGAGGTGAGGGTGGTGAGGAAAAACTCGCTGAGATGATATGAGGAAGAAACCTTGAGAGGAACCAGACTCAAAAGCGACCCCATCCTCATCTGTGTGACACCGGATAGTGCGATTATAAATCATTCCCTTCTGTAACTGTGTACTACATGGACAAATAGTGCGATTGTGTAACCATGAAAGTTCATTGCAGCTTTCACATGAAGTCTGTTTTGTTGAAGTTATCATCTGTTCACTGATGGAGACCTGAGTGCGAAACTGCTCATGGGCCCTCACGGCCAGACTGTGCAATAGTTTCTTCCCCCAAGCCATCAGACTCCTCAACACTCAGGGACTGGACTGAAAAAACACACACACTCAACTGAGCATCACCCCATCCTCTTTGCAATATTTGCACACACCTGTATTCAATTTCTGCTGCTATAAATATTTATTATAGATCGATATATATATTAATATCTTCACCTGGCTGCTATGTTTACATTCAGCAACTTATTTTTGCACTACTGTCATAAGTGTCACTTTTTTATTAGTACTGTGAGCTACTCGGTGCTGCACTGTAACTCACCGGGCCCAGTGTCTTGTTTTAATAGTTTTGTACTGTCTTGTGCCGTCTGTACATGTTTGCACTGTGCACTTTATGTAAATATATGTAATGTCTACTGTAGTTCTGTGTTTTGTTTTATGTAGCATCATGGTCCTGGAGGAACGTTGTTTCATTTCACTGTGTACTAACTAGCTGTATATGGCTGAAGTGACAATAAAGCCACTTGACTTGACTTGACTCATGGGAATTGCAGTCCAAAGGCATCTTCATGGTTTCAGAGTGGTACCGTTCTCAGTATTCTCACTGATCTTCAGGCTGGCCGTGTGAAGCCGTCCTCAGCAGGAGCTGAGGATTTCGATTCTTTGAAATAGACTCAGTGTAACTGTCTCTGGAAGCGTCTATCTTTGGAATTGATTTTTCAGAATCGAGTCTCTGAAACAGACTTTACAGAATCAACTCTCCGTGGAACTGACTCTATGGAATCGGCTATTTGAAACAGATCCTATCGAATCCACTGTATCTGGAAGCCGATCTTTTGATTTGAAATAGACTCAATATGTGGAATAGACACAGGACGTGAAAAGTCAAGGTCATTATTACACACTCAATGACTTCATTGAAAAAAAGGTCTAGTTCCTTTGGAATTGACTTGGAAACACGCAGGAAGTTTACCATAATCTGTAGTGAGTGTGTATCTGTTGGATTCCATCCCTGATGGTTTTTAAAGTCTTTGTCCAGTTAGAAGTGTTGTGTTCAGACTCCTCCAGTCCTTCACTGCACAGAAATGTTCCACACAGCAGGAGCAGGAGCAGGAGCAGGACAGCTGACACACGGAGCTGCTTCATAACCACTCAGGTTTCACTTCACCTCAGAGAGGAAACAGCTTCCTACATCTGTACACCTCGCAACTGTTTCACCTTTCATCACACAACACCAAAACACACACGCAACAGCCAATCACAGCACAGCACAGGACAGCACAGCACAGCAGCCAATCACAGCACAGCAGAGCACAGCAGCCAATCACAACACAGCACAACAGCCAATCACAGCACAGCAGCCAATCACAACACAGCACAACAGCCAATCACAACACAGCACAACAGCCAATCACAGCACAGCAAGCAGCCTTGAATTTTAATTCCTTTCATCTTTAACAAGTAAGACTTTTAGTTATTGAAATTTGTTCTCCAGAGCAGAAAGGACCATGTTTCTAGTCAGGAGTCAAATTCTGCTCAGAGAACACATTTCAAATAATTTAATATCTAATGCTTAAAAAAGGATATAAAAGAAAATGCTGTATGTATATTTATTTACAGTATTTATTTACTTATTTGTGTGTGTGTGTGTGTGTGTGTGTGCGTGTGTGTGTGACAGGAAAACAATATTCTTCTATATTTCTCTTCACTGGAACTTAATATAATTTGAAGGAGTTAAAAGTGTTGCAATCATTCAACATCATTCTTATTTTCACTTAAAGGTGCAATAGTCGATTTTTTTAATTTTCTCACTTGTACAAATAACCTGGAAAAATATGTAGAACATGATAAAAAAGAATAATAGTTTGAGCCATGACCTCTGCACAAGTGAATTATGTGGCTGAGAAAACCTCTTAGGAAAACTGAGTAATAGCCCAGGATTCTTGTTGACGTTTGGATATGCAGTCAAGCTGTCAGTCATTTTATAGACACGCCCCAACACCCCTTTACTCCACCCACATCTCAGTCTGAAATCAGCAAGCACTCAGCGCAGCCAGATAATTCTCCTGTGAACAAAAGAAACACAATGTGCTTTAAAAAAAATTAACGATAAGAAAAGCAGTAAAGGCGGAATAACACTGGCAGTGCTTTCTGAAGAGTAAGAGGAGTAATTTATTACTGGTGAAGGAGATCAAGCTGGAAACAGAATTAACGATGTTGCTCCTGGACACGTCTGTAAACACAATCTGTATAACGCTTTGAATTGTTTAGATAGATAGATAGATAGATAGATAGATAGATAGATAGATAGATAGATAGATAGACTCCAAGGGGAAATTCGGAAATGGCCAGCTGTATATAATGAATTAAGCAGGTCTGTTATTTTATTACAAAGACAAAAGTTTAGCGATGGCACGTGATCAATCAGTCTGAGCTGAAATTTGGGAACTGTTGAGACATAATCTTGACAAATTATGACAAATCTTACCTGATGCTCCTTTAACTTCTTGTTTGTGGAAAAAAAACACAGCAACTTGCAGAATAATGTCGTGTCATGAATGTAAGACAGGAGTCTAAAAGAAAAACATCCCACAAATAGGATTTAAATGATTTTATTTGAGGTAAAAATAATTCCTCATACACCACGACTGCATCATGGAAAATCCTCTACATCATTATTAATTAATAAATAAAGTGCAGCTCAGCTCTCAAATCAACCAGGCAGTTATCTTAACTCAAAGACTTTTCCATTTTACACCATTCCATATAAAACCTGATGGTCTGTTTCCGTAAAGGAAAAGACAGGACTCGAACATTTCTGTCACTCTACAGACTGCTGCAGTGAGATTTCATATTAAAACAAACAGTGTGTGTAGCCACAGCGCTACTCAGGAGCACCAGCAGGAATTCTGGGAAATAATGTGTGTTCCCCGAGTTCCTCTGTGTGTTCAGAGCTCTTCTATCATCATCGCTTTCCCCAGCAGTGCTGCTTACAGTAACCGTTTACTAACACTCATACGCACTGTGCAGTTATTTACAGGCAAAAGGAATGAAATGTAAATGCAAATTCAAATACCCAACAATTCTAATCCAGGTTTTTACACTGTTTACTGTGCGATTAAAAATTACAATTCACATGCTCATAACCTTCATATTACACCACTCCAGGGTTTTACAGAAATTTTGTAAAATTTTCGAGGGGGGCGGGACTAAGAGCCCAACATTAGAGAGAAGGAGGGTGGTACCAAGAGCCCAACATTAGATAGGAGAAAGGGCGGGGCTAAGAGCCCAACATTAGAGAGAAAAGGGGTGGGGCTAAGAACCCAATATTAGAGAGAAGAGGGGGCGGGGCTAAGAGCCCAACATTAGAGAGAAAGGGGGCGGGGCTAAGAACCCAATATTAGAGAGAAGAGGGGGCGGGACTAAGAGCAAAACATTAGAGAGAAGGGGCGGGGCTAAGAACCCAACTTTAGAGAGAAGAGGGGGCGGGGCTAAGAGCAAAACATTAAAGAGAAGGGGGCAGGGCTAAGAGTCCACCATTAGAGAGAAGAGGGGGCGGAGCTAAGAGGCCAACAGATGTAAAGTACAAACAAATTGTGTGAGTAATGACAAAAATGTCCCGTTAGAAGAGGAAATAAAAAATTGTTACAGATTTAAAGTTACAGATTTACAAGATTCTGAGTTTGTCACTGTGTTCATGTCTGATAATTTCTGATCATATCAACTCCATAAAGCACTGAACAAACACAAAACACGTGCATAGTGAACTTTTCTCATCCCTGAAACACATTAAGGCCTGATTTAAAAAAAAAAAAAAAAGACTAACAGTCACAGTCAGGAGACTTTAAAAGCTTGTCTGGTTTGGGATGATGTCGGGTTTCCAGAAAAAAATAAATAAAAAATCTTGTCCAGTGGCTGAGGATTTCAGTTAGAGCACTGATTAGTGAGGAGCCTCAGTGTTTGGGATGAAGCCTCATTTACTCCGAGACCAAAACTGCATTTGTAGATCATCATTTTTTTACTCAAACTGCCACAGTGATGCAAAACCTCTGGAACAGACTACTGTTTCCTCCAAAACATCCGATTCGTGTTGTATATGATGTGATAATGAAGTGAATCAGGAGGATTAAAGGAGCGGTAAATTTTGGCACCCTCTGCTGTCTGTAAAGTGAACTGCAACTGCAATGATAAAAAAACTGAAACTTTTCTCTTCTGTCTCTTCAGACAAAAACTGTTTTAAGCACGTAAGCTTCATAAGTTACCATTTAAAGAAAGCCACAGCTGAGCAGCTCTGATTTTGATTGGGGACGGAGCTAATTTCAGGGCCGGAAAAATGTAAACTTAAAAACTAGCAGGATGCACTGCATAGCAATATTATGAACCATAGTTTCTCTGAAGTATCTTTTATATTATTTGATTATTACAGGTTTAGAAACACTTTTAAACATCACACACGGCACCTTTAAAACGAGGGAAAACATTAAACTGTGCAGTGCTGCAGACTTCGATGGCGGAGTTTTGACTCTTCAGATGTTCCTCAAAGGCGTCAGGGTTTTTCGGAGCCCGAACGCAGCTGATCACAGGTCAGTTTTCTCCTCGTAGCGGCAGATACACGCAGCTCTCTGGCTGTCCAGGTAGGGTTTACAGCCCAGGTGCATGACGGCATCGAAGAGCAGAGTCACCGCCGATTCACACGCTGATTCACAGACAAACAACAGGATGATAAATACAGTAACTCTTAATAGAATAATCACATGAGTGACAAATGAAGACCAAGACAATAATGAATTAAAGAAAAGGTATTAATTATTATTATTAATATTCACTGTAAGTTCATGGATGAATTACAGACTGTAGAATCATCTATTTGCTATGATCTGTTTGGAGCTTTCTGGAATCAGTTCTTTCAAACTGACTCTTTGGAGGAGACTCTTTGGTGGAGACTCTTTGGTGGAGACTCTCTGGAGGAGACTCTCTGGAGGAGACTCTCTGGAGGAGACTCTCTGGAGGAGACTCTACAGAATTGACTCTTTGGAGGAGACTCTACAGAATTGATTCTTTGGAGGAGACTCTACAGAATTGATTCTTTGGAGGAGACTCTTTGGAGGAGACTCTCTGGAGGAGACTCTACAGAATTGATTCTTTGGAGGAGACTCTACAGAATTGACTCTCTGGAGGAGACTCTACAGAATTGACTCTCTGGAGGAGACTCTACAGAATTGACTCTCTGGAGGAGACTCTACAGAATTGACTCTCTGGAGGAGACTCTTTGGAGGAGACTCTACAGAATTGATCCTTTGGAGGAGACTCTACAGAATTGACTCTCTGGAGGAGACTCTCTGGAGGAGACTCTCTGGAGGAGACTCTCTGGAGGAGACTCTTTGGAGGAGACTCTACAGAATTGATCCTTTGGAGGAGACTCTACAGAATTGACTCTCTGGAGGAGACTCTCTGGAGGAGACTCTCTGGAGGAGACTCTATACTCTTTATCACAGACTCTCTGGAACTGACTCTTCAGAGTAGATCCTTTGGAAAGGTCTCTCAATTCCAAAGCCTGAAATCACAGACTCGACTCTTTTCCAACATTAGATAACTGTCATTAAAGATCTGCGCTGTAGCTCATTAGAGTAACATTGCTTTATAGCCACCAGTTTAGCATGATGCTGTAAATCTGCATGTGTAATTAACATGTCTCAGACTCACTCAAAACTTGCTCCAGTCCGGAAACACGCAGGAAGTTTACCTTGTACGCTCTGGTCCAGTCCCAGTGTGGTCTGTACATTCCTACAGATGGTCTCCAAGCAAACTTGGAACTGATCATCACAGTCGTGTTTCTCTCGTCCACATGTATCATAGCAGCGGTCGTGCTGATTACAGCATCTCGTCATAGATGGAATCCCGATATCAAACTGAAGACGAGAGAAAAGAGGAAAAAGTTTTCTGTTTGTGTAAATCCAGAGTACAGCTGCTGAATCTGTACATTGTAATGTAAGGAAGAACACACTTGGGGGTGTGCTGTTATAGGAAAATAATTAACAACAGCGTG
>CM040456.1:1512739-1529006 GCA_022758105.1 Pangasianodon gigas | reverse complement strand
TAACGTAAGCGAGAACGTTTATAGCTGCTGTAACGTAAGCGAGAACGTTTATAGCTGCTATAACGTAAGCGAGAACGACTGTTTATAGCTGCTATAACGTAAGCGAGAACGTTTATAGCTGCTATAACGTAAGCGAGAACGTTTATAGCTGCTATAACGTAAGCGAGAACGTTTATAGCTGCTGTAACGTAAGCGAGAACGACTGTTTATAGCTGCTATAACGTAAGCGAGAACGTTTATAGCTGCTGTAACGTAAGCGAGAACGTTTATAGCTGCTATAACGTAAGCGAGAATGTTTATAGCTGCTATAACGTAAGCGAGAATGTTTATAGCTGCTATAACGTAAGCGAGAATGTTTATAGCTGCTATAACGTAAGCGAGAACGTTTATAGCAGTGACTCCGCTTCACCACACCACCCTGCTGTTGATTATTTTCCTGTAACAGCACGACCCGGAGAGGTTTATTCCTTACAGATCACCTTACTGATTAGTGGAACACAACCTACAGGGGAGGAAGTTTAAAAGTTTAAAGGTTTTGCTCAGTAATATTTAATAAAGTTAATAATAAAGATCTGATTTCTCACAGAAACTAAACATTGTGATGTAATATTCGGTTTTTATCCGTTAGAAATTAAATTAAATTAAATTACTTATTAATCTAAACAGCAAAAGCTGAACAAAAGCAGCCTTCTGACATATTTCTACTTATATTTTAATATTTATTTATATCATTTTTTATTATTATAATTTAATTATTTATTATTTTATGACATCAGCACATTATTAATTCTATTAACATTATTATTTATTCATCACACGACATTATTAACATTATTTATAATTATATTCTATTATTTATTCTATTTATAAGTTTAATATATTTATATGTTTATATATATTTAGATTAAATCCATTATATTAACATGCTAATGTTAGCATTACAATTTGTGATGCTAACTAGCTAACACACATTTCCGTTTCCGGAACAAACAACAACAACTTCTAAATAAATATTTATTAATTTATGAACTAAAATTCATAATAATATGCTAAATGACACATTTGTCAACATTTCAGGCTAGCTAGTTTAGCCTGCTAACTGAGCTAACACAGCTAAGCTAAGCTAGCGCAACCTGTAGCGAAGGATAACGATAATATTTTTCGACAGTCTCCGTTTATTAACATTTCTCACTTTAAAAAATAATTTTATTCATTAAAATTAAAATTTTAACGCAAATTTGAGTCATGATTTAAAGGTATCTCCACTCTGAATGGGCTCAATCCCAAACGACTCCATGTTAAACATCAAGAGCACTAGATGTTGCGCGTAATCGCGTTCACTACGTTCACTACGTAGTGCACTTGTGTAGGGAGCAAGGCGTCATTTGGGACACAACCAACCGCCGTCTTCCGTGTAGCGCAGTTCAGAGATAAAAACCGTATTCCACATTACCTTTCGCTTTGTCAGTCGGGAATAATTTCTCCGCTTTGTTCAGGAATTTTATCGCCTTTTCCTTGTCTCCTGCTTCGAGAGCCTTCGTCGCTATATTGATACATTTTTCCGCTTCGTCTCTGTTGCCTTCCATGGTTTTTTCCCCCCTCTCTCTCTAAGTTCGCGTTAATTTTTTTCCATACCTCTCTTCCATCAAACCCCGCCTCCTACCACAGAATTGATTCGTAGCTCGTGCTCACAAGCCGCGCTCCCATTGGACAGTTCCACTATGACTCAACTATTGACCAATCCCAATCCAGGAGGCGGGCTTTCCTAAAAACGGGTGCGGTTAAAAAAATAAAGCGTTCGGCTCAGCTGATACTTGCGTTGCATAATCTGAGCATCAGTGTTAGCACTTTCGTCTCGTAGGATCGCCGTAGCAATTTTAACAAGCCATTAATAATTAATATAAGTGTGTAGATTTAAAAATAGATCCGTTTTAAAGCAATACACAGTTGATATGTGTAATAATGGCGATATGGAGATTTTAGGATAAGACTCGAAAATGTCGAAAATCGTTAAACCAATAATAAATCGTGCGATATTTTTTGCAGATAAACGTGTGTTCACTGCAATATTAATATTTCATAATCACATTAATCCCAAAGCGTTGCTATATATTAAATCATAATTGGTCATATAATTGTAATTATTATTAAAAGACAAATAATAAACATTAAAAGGTAGAAAGCACATTATTCACTAAGCAATGGATATACAGTATATTAGACAGTATTGTGTAATACTAGTAATAAATAAGTTTCCCTAATGCTTTTTTATTATTATATTGTTCCAAAATATATTTAATAATGCGTGTGCTGCTGTTAGTACACAATGATTTTGCACTACAGTACTCTGGATTGTCACTTATCTACATTTTATTCTTTATACTATACAATTCCGTACCTATATAACATATTTTGTCAGATTCGGTCAATATATAGAGACTTATATATTAAATAAATGTATATTTTTCCATTATACACTGAGAATGCAGTGAATGTTAGCATTAGAGTTAGCCACACTAATGATTTACATAAAAAATTAAATTAAATACTTAATATTTAAAGTTTAAATTTGTGTTTTTAAATCTTGAACCTTTGATATGACCGCTTTATGCCCTAAATTAGGCAATGTGTGACATTAAAATAAAAACTATTAATTATTATTACACAAAACACCAGCGATGACACTGTCGCTATCTGATGACGTATGAGACGTAAAATACTTTATATTTAAGGTTTTAAATGAGTGTTTTTATATTTTTAACCATTGATTTGACTGATTTATACACTAATTTAGTGTAACATTAAAGTATAAATTATTAAAGATTAAAAAACACCAGCGATGAATCAGTAATCAGTCGCTATCTGATGACGTATGTGACGTGCCTCATATTTAAGGTTTTAAATAAGTGTTTTTATATTTTAAATCTTTGATTTGACTGCTTTATACACTAATTTAGTGTAACATTAAAGTATAAATTACTAAAGATTAAAAAACACCAGCGATGAACCAGTGGTCAGTCGCTATTTGATGACGTAGCGTGACGCGCCAGGAGGCGGAAGTAAACATGGCTGAAGGCGGCGGTACGAACGTATTGAACGAAAACGTGCCGGTTTATGAACACGTCGAAGTGAACTCCAAACCATTTCACCTCGATAGCTTTAGAGATTTATGGCTCAGCGTGCTGAAACCGGAAGATTACTCTTTTAACCAGACTTCCGGTGAAATAGAGGACGCGCAGTTTATAGAGGAGATGGGAATCACACCGGAAACGCTGGAGGAGCTTAAAACCATCTGCAGGTAAACTTCCGCTTTAGATTTCTTACCAATACTCTAACTCACTAACTCCTAAATACCTCTCTGTAGTGTAGCACACTAGTAATAGTGCAGGTGTATAAAGAGTACAACCTCAGACTGAAATTTAGTGCACTACAGTGATTACAGATATTTCAGACCCTATGTAGTGCACATCACACAGTGCTCCTCTACTGTATAACACTGATTACATCTATAAACTCTAAACTGCAAAACAGTCTTAACCTGTTAGAGCTGTAATTAACATTCAATTTCAATTCAGTTTTATTAGTGTAGTGCTTCTAACAGTGGACACTGTCACAAAGCAGCTTCACAGAAACATATAAGTTCAGGATATAAGTTTAGGGATAAATTTATACATTTTAATGAGCGAGCCAGAGGTGACGGTGGTGAGGAAAAACTCCCTGAGATGATATGAGGAAGAAACCTTGAGAGGAACCAGACTCAAAAGGGAACCCATCCTCATCTGGGTGCAACGGATAGTGTGATTATAAATCATTCCCTTCTGTAACTGTGTACTACATGGACAAATAGTGCAGTTGTGTAACCAGGAAATTCATCACAGTTTTCACATGAAGTCCACTGGCTTCCTGTAGCTGCTACATCAGATTTAAACCACTGCTGCTCTCCTACAAAGCCAAAAACGGACCTGTACCCACCTACCTCAAAGCACTTATCCCACCCCGCACTGCACCACGCTTCCTCTGATCCTCTAGCACTGCTCGACTGATCCCTCCATCTCTCAGGGTACAAGGAAGACCTGCATCATGACTCTTCTCTGTTCTGGAGCTCAGGTGGTGGAATGAACTTCCCCTAGATGTCTGAATTAATTAAAAAAACAACTTTTGTATTGTCTGCATGTTTGTTACTACATCACCTCCCCAACAGAGTTTTTAGACTGATGGTGTTCTTTAGTCTGTGACCTACTGAACCAGTATCAGGATGGATTTACTGATAGAGACTTTACAGCATTTTTATAAGCTGCTGTGGATAACGTCGTCTGCCAAATGCCATAAAAGTAAATGTAAGAGTCTATTTTATTGAACTTATCCACTGTTCACTGGTGGAGACCTGAGTGCAAAACTGTTCATGGGAATTGTAGTCCTAAGCCATCTTCATGGTTTCTGAGTGAAATCCATCCTCAGTAATCTCATGTATAAGTACTGAGGAAGTATAAGATGACAGTCTGGGACGTCTGCTACTGTATCTATCGTGAAAAGCACTAGAGAGGGTGTAGAAGTAATAAGTAGACTCTAAGTAGTGCACTTGTAGAGAATAGGGCACTGGATCAATCCTCAATGAGTCCATAGTGGACAAATAGTGCACACTAAAGATGTTTTATAGCTGGAGTAAGTGTCTGTTTAAAATAAAATAAAATAAAAGCATTAGCCGTAACTAGTGAAGTTATTTAAAAATGACCAGTAAAGACCACTTGAAGTTCACCCTATCTAGTGTAAATCCTAAAGAGAGCCATTTATAATCCAACTTCCTGCTTCCTGTACAAGTGCACGATACAGGGAATGAAATACTGCCTTCTCGAGCCTGTATACTGCACTTTATCATAATGTACTGAATACTGAATCCCTGTTCAGTGCTTCTTACGTTCAATAGGGACGTGTACACTCATGTTATGTTATAAAATAATGTCTTTAATGCCCTAGGTAGTGCACTATTTGTCCAGTAGGGAAAGATTTAGGATTGATTCAGCATTATTTAGTTGTTAAGTTACTTCAGGACCCAGAATTATTTAAAAATTAGGATGAAGTGCACTACACAAGTGAAAGAAGCCGATACTTCGTTCTCTATTTATTATGCACTAATTAGGGCATATAAAAATGTAGAATAGAGGATCACTTAAGGTTTCACCCTAATTAGTGTAAATCCTAAAGAGAACCATTTAGAGTGTGCTTCTTACTCCCTATACAAGTGCACTAGATCCTCATTTGGGATTCAGTTTACTTAAATAATGTCACTAGTTAGGGAGTAATAATGCTCACACTCTGTCTAGTGCCCTATACACTCAGTAGAGACTTAGTCTTGTTGGCTTTAGTGCCCTAAGTAGTGCACTGTTTGTCCACTAGGGACCCATATATGACTGATTCAGTTCCCTACTCTCTAGAAGTGCACTACTCAGAGTATGATAATTGGGTAATTGGCGATGTAGTGAACTTTAGTCTGATTTGGGATTTTGTTTACTTAAATAATTCTGTGTCCTTTAATGTAAAAGGCACTAGACAGGGTGTAGAAAAAACTCGAAATAGTGCACTTGTAGAGACATAGGACACTGAATCAATCCTAAATGATTCCCTTTTGGGCAAAATAGTGCACTATCTAGGGCACTAAAGACATTTTATAACAACAGTAAGTTCTTATTGAATGTCTAAAGCAGTAGATAGAGTGTTAGTGAGAGAGCTGCTGAAGTTATGTTAGCACTCTGAATCCTAAACTGGGATAAAGTGCACTACATCGGTTACAGAAGCCATATTTAACACTATATAGTGCACTTGTAAGGAAGGCAGCAGGAAGCTGGATTATAAATGGTGCCTCCTTGTTGGATGTAAGACACTTTTTATGCCCTAAGTAGTGCACGATATGTAGGGAAGCTTGAGCTGAATCCCAAATGAGAGATGTAGAAGCCTTTACTCTGCACCCTAGTGATGAAGGAGTGATTGAGGACTGAGCTGGAGTTAGTGATTCACGGTTCTGTGTGTGTGTGTGTGTGTGTGTGTTTCAGCCCTGATTCTCTTCGCTGTCACTCTGAAGATGAAGCTCCTGATCCTGACGTGGTTCCTGCAGACCCTCAGCTCGCCACTTTAAAGTAAACACCCCCAGCAGAGCGACAGTTTTTACACCGAGTCTGTAGATTATCGGCTCGGAAAGATTTACACTAAAAGTGTTACGGTGTGAAATCTTCCTGATATGATCAGAGTCTATAAATATCACGATATTAATAAACCTTTTTAAAAACACACAAGCTGGTGAAAAATAAAGGAAATGTTTATTATACAATCCTTGGACAGAAACAAGAGTGTCTTTTCACTTCCTTGTGTGTGTATAACAAAAAAAAAAAACAAATACACAATAAAGCACAGATGTGGATTTATTAAATCTGGACTCCACTGATGCCTCGATGATTCACGCGCATCGTTTAAGCACCAAATGACTAAAGAAAACCGTCGCATGATGATGATGATGATGATTGAACGAGAATGAACCGGAAAATCAGATTAGATTGGAGTCTGATGAGCAGATATCAGATTTTGTTTGAATGTGATCAGATCGGATGTGAAAAAGATCAGATCTGAGCTGTTTAAGCGTACGCTGCGATGTCCGATCTGCCTCAGACGTCAGGGTTAAAAAGTCAGAATAGAATAGAATAGAAAGTAGATTATTGCACTTATTAGTTAAAGAAAATATTTTAAAATTTGTGACATTTATCGATATTTAAATATTTAAAGGTGCATTAGGTGCGATTAGGTCTCTAACAGTTCAGTAGCTGGATTTTTGACATTTGAATGATATTTTTTTTTTCCTCCTTGAGCATTCCTGCCCGTGTTCATGAAGCTCCGCCCCCTGGAGCTACCCTTAAACCTTAAACCTTGATATTTCATCATGTTTATATTTGATATCTTCCAGGTTATTCATACAAATAAGAAATAAAAAAATGGACTGTTGCACCTTTAAATGATGGATATGCAATAATGCACTTAATAATACTTAAACATTACTTTATTATGTATCTCTTAAATGTTAAACATGCTGAGATGTTAAATAAAAAAAAACAAGATAAAATTCTTTACTTAAATAAGACAGTGCTTAAAACATCACCCCCCGTTTCCGTACTCAGTGGTACAGTCCACTTTTCAACCACCAGCCGTAATTCTAATAAAATATTCTGCGTTATTTGTGAAATGTTTTCTCATTGCACTTTTTACTTTCCGTGCATTAATGTGTTAAATTAGACGCTTTTATTTCCGTTCTGTCCTCAGACTGAGGAAGAGGAGACTGGACTATAAGAAGACTCTCATACGAGACAATGTGGGACGACACGACGCGTACGCTAATGAGATGGTGAGTGATTTGATTAAAATCCCCAGAATGATTAAAAACTCAAACACAAAGCAAATTAAACACGAAACTGAAGAAGCCTAGAGGAGATTTACACCATGGAGCAGGTCTAAGGGCTGAGAGTTACTTTACTGATCATCAGGCAGGTTTAATTTCTCTGGTTTGTCGCCCTCTAGTGGAAGAAACACACATAACATAACACACATCCTCTAAACGCGTTTCAGACGTAAAATCTCACACTTTGTTTACATTTATTAAAATTTAAATGCAAATATAAAACTTAGAAATAGAAATATAAAACATTTGACACATTTACGCCATGGCACAGACAGATTTTCACTTCTGTTGTTGTGAATGAGGTTTAATTTCACTAGTTTGTCGCCCTCTAGTGGAGAAAACACAGTGTAACATCACATAGGTCACCTACATGAGCTGTAAAATGAGCTTTCAGGTGTCACATGAGTTACATTTATTAATATTGACGTGGAAATATAATTATATTTAAAATATTAATGGTAATAATAACAATAATAATAAGTCTTCTCATTTATTTGGTTTATTTTTGGTGTATATTATGAGGCCATTATTGTCTCATGATGATAAATTTAAGATAACATTACTTTTCTTTATTTAATTATTGCTTTTTTTGAACTTCTTACACATTAACGGTATTTTAAGCAAAAAGTTTAAACAAAAACTCAAAACTAAGTACATTTAATCTGATATTTTTTACAATGAAGACCAATTTCAAGTACCCATAGACACAAAACCTTTTAAAACAAACTACAACTCGTGCATAAAGCAGCAGTGAGAATAATAAAGCGCGCTAGAAAATGAGATCATATTAGAGCAGTTTTAGCATCACATCACCTTTTTCCTTTAGAATTAACTATAAAATCTTGTTAGTTTTTAAATCCGTTAATGGTTTAGCATCTTTATACATCTCTGATCACCTGATAAACTCTGTTCCAAATCATGCTTTAGCTTTCTCCATAGTCCATCTATCTCTGATTTAATATATATATATATATATATAAAATAATATAAAATACAAAATAATCAGCAGAGAATAACAACCAAAAAAACTTTTAATAACTACTGTGATGGTGAAAATCTATCTCTGATTTAAAAAAAAAAAAGGCTAAAAATATATATATATTTTAAAACTAGCTTTTATTATTTGCCTTACGTTTACATTTGTACTTTACATTTATATTATTCTAATTAGTACACTTCTATTTGTATGGACTTTATACTATTTTAAACATTATATTATATTGTTAATATTTTCATCTTTCTGTCTTGACTGCATTATTATTTTCCTATTTTTTTGACAGCCTTTTGTTTCACTGTTTGTTTTTTTATTTCACACTGTAAAGCTCTCTGAGCTGCAAATTAAATGTATGAAAAGTGCCATATAAGTAAAGTTTATTATTATTATTATTATTATTATTATTATTATTATTATTATTATTATTACATGGCGCACTTTAGTGGCACCCGGTGGTCAAACAGAGGAACTGCAGCTATTAACCTTCTCCATGATTGTAGAAGTTTTAGGCCACATCTAATAATCTAATACACACTTTACCACCTCCACCTGACACACACATCACCTTAGAGGTGTAGACTTACTGACTGTAATCCATCCGTTGTGCTGAACAAAGTTTTGGCACCCCTCTGCACTGTCAATTAATATAAAGTCATGCACCATTGGTTTATTCCCTCTATATGTGTGTGTGTGTGTGTGTGTGTGTGTGTGGTGTTTGTAGGAGTGTGTGAGGGTTTAAACTTTCTGTACTGTGTTGTAGGAAATGCTGTCTCTGGGCAGGAGAGCTGAAGACGCCTCAGACACCGTTCCCGAGGGCGAAATCGTCCTCACCTTCAACGTCATCTACCCTGTCCTGTTTGAGCGAGTGAGACCCGAGAGTGACATTATAACAGAAATAATAATAAAGTTCATAAAGTGCTTTTTAAAAACAAAGCTTATAACAGAATACAAAATACACAGTCGGATGAAAATGAGATAAAGATAAGCAAAGGATAAAGTTCAGAGGGTTTTAACCTGTACGAAAAATCGGAGTGGGTGGTAATAATTACAATTTAGATTTTTAGAAAATAGAAGAAATTAAAATGAAAACATCAACAATCATTTAGCAAGTTAAGGTTTTGTAAGAAATAAATAATTAATTAATTAAATATAAGACTCATAAATGATGATGATGATGATGATTTTATAAACAATTCTCATAAATTCTTAAGACTCATACACTATTGATGAACACTGAAAACATTGTGTTTTTATTTTTCCCCATGTGTGTGTGTTTGTGTGTGTGTTTGTGTGTGTATGTGTGTTTGTGTGTGTGTGTGTGTGTGTGTGTGTTAGTTTAAACACGTGAGGGCGTATCAGACGCTGCATGTTCTGGGCTCGCAGAAGCTCACCGAGCTCAGAGACGCCATCTGCTGTGTGAGCGACCTGCAAGTGTTCGGAGAGTTCAGTAACACACCTGACATGGTGCCTCAGTTCATCAGCAAGGTCTCACACACACACACACACACACACACACACACACACACAATCGAAACACACCATACTGCTCTCAGCCAATCAGGTTTTGTCAGTATTTTGAACCCTGTAGTTTATTAAGACAGATTTGGAGATGACTTCGGAAATAAAACCTTTTTTTTTCCTCCTCTGTGTTTTCAGGATCACTACAAATCCGCGTTCTTCTTCTTCGAGGGAATTTTCTACAACGACATGCGCTTCCCCGAGTGTCGCGATATCAGCTCGTAAGAACCACAGAGACGTGTTTCATGTTTATTTTAAATGTAAACGTCTAATATAATGCTTTAAATGTCATTCCTTTGACTTCATTTATTTGTATATTAATTATAGACTAAAGTGTAACTCTGTGCTGTGGAGAGAATCACACGCACACACACACGCACACACACACACACCTTTTAGATCATTAATCACGTCACTGCAGGACCTGAGTGAAGTGATGTACAATTTCCTGTAAACTTTCCGTTTGTCTTCCGGTATTTTGTGTTATTAAATGTTTTGTGTATAGATGTTTTATGTTACTTGTACAGCACTTTGGTTTCAGCTTCAGTTGTTTTTAAATGTGCTTTATAACTAAATAAATAAACTAAAGTAAACTATGTACACGTGACCGTGTGTTGGTGTACAGGGTGACGCGTGAGTGGACCAAAAGCAGAGATTTCCCCGAGTTTAAAACGGCTAAGATGGAGGAGGCGACGTTCAGTGACCTGAGGGTGAAGGTGGGATTTCCGTACCTGTACTGCCATCAGGGAGACTGTGAACACGTCCTCATCCTCACAGACGTCAGGTCTCTGTCCCCTTTCTCTTAAACACACACACACACACACACACACACACACAGGACCGGCCCGATAAAGGTTCTAATCCGTAATCCGGCCCGCCAGATGAATCTGTGCTGTAACATGAAATAGATTTGTCGACTTTAATGGAAATGAAATATTTAAAAAAAAAATTTTAATCTGTCATTCCACTAGGGGGCGAAATTCCAGAAGTGTTGTTTTTATTTTGATCTAGTAACTCGTTATTTCAAAATATTATCTCATTATTATTATTATTATTATTGTGACTCAGTAACTCGTTATTTCAAGATACTACATCAAAATAATGAGATGATAAACGAGATGATAACATGTTATTTCAAGATATTCTCATTATTTTGACTTAGTAACGTTATTTCAAGATATTATCTCATTTTGACTTTAACACATTTCAGATATTATCTCATTATTTTGACTTACTAACACTTTATTTCAAAATATTATCTCATTATTTTGACTAATATCTTGAAATAACGAGTTACTAAGTCTAAATAATGAGGTCACATCTTGAAATAATGTGTTACTGTCTCTATTTTGACTTAGCAACATGTTATTTCAAGACATTATCTCATTATTTTCATTTAATATCTTGAAATAATGAGTGCTAATGATTAAATATCTCTTTTTTTTTAATGATATTTAATTGTTCATATAATATAAATATAACATGTTTATTATAGCTGTATCAGTTTTTGATATATTGAGCTCTAAATCACAATATTCATTTATTTGTTGACTGTGTGTGTGTGTGTGTGTGTGTGATTCAGGCTGATCCATAAGGACGACTGCTTAGACAGGAAGTTGTATCCACTGCTGTCACACAAACACAGGGTCGTGACCCGGAAGTGCTGCGTGTGTCACCTGTACATCAGCAGGTGAGATGTTCGACTGTGATCTCGCTTCACACACACACACACACACACACACCATCATTCATCAATACGCATGAAGATCATTCTGCTAGCAAACATTCTGCTAGCTTCTAAACTTCAGCCATTTGTTTACGCGTCGTCTTTTCCAGCTACAGACTCGACGCTGCAAGAATAAACGCAATCTTCTCTGATCATACGTCTTTAAACATCCAAAAACAACTTTATAAAAAAACAAGCTGTGTAATCAGTTTGCTAATCACATCAGAAACGCTCATCCCTGTTGATAAGCTCTTTTCAGCTAAATAATTTGCATGAACGTATGTGATTGGACGAAGAGGATCCGCTGCATACGATGCGATTATTCGTGTTTAGAAGATTACAGTCTGAGTCTCTGAGTCGTGCTGATCACATTGCAGTGCAGTCAGAAGGTGATGATGAAGGTGTTTGTGAGAAAATAAATCGAGTTCCATATTTAGCTAGCTAGCTAAGATAGTGTATATTCGTAGATCTTGAATGCTATTGGCTGTTGAAGTTTCCCAGCTCGATACCCTGTAAAATCCTGTCCCAAATCATCTTTGAGCATTTTTACACCGTGTTTATCTGTTCCCTCAGATGGATTACGACGAATGACACGCTTGCTCCGATGGATCCGTGTCTGTACTGTGATCAGTGTTTCCGTCTGCTGCATTACGACCAACACGGCAACAAGCTGGGCGACTTCCAGGCGTACGCTTACGTCGACCCCGGAGCGTTTAACTGAGCGCGCTCCACACTCCACACTCCAAATCTGCTGCTTTCTCTTCTTACGTTGTATTTTTTTATATAAACATTTGTACAGTTATTTTCCTCGGTGTTTACTTCTAGCCAGAAATCTTTTTGTTTTTGACAAAATGATCATTTGTTGATGTTCAACATTTCGAGAGTTATTTTAATTTAAAAGCTAAAGCAGTGCTGTAAATAACATGTTCCTGTTCACGTCTCTAAAATAAAGTCGTGGTTGTGTATTACGAGTCTGTGTCGTGTTTATCTCCTGTGCGTTGGTGTTTGATTTTTAAATGTCATGTGCCTTCAGGTGAAAACGAGGTGGTAAATTTCAGCTCTAGACGCGTGGCGAGGGAAAAAACAGCAGCGTTTGTGGTTAACCATGTGGTTTCCTGTGTGTTTTACCCAGAATGCACTAGTGAGTCAAACAAACCGGGCCAAAAATAAGCCTAATCATTTTCGACAAGTAACCTCAGTTAACCTCAGTCGTGTTTCATAGAGACAAAAAAAAAAAAACGTTTCATTAATTGTTCCAGCTTTCTTAAAATATCCCAAAGCAGGGAATTTTCCCAGTGAAAGTCATCTGAACTGAATAAACACATTATGTATTTAATGAGTGATAAATTCTCTGTAGACTTTACTGTAACCTCATGACATTAGCCTAAAACGTGCATTTAACCAGTCAAAGAGTGTGTTCTCATACTCTCGTGGATGTACACATCATATCACGACACAGCTATGGTCATATATACAGTCACTGGGGGAAAAAGAAAGTACACCCTCCTTCAATTCTACGTTTTTATTTATCAGGGCCTCAATAACAATTGTGTGGTTCTTTACCAACTACTATACCTCAGGTGACAACAAAAAAACAACAGATTTCAATATGTAGTCATTTCTGAAAGAAAGTAAACCAACATTCAGAAACCAGGTGTGAAAAATAAGTACACCCTATAATTCAGTAACATGTAGAAGCACCTTTAGCAACAACAACTTGAAGTAATTTTGGAGAAATTTTGCCACATTCTTCTTTACAACTTTGCTTCAGTTCATTGATGTTTGAGGGGTTTCGTTTACGCACAGCTCTCTTAAGATCCCACCACAACATCTCAATGGGGCTGAGGTCTGGACTTTGACTTGGTGATTCCAACACCTTGATTTTTTTCTTATTTAGCCAATCAGATGTTGATTTCCTGGTGTGTGTGAGATTATTGTCCTGTTGCATGACCCAATTTCAGCCCCGTTTAAGCTGAAGGACAGATGGCCTCACATTTGTCTTAAGAATATTCTGGTATAAAGTGGAGTTCATTGTTGTCTCAGTGACTGCAAGCTGCTCAGATCCTGTGGGTGCAAAACCCCAAATCATCACCCCGTCACCACCGAGCTTCACAGCTGGTATGAGGTGGTTGTGGTCATACGCTGTTGGGTTTTTGCCAAATATGGTGCTGTGCATGATGACCAAAACATCTCCACCTTGGTCTCATCACTCCAAAGGATATTGTTAAAGAACTTTTATTATTTTTTGTTCAGATTTGTTCATACTATTTTGCGTGCTCCATATTCTTTTTTTTTTTCCCTAGCCATCCTTCCCCGAAAGCCATACTTGTTCAGTCTTTTTTCTGATTGTGCTTTCATGAACATAAACATTTAATGTGAGGCCTGTAGGTCACATGATGTAGCTCTTGGGGTTTTTCTTTATATCTCTGAGCATTAAATTGTGACCTTGGACTGGATTTACTGGGACGCTCACTCCTGGGAAGATTGGCAACTGTGTTGAAGGCTCTCTATTTGTAAACAATTCTTCTCACTGTAGAATGTTGAATTTCTAATTGTTAGGTGATGGCCTTATAACCCTTCCCAGACTGATTAGCAGCAACAGTTGCTTCTCTGAGATCATAGCTGATGTCCTTTCTTCTTGGCATGATGTAGACACACACCTGAGTGCTCCAGAAAACCAAACTGCCAAAAAGTTCTGCTTTTATAGAGGAAGTCACACTTCCTGATGATGAACTAATCCTGTGCATGTCATTAGTAACACCTGGCTGCTAATCACTCTCTCAATAATTGAGGAAGGAGGAAGGGTTTGCTTATTTTTTCCCACCTGGTTTCTGAATGTTGGTTTATTTTTTGGCAAAAAATGACTTGATATTGAAGTCTGTGGGTTTTTTAATTGCCTGAGGTTATCTGTTTGTTTTATAGAAGTTGGTGAGGAACACAATTGTTATTTAGGCCCTGATAAATTAAAAACATAGAACTGAAGGAAGGTGTACTTTCTTTTTCCCATGAGTGAATTTTTACTATCATGCGTCACTGAAACTTCCCCATGATGGATTAGTAATCTCATTTTTAAAAGGTTTCTTTGCTGCATTTTTGTTGTTCAAAATGAAGTGTTGAGTGTTTAGCACAGAATTTTAGCAAATACAAAAAAACCCAAAAACAAAACATGGTTAACTAGCATCCATGCTAAAAACACAAGGCCATTAAGGACGTTCTAATATTTTACTTTCAATCTATAATTTGGGTAACAGTGTTGTACTTTCAGTGACCTCATCATTATCACAATATCACCGAAAATAAAGAAAAAAGAATTAGAAATAGAAAACTTTTCTTCTTCCTGTGATCTTCAGGAAATTCAGATGATGTAACTTCCTGCTGAACTTGTGGAATGTTTCAAATACTTCACAGGGGTGAATGTTTTCAGGGAACAGGGTTGAGTTGAAACTGAAATGTACATTTTTTCATCATCTGTGATGGACGAGTCGTGGAGAAGAACGTTTCAAGCACGTGATGTAAAATGTTCAGGCATTAATGTAAAAATAATCGATTTATGAAGTGTTTTAACGATGATATTAAAGTTAAAGTGGAGTTGCAGTGAGACAGAACAAGCAGAATGCGGTTCTCTAAGTCCTGGAGATTTTATAAAAATTTTAAATGATTTATCTGAAACATTTATGAACGTGAGTTATTGGGGTTAAAATAAATGTTAAATAAGTAAATGTCACCATAGCAAACCTTTTATTAGCGGAGTGTCTACTGTTGCTATAGAAACAATAACATATTAGAACAAGCGCATTAATATAAACCAACAAAATCAACATCTTCTGACCAATCAGAATCCAGCAATTAGAATAAACTAACACAGTGTATTTCTGCAGTTAATCATGCAGCTCTTTCTTTCTTTCTTTCTTTTTTAACTGTATATTATTTGTATCTTTATGTTTTTTAAAGTACCTGGTAAAAAATAAAGGAGACAGAGACGGTGAAGTTGAAGCAAGCACTACTTTATTAAAGGCCTTAAAGTTTTAGTTTTTAGAACAGACACAAAAATACAGTACTCTTATTTACACTAACGCCACGAGAGGCTTTAAAACACGCAGACGGACAAGAGAAAGAAAAAAGGAGTTGTTCTGTATAAAAAAATAAACCTCTATGTTCATACAGAAAGGACACACACACACACACACACACACACAGAGAAAGTAAAACTGCACTAGTGACGGCTAACGGCTGCTAATCTCCCGCTCGCTAACACTCCGTGATCCAGACAGGTTAAAGCAGGAAGAGGCTGAGGAACGCTGTAAACCACAGGAATTCTCCACTCCTGTGTGTGTGTGTGTGTGTGTGTGTGGGAAAGAATGTACTGTTCCTATAGCAGCTAAGAGAAATTCCGGAGATGCTCATTTAAAAAAACAAACAAACAAACAAACAAAATCAGTCAAATCAGTCAAATCAGAGCGAGGATAATCGTAAATTTCCTCTATGAGACAGTTAAAGAAATGTTTGAAACACTGTGGATCAGGAGACGGAGCTAAAACTAGGACTAAAAACTTCCGAACGTAAATGATCAGCAAAAATCCGGAATTCTGAC
>CM040456.1:1433067-1460742 GCA_022758105.1 Pangasianodon gigas | reverse complement strand
CCCCCCCCCCCCCCCCCCACACACACACACACACAGGCCACACCCCCTTAGGCCCCGCCTCCTAAAGGAAGGTGGATTTGTAGCGAACAGCTGCAGTGTTTAAATACACACCAGCACTGCTGAATTCTGGATTCTGATTGGTCAGAAGGTGTTGATTAATTTTCTATAACAGCAGCTCTGACAGTAGTGCAGGTTTATATTAATGCGCTCGTTCTAATTCGTTATCGTTTCTATAGTAACAGCTCATTCACAGGGATGTGTACAGCGGACGCTCCACATAAACGGATTTTAAAAATTGCTGATGTGGTGAACTTCCTGTAAGGAGAAATGTGCTGTAAGTCAGAGGTAAAGCTGTAACTTTAAGTTTTCTGACATCTCCAGGACAGAGGAATTTACGCTTTTTGCGGTTTCTCGGTAACATGACAAGCTGCATTTTGTATTTTTTGGCTTATTAACTTCAAGAGAGAGGAAAAAAGGGAGGCTGGTAAGGGAATGACTGTTTATAGTTGCTATAACGTAAGCGAGAACAGGAACAAATTGATTTCAGAGACATTCTACAATATTAAATAGAACTATAAATGGATAAAAAGTATGACATGTCGTTCTTTAATAAATGACAACTTGTAATCATTAGTGAATTGCTGGAGTATAAGAGGAATAAAACACTTGGGAACATGCTGTTGTAGGAAAATAATCAACAGTAACTCTGCTTCATCGCACCACCCCGTTTGACAGGTGATGTATTCAGACTGCTGGGCTTTTAATACATATTCCAGAAGATAACACGTGGGAGGTGTGTGTGTGTGTGTGTGTGTGTGTATGACACAGGGACTCTTGGTGGTCTCAGTGCTAATTAGGCTTTATTGTGCTGCTCTGGCACTTTCTATGAGCTTGACAGCGTTTGTGTGGGCAGCTCTCTCTCTCTCTCTCTCTCTCTCTCTCTCGATCTTCCCCTGAGGCCTCTAACTAATAATAAGTGAAAGAGTCACTTTGGAGGTCGTAAAGGTTGCCTGCTTCCTCTTTATCCTCCTGTCATTCCATGTGAAACAAACCATGCCATATTAGCATTAAACAGAGAGCTCTGTGGTCACATTAATCATCAGTGGATATCAAGGCCACCTCCACCAGGAGACTGTTTCACTAGGTGGCCCACCTACACCAGAAGAACCCACCTCCATCAGGATGTTTCACTTCCACAAGAAGGCTTAACTCCAGGAAGTGGTCCACCTCCATACAGTACCTCATGCCTATATAGAGGCTCATATAGAGTACCATTAGGATACCCAATTATACCAGAATTATACCATCTCCATAAAACAGCCCATTATCACCAGGGGGCTCAGCTCCACCAGGAGGTTAATCTCTATCAGGAGGGTACTTAGCTTCTCTAGGATTTCCTTCCTCAACAACACCAAAATGCCAGCTCAGCTCCACTAGGTGCTTTACCAGCTTTATCCGAGAAAGACCAACTCCACCAGAAAGCTCAGCTCCACCAGGAGGCCCAGTTCCATGTAAAGCTGTGCTCCACCTGAAAGCCCAGCTCCACTAGAAGGACCACCTCCAAAAGAGAACCGAGCTCCACCAGGAGGCCCAGCTCAACCAGAAAGCACAGCTCCATAATAAGGCCCAGCTGTATAAGAAAGCCCTGCTCCACCAGAAGGCCCAGCTAAATCTGGAAGCCCTGCTCCACCTGTAGAGGCCTAACTCCTTCATCAGGTGACCCTTGGCCACCAGAAAGCCCAGCTCCACCAGGAGACCCAGCTCCACCAGAAAGCCCAGCTCCACCATGAGGTCCAGCTCAACCAGAAAGATCAGCTCCAATAGAAAGCCTAGTTCCATCAGAAAGTCCAGCTCCATCATGAGGCCCAGCTCCACCAGGATGAACCAGGAGGCCTAGCTTCATCAGAGGCCCTGCTCCACCACAACTATAAACCCACATGCTGACATGTTTAATTTTAAATGCGTCCACGTCTAATCTTAGATTTCACGTTACAGTTTTTAATTAACGCCTTATTAATGCTACATCATGATTAAGCATTTAGCAACTTCAGTGATGATCAGATCAATTACATAAACTGACAGGAGGCCCACAAGCAGCGGGAGATATGCCTCACACACACACACACACACACACACACAAACTGCAGGAGCAAAATTAGACAAACCAAGACAAACTCATCTCATTCCTCTCCTCCTCCTTTTGTAGTTTTTGACACGCTCGATGTCGGATTTGTGAAATGACCACCGGCGTTTCGTCGGACTTTGATCGCTTTGCGGCCAACACATTCACAGTATGAGCTGCTCTGCGCTTCCATGACACTTATTGTGTAGAATTACATCGCTGACATGTTCTGCGTTTTTGTAGCACACACGATGGAATAGCCGGTCGATGTTTGGATGATTTTTATTTCTGTAAGATCATAAAATTCTCCCGCTGACCATCTCGCTTGCAATCACTTGCATCACTCTGTAATATTAGTGAGAGAGAGAGAGAGAGAATGTGTGTGTGTGTGTGTAAAAAAAAAAGGAAGCATAGAAAATGTGAAAATGTACCAGTGAGATTTTAATCTGTAATGTGTGTTTGGATATTTAACAAATAAAGAACAGCTTTTTTGCACAACAAAGTGAATTTAGTCATTATGAAAATTAGAAAACATTATTAGTGTACGCTAATGAAGGAAACACTCTCCATCGCTGGATCTGTGGCAGGGTTATGCAACCGAAGTCCAGCAGCTCTCGGGATTTAAAAAAATAAAACACATTGACCAGAGAAACCCTGGTTTGAAAACGTCTCTTGATTATACGTGTTCTGTAACATCAAAAATATGTCAAACACAATATTTGTGATAGTCTCAAAACGTGATGAATAATTCCGCATCTGCGCTAACGCCGCTCGTCTCTCGACTCTCGACAGTGAGTGTGTTTAATTTCAGATTCTCTGTTATAGTCTTTCTTTAATTAAAGTCAGATGTTTAAGTATTTAGCAGGATTGGCGATGTGCAAATCAAATAGAAATACATATGTAGTCACTGTCGAATTGAAATACATCTAAATTAACCGAAAATTTAAATGTCAGCAGTGTTACATTTTATATAGATTAATAATAAAAAGCAAGATGTGAAACTCACATTTATAGAAAGGTCAAAAAGCATCAAGACACTAGCTCCAAAAGGAGACTCAACTACTCCAGAAAGCCATGTTGGAAAAAGAGGTCCAGATCCAGCAGGATATTAATCTTCACAAGAAAAGCCCTGCTCCACCCGAAAGCCCAGCACCTCAAGAAAGCCCAGCTCCACCAGCAAGCCCACTTTAACCAGGAGGCCTAGCTCCACCAAAAAGCCCAGCTCCACCAGGAGGACTAGGTCCACCAGAAAACCCTGCTCCACCAAAAAGCCCCGATTCACCAGAAAGCCCAGCTCCACCCAGAGATCCAGCTCCACTAGAGAGCCCAGCACCACCTGAAAGTCCTGCTCCGCCTGAAAAACCCAGCTCCACAAGGAGAACCAACCAGAAAGCCCTGTTTGAAAAAGAAGGCAGCTCCACTAGGAGACTAATCTCCAGCAGAAAGCCCAGGACCAACAGGAGGCTCTGCTCCACCAGAAGGCCCTGTTCAACAAGGAGGTCAAACTCCACCGGAAAGCCCAGATCTACCAGGAGGCCCAGCACCACCAGAAAACCCAGCACCAGAAAGCCCAGCTCCATGAGGAGGCCCAGCTCCATGAGGAGGTCCAGCTAAAGAGACATTAAATCATCTAGTCAATTCATTTTCTCTGATTTAAAGCTATTTTTCTTTCAGATTAATGATAGAATTTGAGGTATTTTTTTTTCTGCAGTCAATATCGGACTTTCCATTGCAAATTTACATAAAACAAAACCACCTTATTATGAGTTTATAATCTAACTAGTTAATATAACTAGCAAAGGTTTGCAAAGAAAATCAGCTAACTATCCTAACTAGCTAGAAAACTTTGCTAATGATTGTTGGAGTAATGCTACGGCACATGCACCAGCCAACTAGCTTGTGAAAGTAGCGTTAGCTGTGCTGAGTTTAGGTAGCTTGCTAGCTTTTGGTGTTATATTATATAAGTATTTTATTGTGTAATCGAACCAGTATTCTATGCTAAGCACTGTGTCAAAGAGATGAAGTGACAATAAGGTGTTGTGATGATGTCACGTGATCAAGTTTGCAATTGGCTGATCAGATTTAGCTTAAGCTCCGCCCCTTGTTGATGCAGGAATGCCTGTCATGCTGCAAAATCAGTACTATTCCTCAATGAACATTTCTAGCATTGGAACTGATTTTCAGATGATTTTCAGGTTTAAAGCATCGCATCGTCCTCGCTGATCTCCAGAACAATCCCTGACTACGCGTCAGATATCATGAGTCGTTAGCTCAGATCACTTCTCCAGAAAACGCTCTCAAACTTCTGTATTTGTTCTACACACAGATTTTAAAACGCACCAGCACGTCTCTTTGCCCCACTAGTGATTACATCATTAACATTTTTGGTGGATTTGAAGCGAGGGGACCGAGAGACAAGGACCCCTGCAGTGAGCTGTCAAATTGACCAGATTACTCGTCCTTTTGAAGCTCGTCTGCTCGGAGATAAAGTGGAGCTTTAGCGGTGCTCAGTAGGGCACCGGCTTTGATTCCTCAGCGCTGTGACGACGCCTTGCAGGGGGTCTGTGTGTAACTAATCTCTAATCACGGATGAGCAGCGCTGGAGTGCCGTGTTGATCTTTTAAAGAACTCTTTTTAAGACAGAGCGAATTGGGTAATGGTGCAGTATCACAAGATACACGGGCTGTGATTTCTCCTCCTGAGATCTGAGCGTAGACAGAAGCCAGAGTGTCATCGCTGAACAAGATGATGACTTTTTAATGCTGCGCTTGTCCCAAAACTCAAGCATTGAAATCATCAGGAAAACAAATCTAGTTAACGTTGAACTTCAAAGATAGTGGCTAAATTTTTCCAATGTTACCAGCACATCACTGTGAAACCAGTCTCCTACGTAACAGCATCATAATTTACTAGCACTGGACCTCGTTTATTAAGCTGGATATGAACTCCTGTATTCCACTCCCAACTTTATTTCCTAGCTGCAATTAGCTCCTCTTTACTGTTTGATGCGAAAAAATGGAAGAATAACTTATAACTGTGGTTTCATCTTATCCTGTCACACACCATGACCTCTCCTTAAATGTGTATAGAGACATTATAGAGAAAAATAAAGCTTGAAAGGAAGTTTGTTGATGTCTTTGCATTTGTATTTGTTGCTAGTACACTTAGCTTACTTTAATCTAATCTGAGAAGGAAGCTAGTACGAAGCCGAACTCAGACAGCCGATTTCACACTGATTAGTGCGTTATTTAATTTGTCTTGAACTAGTTAGCTTTATATTGTATGTAGCTCCAGGCCACGCCCACGCCTACAGCCTGTTGCCTGTTAGCGTGAACGTAGAGTTAGCCTTGATATTGTGGTGCATCATGTGTTTTAGCTCCACCCACTTCCTGTTGCTTTTGGACTTTTGCATTGAAGATCCACATGAAGAAATCTTCCTGTTCCTCCTCTCGCTCTAACAGCTGAACAGACGATAAGCACTGCACGATGATCCTCGCTGTCAGGAGCAGGAATTTCATAAAGCCCGATCAAATTAGAAGAGACCCGGAGGAGATTAAGGGCGACTATCTCAAGGCTGCGTTTCTCCGATAAGCGCACCTAAGGCGACCTTTTCTCAGGCACACAATTACCTCGCCGCGGGCTTCGCCGCTCGGCCCGGTTTCATCAGGGGTTTAATTAGTATACAAATAAACCCCCCTTATCTGCCTCGCGCCCTAATTGGCCTGTCTTTACTGCTGCCTGATGCGTAGGAGAGCAGGACGCTGTAATTAGGGTGACCGGCTTCACCTTTCTCTCTCACATGCCCTAGCGCACTCAGGTCTCCTGGGGTTTAGGACGAGGCCCTGAAGCCTGAGATGGGAACTCTGCCCTGGTATTTTTGTTGCTGTACAAGCTGCAGACTTTTCAAGAACTGGGCCTCGGCTCCATCCCGATTCTTTCCCTGTGTGTCTGCCCCCCCTACACCTTCTTCACACCAGCTAGCGTCTATCGATTAGCCCTCGCCAACGCTCCAACAACTTAATATCGGGTGACAGCGCAGAGAGATCTCAGAGTAATTAGAGTTCAGGGCAGAGGATGAGAGCGAGGGAGGAGGGCGAGAACGGAGAGAACAATTAGACGCCTGTGTTATTAAACTTGATTCATCCTCACTTCTCTATCTCCCCTGGAAAGGTGCCGAGGGTTTTGGGCCACTGAGCACAGTGAATTGGAGCAGCCTGAAAACGATCGTCTCCTCCACCACTGCTTCTGCTTCTTCTTCTTCTACTTCTTGTTCGCCTCCGGTCACGTTCCAGTGGCACGTTGTAATAACCAGAGAGAGAGAGAGAGAGAGAGAGAGAGAGAGAGAGAGAGAGAAAGTAGTGGCATCTATAACAGTCATGTTTGCTGTTGAATTCAGGATCCTGATTGCTCAGAAGGTGTTGATTAGTTTTCTATAACAGCAGCTCTGACAGTAGCAGCAGGTTTATATTAATGCACTCGCTCTAATTCGTTGTGGTTTCTATAGTAACAGCTCATTCACAGGGAATCGTACAGCAGACGCTCCACTGATAATAAATGGATTAAAAAACATTTATGTCATTGTTGATACGTTGGAGATGTTTAAGTGTGTAACATCTGTAACAGTCAGAGGTAAAGCTGTAACTTTAAGTTTTCTGACATCTTCAGGACGGAGGAGTTTACGCTTTTTGTGGTTTCTCAGTAACGTGATAAACTGAATTAAAAGTATGACGTGTCTTCTTTAATAAATTAAAAAATTTAATTGTTGGTAAATTGCTGTGGTATAAGAAGAATAAACCACTTGGGTACGTGCTACTATAGGGAAATAACCATATTCTGAATAATCAATTCTTTCTTTCTTTCTTTGTTATTAAATTTTTTATCTTTCTTTCTTTCTTATTCAAATTTGTTTGTTTGTTTGTTTCTTTCCTTCTCCCCTTCACTGGACCTTTCCTGTGTGTTTGATGGCTGGAAGCTGTGAGCGAGGGTCAGGATTGACAGTATTCTCTCCTCTCTTCCTCCCATTTCTCTTGTGGGAGAGAGAAAGAGAGAAAGAGAGAAACAGAGAGAGAGAGATCAATCCCAGCATTAGTGTGTCTTCACCAATGACACGACAAATGTCAACAGAGAGAAAGTGAGAGAAATAGAGAGAGAGAGAGAGAGAGAGAGAGAGAGAGAGTCAAGGAAAGTGTGACGTTAAAGATGGAGGGATGAGGAAAGAGATTGAAGGAGAGGTGAATGGAGGGACAAGAAAAAGACAAAAAAGGAAATACTGTATGGTGGCTTAGAGCATACAGAGAGAAAGACAAAGGAAGGAGGTGAGAGAGAGAGAGAGAGAGAGAGAGAGAGAGAGAGAGAGAGAGGCAGTGTCTCTGGAGGACACACCTCTGACACAAGATCAATTCCCTCCATCTTTTTTTCTCGGGTCCTGATAACAAGCATCTCACACACACACACACACACACACAGGCAGTGTGAACCCCTCTACATCACTTTGCATAAAGTTAAATCCTGCTCATATTTACGGCATTACCTGGCCACGCCCCCTTTGCTTTGTCGACACCAGCGACTTCCAGGCTGTTGATGATTAAGGATTATTTATTTATATGATTTATGAATATTAATGAATATGACTTAAAGATTTCAAAATGTCTTCCAGGTTAGTAAGCTAAATTACAAATTCTGTAAAAGTACATGCACATTCCTTTTTTACTTCCGTAAATCTTCCATATATGGAGCAAAATCACACCCACATTCATAGATATACACTTGAAGACACGCCCACTCAGAACTGTTCTCATTTCCATATTTGCACATAGACACACCTCCTGTAAACAGTGTTCATATTCTCTACGAAGCGCACTAGTAACCCAGATAGCAAAATTGGTTGTGGGCCTTATCTGGTTGAATTTAGGCCCACATACCACCACGCCCCACTCCCCTCGAATGGCCCTTAAGCTGCAAACTCATGCCAGAGCTCAGCCTAATGCTGTTTCACACAAGACTGTGAAAAAAACTGTGCCAGAATTAAACCAGAAGGGCCTAAAGTAAGCCAGATCTCGCCCAGATTTTGTTGCTATCTGGGAAGTGTGTAAATCTGTGGCACAGGCAGAGCTTGTAGCTTGTAGTCGGGTATTCGAGTCGTAAACATGTGACGAGCAGGAGTAATCAGAACCGTAACACAATTTGAGGATGAGGACATGTTGTTTTGGTCTCTGACTGAGGTTTGAGATGTAATTCACTCAGACCGCAGCTCCCAAACTGTCAAACTGAAAACATACGGACGTCTGCTTTCGCTTTGCAGCGCAGCCTCGAGTCGTAACGATAACACTGCGCTTTGTGCAAAACACACACAGGCTTCCCTCTGCATGTGTGTGTGTGTGTGTGAGGATTGCAGAAACGGTCTCACTTTGACGGCTTAATCATAATCGCCAGTTAGAATTTTCCAGAGGTTCCCACTTGACTGTGTGAAGTCACGTTAAAAATAAACGTGACTAAGAACATGGCTTCCACAGTCAGCGGCTTTTACATACTGATCACACACTCCGCGTTATCGTCTACTAAAGACATTCTGTCTTATTCTGTGTAGCATCTAGCAGGAAAAATGTTCAAATGTGGCTTAGCTAATAACTAGCTAAGATTTACATAGGGATCGATGTATCCATTTTGGTGTAGAGGTTTAAACTCTGCTGTGTTATGATCAATGATCATGAAGGTAAAAGTTTATGTTACAGCATTCATAGTAACACAATATACATGCAGTAGCAACTGCACTCAGCTTCGTTTAGTAAAGTTAATTGTGTTAATTTTTTCATAGTTCAAACGAAACAAAAATATCCTGTCAGCTGATTTTCTTCGTATTTATGTGCGTATGTTGATAATCAGCTGTAAATACCAAGCGTGTTCACGGCACAGGTGATTTACATTCAGCCACAAAACTCCTTATAAGCAAAGAAAAACAAAAATGAGAAAAATGGCGACTAAACGGTGAAAGAGTGCCTCATAAGCAGTGTATGCACTAAAACTTCCAATAATGCAGCTCAGCCATTGCAGCTCTTCCTCTTTTTACAGGGTGCCATTGAACGGCTAGTTGTATTTGTCTTCGTTTATGGATTTGTCATTAATATGAAGTGAGTGATTTAAACTGATTTAAAAGACAGCATAATCTGTATTAACTCATAATCAGTAACTCAGTAACTCAGTGACACTTAAACGATTTGAAGCCCATCAATCGAGGTTCACTTTAGTGAGTCTCCTTATATGGAAATTCAGGAAGTAAACGTAGGATACAAGTGTTTTTCCGAACTGGATTGTTATGAACACCACATTCCGCGTGTAAATGCTCCTGTGAATGATTTACGAATAAATTTGTTTGTATAGTGTGCAGTAAATGAGGCTGTAATCCTATTGACTGGAAAATCCTAAATTTGTGTTCCTGATCTGGAGTTTAACTCAACTCAGTTTAAACCCAAACCTTGTGTCAGTGTGGAAAGCGGACTTGTTGATCCGATTACACGTGACAGGAGGACCTAAAGAAGAAGAGTCCATCCTCTGAAGTCCATCCTTTCATCCTGCATGTTCACATTTGCAACCAATCACAGTGAAGTCGTGTTTATCTCGTCGCATGCTGTCTGCTTTCTCCGACGCGGTCGGTCTGACGAGGTCACAGAAAAGCATGTGATGAGCAGTGACAGATCTCGTTCTGGCTCTTGTTAGTCTCGTTAGGTCTAAATGAGACCAGAGCTGCCCTTTTTGTAGTTGGACAAGGACAATTCGAACAGTACTTTGTGACCCCGAGCTCACGTCTTTGATGGGATTATTAAGGAGTCTTTGACTGAAAATGTTGTCATGGACGTCACAAATCATTACCTTCCCTCATTCTGTCATCCCTCCTTTATTCACTCCCACTTGGAGCGGCGGAGAGGACATGCCATCCAGATGAGCTGAACGTCCCTCGTTAGCGTGGCATGTTTGCTTTGGATCACGCAGCAATGGTTTAGAAATCACGCAGAAGAGGAACGACTTGTTGTCCTGAACCCTTATTCAGCTAATTTTACTTCATTTTAAATTTTTACTAAAAGAGCACTGAACGCTGGGAACGGACTTTAAGGCTCTGTTACCAACAGTATTGCTGTAGACACAACGTCGCTACTTGATGATACGTAATTTTGTTTTTAATTTTGTTTGTGTGTCTTCTTTAGCTAGCTAGAGATATCCTCCTGCTACTACGCAGACTGGGGATATAACCGTAATGTCTTCTAAACAGATACAAACACTGATACGAGTAGGAGGCGCATTATTTAAAACTTTTTTCAGAAAAATTGGGAGTTTTTTTTTTCATGTGGCCATAAGTGAGCGGTCAGATATGACGTTTCCAGATAAACAAAGACTACGGCACTGAGCGATAGTTTCAGTTTCAGGCGACTAGTTTGTTTATATTTTTGGAAATTACTAAAAAACTACTAATTTAAATTAGTTCGAAAATATCATAGGCAGATTTTTTTTTTTTTTTTTTTTTTAAAGTCCTCACTAGCTAGCTAATAAGTGGATTTCTGGTTAGTAGTTGATGCTAAGTGTAATTAAAAGTATAAATTTAATCACATTAAGTCTTTTTTTAAAGTATTGTACCAACACATCTGAGGTAAATGTTGGTGTTCCGGATGGTTCTGTATCTTTACAGTCTGTATAAATGTGTTAATAGCTACATCCTAGCTTATAAACTACCTTAAAAGCATTTCCTGGTTGTCTAGCAACAGTGTTCTTGCAACTTTAATCGTTTAAGCGCTGAGTGTAAGAATGTGGTTAACTTCCCAGAATTCACAAAGTTCTGTTTATAACAATTTTTAAACAATTACTGTACCGAACTATAAAAAAAAACAATGAAAGTTTGGAATATCAATATTTAAAATAGTATCGTCAATATTTCTAGACCTGTAACAGATCCTTTATTGGTTCTCAGGGTTCTGTGTTTAGTTCCATCAGTCAGCTGCTCCAGAGTAAAGACACAGATACAGAAATAAAAATCAAACAGGAAATAAAGAACAAACATAGAATAAACAGCAAACACGAGATTACAATACAAGGACAACAAGATCGCGGATAGACAGATCCTAACAGAGTATCCCTCTCCTTCTCTGTCTCTCTCTCGCTCTTTTTTTTTCCTCTCTGAAACATCTGCCCATTTTCCCTGTCGAGGTTGCGTTGCCGGGTTACGGCAGGTGTTCGTTACGTGGTTGTCGTTTGGCAACCAGCTGCGATGTCACGTCCGTGTCATCCGTGACCTCACAGTGGCCTCCACTGAGAGAAACCTTGGAGAGAATCATGCACTGAATACACACGTACACCCCCCACCCCCACAAACACTCACACACACACACACACTCACTCACACACGCACACACGCACACACGCAAGGACACTGCTGGAGGCCAGGACAGGTTCTCATCAGACCTGACAGTCATCGGGAAAACACACACACACTCACACACATCTTCTCAGACATGCAAGAAAAGTCTGCTTTAGCCAAAAAAAAAAAAAAAGTGAAGTGTGAACTTCAGCTGCGAGCCCTAAAGTCATCTACAGAGAAGTGTACTTTTCTAATTGTGGAGCTCGGTCCAAGTGCTGATGCAATGTGAACTCATACACATACCCACACACACACACATGCACACACACACAGATCTTAACTCTGCAGCCTGTCTGCCTTGTTCTCAATAGCGATCAGGTATGGGCTGATAATCAGGTGATATACTGCAATATGAAACACATACAGTGAGCCTCATTCATTGTTATTTGAGTAAATTTGTGTGTGTAAAAGTTTGCGTAATCCAAACCAAACTCAAAATTTCCACTGGATTTACAAAAGTTTGGAAAAAGCTGATTTTCTTCATACTCACGTGTGTATGTTGATGAATGGCAATCACGTGTAAGTGACCGAGAGCATGCACACACAGCTGATTTGTGTTTGGTGACGCCCACAAAACTCCATAAAAAGGCAAAGCTGACAGAGCAGAAAGCACAAAATGGCCACTAAACGGCCAAAAAGGAAAAATTCTCTGAGGCAGAAGTTAAAGTACTTTTGACTAATGTCTATACCAATAAAAAAATATTATTTAGCAGCGTAACCAGCAGGCTCACAGCACCTAAAAAGTCCAAAATATGGAGAGAAATCATGGAGGTGAATTCAGTGTCATCCATCAAGTGTAATATACAGTAAGTGCAGTCAGAAGAAAATGTTTTGACACAGATACTGCGTTATAAACCAGCTTTCATCATACCGGTCTCTAAATATCTGTTGTCTCTTAGGAGCATCATGTGCTAACTCTTCCAGTAATATTAATTCTGCCCTTTGCACTTCCTCGGGTAACGGCTCCCATCTGCGCAGACCCCGGCACATCCTCCTTTTATACGCCGGTATAAACCGGATTTCCATTCATATCCAGCTTGATAAATGTTATTATATTAATGTGTGCAGTTTAAACTCTCCTCACTAACCCTGCATCGGTTTGTAGCCTGCTAGCTAATTCTCTATGAGTTAGCTAACTAGTTATGTTAGTTGCTGTTTTCTTACAAGAACCAAAAAGCTTTGCTTTGGGTTTTTTTAAAAAAAAAAATATATTCCCTATATTCCTAAGGCCCTATGTTTCCAAGAGTGCTGTTTCTTTCCAGGGTCCTATGTTCCGAGGGTATTTTCCTCCCAGGGTTCTATAATTTAGGGTCCTATGTTCCCAGAGTCCCTTGGTTTCAGATCTTATGTCTTCCAGATTCCTATTTCACCACCATTCAATGTTCCCACAATCCTATATACGCGGAATCCTATGTATCCAGTGCCCTTTATTTCCATAACCCCATATTTATAGGACCCTATTTTTCCAAGGAAATATACTCACTCACTCACTCACTTTCAGTAACCTCTTTTATACTGCTCAGACCACATTTTCCAGGAATTTCAGGACATTTCCCCATTTTTTCCCAGGACCTTATATCTCCAGGGGAACATATTTCCACAGTTTAATTTTTTAGGAACTTATATGTCCAGGTCCATATTTTCCATGATAATATATCTCAGGACCTTATATTTCAATGACCCTATATTTTTATTTCTTGATATTTCTAGGACTCTATATTTCCAGGACTGTATATTTCCAGGATCCTATATTTCCAGGACTCTATATTTCCAGGATTCTACATTTCCTGGACCCTATATTTCCTGGTCCCTATATTTCTAGGACTCTATATTTCCAGGACTGTATATTTCCAGGACCCTATATTTCCAGGACTGTATATTTCCAGGTCACTCTATTTCCTGGACCCTGTATTTCCAGGACTCTACATTTCCTGGACCTTATATTTCCAGGACCCTATATTTCCAGGACACTCTATTTCCTGGACCCTATATTTCCAGGACACTCTATTTCCTGGACCTTATATTTCCAGGACCCTATATTTCCAGGATCCTTATAGTCTCCTTTCTATAAACGTCTCCTTATAGAAAACCTCACCATCTCAATGATTACACACATTTTTAAATATGTTTATGAGATTCGTCCACTGTACAAGTTCCTGTAAATGAGCTGTTACTATAAAAACTTTGCAGAAAATGAATCAAAAACTTTCTGACTGATGAGATTTGAAAATTCAGCTATGTGATATAAAAGTTTATAGCCTCCAATTTAGCTTGGATTAAACTGCATGTGTAAATCCACACACACTGAATTCTCTTATAAAGAAATGCAGAGAGGAGATTGCAATCATCTGCTTGTGATTATTTTCAATCAGATATACCACAAATTCCTTAAAGGACATTTCTCCATGCATTGCAAATGAGAAAGTGTGTGATTAGGGCAGGCCATGTGTGTGTGTGTGTGTGTGTGTGTGTGTGTGTGTGTGTGTAAAACGGTGAATGACTCGCAGCAGAGCTGCATTTGCGCATGAATAACAAAAGCAGGAGGAAAACACGGAGGTCTAACAGCTCTCACATGTTCAATAACACGCACGGCATCAATCATAATCCTCAGCACTGAGCTGTACATGTGGCCCACAACACTACCCATGATCCTCTGGGGCTGTGCGTGAGAGAGGTCACGCTTCATGAGCTGACACGCAAACAGCAAACCGGCTTACGTTACATTTACCGTTCTGCAGTGTGCACTACTTAGCAATGCACTGGCCCAAAAAATTCACCAAAAAAGGTAAACCTTTACCACCAGCACTGTGTGTGTGTGCTAAGTGTGAGTGTGTGTGTGTGCGTGTGTGCGTGTGTGCTAAGTGTGAGTGTGTGCGTGTGTGCTAAGTGTGAGTGTGTGCGTGTGTGTGCTAAGTGATAGAAACCACCATGAATGAGACTTTACACTCACTTCAGTGTCCATGCTCCGGCTCTTGGATGTTCAAAAGATAACTTACAGCAGGTTTAGCTGGCAAGGCCTGCTGTCTTATAATGTACTTACAGTTAACTAGCACATTTCTCGAGTTAGCTAGCTAGCAGTATCTTTACTGTTTTTTCTTTTTTTTACTTCATATAACCCATAATTTAGTTTAATTTCGCTAGCTAGCGACAACTGTGATGTCTCAACTAGGTTAAAGGCCATAATTGTTCTGCCTTGAATTCATACATGCAATATTAGAATAGTTCAAGTTAGTTAGCAATAGTTGTGCTGTCTTATAGACCAAATTAGCATATGTCAAGTTAGCTGGCTAGCAACATCTGTTTCTCAACTATGTTCATTTATTAATTTTATTTATTCATTTAAAAGGGATATTGGAAAGTCAGAATTAGCTAAAAAAAAATTACATTTCATCTGCACACTCTTGACAGGTGATAACAGTTACAGGCCATATTAGCATACTTATAGTTAACTAGCTAGCAACACTCACTTTGCCTGAACTAGGGTTATTTATCTAAGTATTTTTCTTTAAAGGGGAAATTTACTATTTACTGTTCCAGAATTAGCTAAAAATGGTCTACAATCCTAATAAGGTGATATAGACCATATGCTACATTCATATAGTTTGAGTTAGCTAGCTAGCAAAATCCACATCATCTTGACTAAGTTATAGCTCCTGTTAGCACTGTTTGAGTTAGCTAGCTAGCAACATCCACAGTGTCTTAACTAGGTGACAGGTCATATTACCATTTGAGTTAGCTAAATATTAACATCTGTGTTGTCTTAATGAGGTTATAGACTGTAGTAGCACAGTTTGAGTTAGCTAGCTAATAACTTCTGTGTTGTCTTAACTAGGTTATAGGCTATATTAGCACAGTTTGATTTAGCTAGCTAATAACATCTGTGTTGTCTTAACTAGGTTATAGGCTATATTAGCACAGTTTGAGTTAGCTAGCTAGCAACTGCCACATTTTTCCCGCAAAGCTCAGGCCTGATCCCTTTTCTGATAGATGGTGCACTCTTGCTAATTATCTGTTATCTGTGCAATCTGCTAATACTACAGAGATAAACTGACCTCATTTTCAATGAAATAGATGCTGGGAAAATTATTTAATGTAAAAATGTTTTATACTGAACAGTTGTGGAGAGTGAAGCTTTGTTTTATGTCTGAGTGCAGGAAAGAAAATCCTGAGTGAATGCTCATGTTACAACTGACCTACACTGTGTGTGTGTGTGTGTGTGTGTTTGTGTGTGTGTGTGTGTGTGTGTTTGTGTGACGGGTTTGATTAAAGCTTTGGGAATCGGTGTCACAGCAGGTTCAGTCGTCCACGTCCGTGTCTTTCACCTCTGACACACAGCAGCAGTGACGGCATGTTTACAGAGTGTGTTGTTTGTTCCAGGTTTGCTAACAGAAGCCATATTCTGACAGTATCAGTTTATCACTATGACGTGTGTAATTAAATATCAGTGTGTCTCCTCTGTGATAAAACTGAAAGAACTACACTACTTGTGAAGGAAGGAGGAGTTTCTCTCGAGGTTATCGAGGGACCAGCGATATTTTTTTTTAGCAATAATACAATTAAATTCAAATCAATTGTCACAAAGCAGCTTTACAGAAACATAAACTCAAAAATATAAATAAATTTATCCCTAATGAGCGAGCCAGAGGTGACGGTGGTGAGGAAAAACTCCCTGAGACGACATGAGGAAGAAACCTTGAGAGGAACCAGACTCAGAAGGGAACCCATCCTCATCTGGGTGACACCCGATAGTGCGATTATAAATCATTCCCTTCTATAACTGTGTTCTACATGGACAAATAGTGCAGTTGTGTAACCAGGAATTTACAAACTTTTGTATGAGCAACTTATGAATATAAGCATCAGAGTCATTTCTGAATTCATTATTGTTATAACTTAAAGTCTATTATTAGAGCCATATAAGGATTTGATGTAATTTGAATATTTTAAGATTTATAATTTTATGTAAGTTCATATTATTTATTGATTATTTGATATTCTTTGTTTGATTTTATAAGAAAATGTTATTTAGAACATATGTCTAGGTATTATATAAAGACCACCCCCCCTTTATGTAACATTACATATCTAATTTGAATAACTGTTAATTTTTGAATATAGAACTGAAGTGAAGAAAAAGGATCGTCCCAGACCGTCTTTTGACCTTATTCACCGTAGGCATCGTGTTTATCATGTTTATTGGAATTATGTTTTATTTCGAAACTTGTTATACATAGTTCTTATGTTTGATGTTTGATTTATTTTGATTAGTGACAAATGAAAAGTAAAGATTTTTATGTATACAAGTTTATGGTGTCCACTGCAAGCAACCACCCTAAGAAAATGGCGGAGTTAGGGATAGGTTTAGACCGCTGTTACATCTATTGTATCAAACTGAAGTTATTAACTGTTCAGTGATGGAGGCTTGAGTGCAAATTGTTGTTAGCAATTGCAGTCCTAAGGCTATCCAAGGAAGAACATCAACAGCCATCTTTATGGTTTCTATGTGGTACCATCCACAGTAATCTCATGGTGACCTTTAGGCAACAGTTCATCAGCTAACGTTCAGTAACGTTCTGTGGCTGAATCTCAAATGTCTACACTATGCATGAGGGGACCATGTAGGGCGCACAGCTCCATTATTCTATACCCTATGAAGAATGTGAAGAAAGTGAATAGGAGGACATTTGGGATTGAAATTCAAGAAGGAATGTAAAATCAACCTAAACAGCGATAGGAAATCGATCCAGCTAACAAGGGGACGTCCCCGTAGCATTGACGTTATGTTGAAACGCTAGATTAACATTCTGGGAGCTTTCTAAATGTTGCAATGATGAAATTGATGCTGAAATTATGAATATTTAACAACCGTTTGTTCTGTGGCAATTACGACACTGAGAGGAAATTCAACAACCTACGTGTTTACTCATGTGTTCTTTTTTTTTTTTTTTTTACATATTTTATGATACATAAACAAAGATCCAGATAACGATGGATGTCCCCATAGATTTTATCTGACATTACACTGAAATGTTAGAATTACTTTCTGGGAATATTATAAATGTTGCAGTTTTTATGTAATTACGTAAGTTTTGAACATTTTTAATGTTGTTTAATAGCAGGAAGATTTTTACTTAAAATGTTGAAAAAGAGATCAAAAATTGCTACAAAGTGGTTTAATATTGTAAAAAAAAGTGTACTACACCATATCTTAAAAATAAATAAATAAATAAATAAATAAATAAATAAATAAATAAATTCTCCCAAAATTTTGATTGAAAAAATAGTCTCTGACCTGAGGAAAATGATCCACTGAAACATAATGAGCTGCATAGCAGCACCTGATGTGGAGATAGAGCTCCAAAGTCGGCTAAAATGCCTGGCTTCCACAGCCTTGTTCTTGGGCTCTGTAGATCACAGTGGCATGGGGCTGATGTCGTTTAAAAGCTACTGAAAAGCTCTCATTTTTAATGTGGTTGTGTAACCATATAACCTATATTGCGTGTCGGTTGTTGTTATCTCGATCTATCAGTCACTTCACAAGTGCAGCTGATTCCCGGTAATGGCGCAGGCTCTCAATGAAAGAATGCGATCACATGACCTGCGTGCTCTCAGCATATTTTAACTCTATGGCTTGCACAGATTTGGACCTCTGGTGTTCAAACAGTGCAAGTGCATTAGATGGATAATTCATAGAATGCTGATTTCTATGTGAGTCGCACATTTCAACGATGCACATTGTGATGATTTTTGCATGGTGATGCATCATTACTCCCCTAGTTTTGAAAATTCAGAAAAACCTTGTTGCCAAAAATTAATTATCTAACAGATAGCTGGATGCCAAAAATAATGTTCTTTAATCATCTAACAGAGTGCTGGAGGACTCACGCTGGAAAATCAGAAAAAAATGACACAAACACATGCTTCAAAATAAATTATTTTGAAGAGTGTGTTTGTGGCTTTTTGTGATTTTCCAGCGTGAGATTTGACCTCGGTGTTGCAAAGTGCTCGTTAGCCAATGGAATAGTGAAAGTGAGAGGGAAATTCATCCTGTGTATGGTTTTTTTTCTGTGGGTGGAGGATCAATAAACGCCAAGTCCATCTGCCAAACTCTTCCCTTATGTGCATGTTTTTTTAAAATCCCCGTCCCCACGTGGCCTTTAATTGAGTCGAGACGGAGAACAAAGCGTCCGAGGGGTGCATTGTGTGTGTGTGTGTGTGTGGAGCTGGCTTCACCTGTGTGATATGTGTGTGTGTGTGTGTGTGTGTTGTTGTCTGTCTGGCGTTATTGGCAGCGCTCCTCTCCACTCACACACCTGAGGCGTCCCTGGTGGCCTTTGTCACAGAAGAAAGAGAATGATCGATATCCCGGCTAAACTCCCGGTTCAAAGCCCGATGGCGCAGGGTTTCGCGCAGGGGCTCGACGCTTCATAATGAATTTTCTTTCATTCCACTCGAGTTTTTAAAACATCAAACAATAAATCGGCCCAGGCGCGGTGAAATATTTAGATCTATTGACTGTGGCTGAAAAATGTAGAGGGCCCAAAACTCTGGTGGTTTGATGTTGATCCATTCTGAGCACTTTAATCCACTCGAGTGTTTCCTTTCATCTGCCTGGGCTTTCTGCAAAAAGAGGGAAAAAGGCCGCGAGTATTTCTCAGACACGCAAGAAAATTCTGCTTTAGCCAAAAAAAAAAAAGAAAAAAAAAAGTGAAGGGTGCACTTCAGCCGCGAGCCCTAAAGTCATCTACGGAGAAGTGTACTTTTCTAATTGTGGAGCTCGGTCCAAGTGCTGATGCAATGTGAACTCATACACACACACACAGAAAATGTGAGATGCTAAAAATTACATCACACACTAAAAGTTTGCTGACCACAATAAAGATATTGGCAAAGTTTTATCATGCACACACACACACACACACACACACACACACATACCGCTGTGTCTTTCGAATGGTCTGTCATAAAGATGACACGACGGAAGATCAAGCGCCGCCTCGTCTCCTGATCGAGCGTCCTGTAGTGCGCAATACTTAGCGATGTTCTGTCCTGTGTTTACACCCAAATCCCTGATCTGTCTTCTCTTCTTCTCGCTCACGATCAATATAAACAATACTGATGAAAACAAAAAAAATACAGGATCCTCTACATGGAGTGGTGTGTGTGTATGTGTGTGTGTGTGTGTGTGTGTGTGTGTGTGTAGGAGAGAAATGAACAATGTGACGCCACCATTACATACTAAACATGCTCGACTTTAAGGACATGAAGTTCAGTTTATAGCAAAAGTTGAAGTATTATGTTGTTATTTCCAGTTATCTCATCATTTCCAGTTAGTATCTCATCATTATTTCATGATATTATATCATTAATTAGACTTAATATCTTGTCATTATGACTTATATCGTTATTTTCAGTTATGATCTCATTATTTTGACAGAAAATCTCCTTATTTCAACTAATTACTTTTTTTTAAACTTAATATCCCTTTATTTCAGGATATCTCATTATTTTAACTTTATAACCCATTATTCTGATTTATTATCTCATTATTTCAAGATCACATCTCATTAATATGACTGAATATCTTGTTATTTCAAGATACAGTGGATATAAAATTCTAAACACACCTGTTAAAATGGCACGTTTTTGTGATGTAAATTATAAAGTATAAAAATTGAGTGAAAAACAACCAGAAACATTTTAGAGAAAAATAAAAAAGTTACAATAACCTGGTTGCAGGCTATTGGTTCAGAATGAACCAATCACATTCAATCTCATGTTCAAACGTAAATATCATACAGCTGTCATCAATGATATTATTCTGATTAACCCCAAATAAAGATCAGCTGTTTCTCTAGGATTTTCTTCACATCTTCTTGGTTTCATCTGACTGCTGAAGCCATGGTCCACAAAGAGCTTAAAAAGCCTGTACAGGGTCTCACTGTCCAAAGGAATCCTTCAAGAGACGGTACAAAAAAAATTTCCAAAACATTAGATGTACCATAGAACACTGTGAAGGCCATCATCAACAAGAGGAGAAAATGGAGCACCACAGTGACATCACCAAGAACATGACATCCTTCCAAAATTTATAAAAATACAAGACAAAAACATACCAGGGAGGCCACCAAGAGACCTACAGCAACATTAAAGCAGCTGCAGGAACATCTCTGGAAGGAAGTTCTGATTACTCCCTGCATGTGACAACAATCTCTCATATTCTTCACATGTCTGGGCTGTGGGGTAGGCGGCTAGACTGAAGCCCTTTCTCACAAAATAGATCCAAGCTCAACTAAATCACCCCAAACCATGTGGCAAAATGTGTTATGATCTGATGAGACCAATTCCAAAAGGTATAATAATTCCATAATTCCAAAAGGTATGTTTGGTGCAAAAAAAGCACATCACCAAAAGAACACCATACCCACGGTGAAGCATGGTGGTGGCAGCATCATGCTTTAGGGCTGCTTTTCTTCAGCCAGAACTGCGGCTTTTATCAAGGTAGAGGGAATCATGAATAGCTACAAATACCAGCCGATTTTAGTGAAAAACCTTCAGGTGTCTACTAGTAAACTGAAGATGAAAAGGAATTTCACCTTTCAGCACGACAATGACCCAAAGCACACATCCACATCAACAAAGGAACGGATTAACCAAAAGAAGATCAGTGTTTTTGAATGACCGAGCCAGAACCCAGACCTGAATCCAGCTAAAACTCTGTGAGGTGACCTGAAGCTAGCTGTGCGCAGGAGATACCCTCACAATCTGACGGATCTAGAATGTTTTTTCAAGTAAGCGTGGGAAAATATCGCCAAGTCAAACTTTTTCCCTGAAAACTTTCTGATTGTTTTTCACTTTATTTGCATACTCTGCAATTGCACATTAAAGGTGGGAAAAGATCAGACACATTTATCTTAGTGTCATTCTTTTACTTCACAAACACCTGCCATTTTAACAGGGGTGTGTAAACTTTTTAACATTTTGACATAATATTGTCATTTCATAATATCACATTATTTCCACTTAATGTTTCATTATTTCAAGATAATATCTCATTATTTAAACTGAATATCTCATTAATGCAATGGAACAGATGCAGAACCTTTAATGGGTTTTATATGGAATCTATATAAGGAATTTATGTGGAATCTTTAATGGAATTTACATGGAATCTTTAATGGAATCAATGTGGAATGTTTAATGGAATTGATATGGAATCTTTAATGGAACTGATTTGGATTTTTTAATGGGTTTTATATGGAATCTTTAATGGAATTGATGTGGAATAATTACTGGATTTGATTTGGAATCTTTAATGGAATTGATGTGGAATGTTTATATGATATTTATATTATAAGTCCATCTAGCACCCTAAGTGGATCTTCTATTTGCTTATCTCCAGGAAAGGTTTTATGAAACAATGAATGAATAATCTCTCAGGACTTTTTCTTCTTTCTATAAATCTGTGTGATGAAGAATCATTTTACTTTGTTCCCATTTTCAGTGAAACTATAAAAATGCTTTATTTTGACCAGAACTGAAGAGAAAGGGTTAAATTCCTTCACCTTTCATAACCTCTGTCTCACAATCGTGTCCGTTACTCTTCTTCCTCTTCCTGCGGAGAAACCCGACGTTCTCGGATGTCAGAGTCGTGCTGAGGTGAGGTGTGGAGAAGCGCTCGGGCGCTGACCTCTCGCCAAAGCTCGCACGTGTGGAGCCGTAATAAATCGCCGCACTCTCTCCACGTGCACGTGGCGGCCATGACGGTCCGGTGTGACAGTAAACATCTGTTCAGTGATTCATTTGATTTGAGATGTAGGGTGACACAGAGGCACATCTGCCTCCAACCACCCCCCAACCATCCACCCCCCAACCATCCACCCATCCAACCATCACCCCACCATCACCTCACCATCATCCCACCATCACCTCACCATCACCTCACCGTTACGCCACCATCACCCCAAATCCTGCCCTTTACCTATCCTTTAGCGTTTAAGTCATTCTTCAGGGTGTCTCAATGAGTCCAGCAGAAAAACAACAACAACAACAACAACAACAACAACATAAGCTTTTATTTCCAGAACTTGTACCTTATATTGTCTTTATTTTTTATTTTGTATGAGTAGAATTATATACATTCATTCTTCCTTGCTCAGATATTTGGTCTGTAATAATATAAAAATATACATTATCTCTAAGAGTTTAAGGGACACTGTGCACATATTAAATAAATCTTGATAATTAATGAAATGAAAATCATATATATGGTTGCTGTGATAAATATAAATATCCAACACAAAAATATAACATAATAACAACATTAAAATAACATAATAATTACATAATAATACGTCTAATTATTGTCATTAGATTATCAGAATGAATTCTAATTCAATTTAAGCTTTTTAACTTTAGGACTCTTGGATGTCATTGCATATTTTGTTTTAATTCATTTTCATTAATTCATTTTATTTTAAAATAACAACTGGTTTATAAGTTTATTTGGTGTATGTGTTATTTGTTTTGTTTTTTTTAATAAATAAAGCTTTAATAAAATCTGTCTTAAGATTAATCTGATCTATTCGAGTACTTAAAGGAATAAAAACCAAGCCATAAATAGATTTCACATAACAAGCTCAGAAATCACACAGAGATACAACATTGTTTAAGCATTTAAGCCATTCAGTATATTAAATAAACTTGGTAATTAATTTAATAAAAGTGTATACTGTCAATAGAGAATATAGTGTTAATCCAGCATGTAGGTATGTAAAAGTTATTTTATCTCACATCACAAGAATATGAACATCCAGGAAAAAAAGTTTTTTTTAATTATATTAATATTTTGAGGTTTTGATCTGTAATTTCTTGTCAACACTAAAACCAGATGCATTGATTTCTTTCTTTCAGTGTTTCAGCTATATGAAATTAGTTGTTTATTTGATTTATGTGTTATTTGTATTATTTGTATCTACTGTTTATTTATGACCTTATCATTTAAGATTGAAGAAATGATTGTCATCATCTTGGAAAACATTCAGTACTGATCCAAACATTGGCACCTTAACTTAAGAAAATCCTTCCATTCTTTCACACAGAACTCACACACCTTCATGTTAATCCGATGTATTCGAGTAAAACAGAGTCATAATTACAGAGATTCAGTTCAGAATGATTCAGTTTTTGTCTTTAAACAGAAAAAAAGAAAGTCCATAATGATTGCAGAAGACGAACATGTTGCAGCAGCATTTTTCCTCCATCCAGTCTGTGTTAAAACATTTATTTTATTTTATTTCATGCTTTTTTTTTAGCTTTCTAAAAAGGTATTTTGGGTTTCTGCAACACAAACACCTGTACTTCAGCTTCACTCAATTTTATTTTTCAGACTCGATGTACGTCTTTCCTCGGATCTTGGATAAATATAACCTGCTGAATTCTTTGCTTTTATTGGCTCACTGTCACAACATGTAGATAAATTGGGGCGTGGTTAATGTAAATTAGATGTAGGGCGTGTTTTAATGTAAAATAAATGTATACAAGGGTAAGTTGGGGAATGGTTAATATAAGTTAGATAGGGCTATTAGGTAGGGCATGTTTAATGTAAATGAGATATATATGAGGGTAAAATGGGGTGTGGTTAATGTAAATTAGATGTGTATGAGATTAAATTGGGGTGTGGTTAATGTAAATTAGATTTATTTGGGGGGAAATTGGGGTGTGGATAATGTAAATTAGATATAAGGCATGTTTAATGTAAATGAGATATATATGAGATTAAATTGGGGTGTGTTTAATTTAAATTAGACATATATGAGAGTATATTTGGAGTGTATTTAATGTAAATGAGATGTATATGAGAGGAAATTGGTGTGTGGTTAAAGTAAATTTGATATGTATGAAATTAATTTGGGTTATGTATAATAAATTAGATGTAGGGTATGTTTAATATAAATGAGATGTATATGAGGGTAAAATGAGGGGTGTTTAATGTAAATTAGATATATATGAGAGTAAATTGGGACGGGATTAATGTAAATTAAATGTAGGGCATGTTTAATGTAAATTAGACATATATAAGAGTAAATTTGGAGTGTGTTTAATGTAAATGAGATGTATATGAGCATAAAATGGGTTGTGTTTAATGTAAATTAGATGTATATGAGAGTAAGTTGGGGTGTGTTTAATGTAAATTAGATGTATATGAGAGTAAATTAGGGTGTGGTTAATGTAAATGAGATGTATATGAGCATAAATGGGGTGTGTTTAATGTAAATTAGATGTAGGGCGTGTTTAATGTAAATGAGATGTATATGAAAGTAAATTTGGAGTGTGTTTAATGTAAACGAGATGTATATGAGAGTAAATTAGGGTGTGGTTAATGTAAATTAGATGTAGGGCGTGTTTAATGTAAATGAGGTGTCCTTGAGTATAAATTGGGGCGTGTTGTATGCATAACAAATGCAAATAAGGGGCTGGTGGGCGGGGTTTGTTTCCTGATTTATCAGCACTCACTATGATGTTGTATGTTATTTTATTAAACTTTTATTAAACAGATTAGTTTTTATGTTATTCCATGCTCCTAAAACATGGATGAATATCCAAATGAGTATCCAAAGATATGCATGTGTAGTGTGTATTATATTGTGCATCACACACACACACACACACTCCTTGTGAGTGTAGTGACCTGGATCCGACCCTGCCCTTTCCCTCCAGCTGTAACAATGAGTATGTGCATCGCGGTCTGTTCTTCATCATCCTGATGATGTCATCGTTTTATTTTTTTCTTTGTTGGTTATGACTTCAGTGAAGCGAAGTCTGATTTCCTCCCAGCTACAACAAAAAAAACCACAACGTCTGGCAAAGTCAGTCTGAATCTCACACACGTGAGTGTAATCTACAGATTCATCTGTCAACTTTCATCTGAAACAAACTAAAATAAACGTTTACTGTCACGTTATTTCCACATGCAGAGAAAAGTGCTTTACGTTTAAGAACACAGAGTTTGTTCAGGTACCGTGAGGATATTTTCATACGGGGTTTGATATTCCGTTACCTTTCTGCGAAATTATCACATCATTACACTCTAATGCAGACACAACACGAGGTTTACAAATAACATGAAAAGAAATAAAGAAAGAACAGATACATAAATAAGAAGAGAGAAAGAAAAAGAAAGAAAGAAAGCAAGCAAGAAAGAACAGATATATAAATAAGAAGAGAGAAAGAACTGATATATAAATTAGAAGAAAGAAAGAAAGAAAGAAAGAACAGATACATGAATAAGAAGAAAGAAAGAAAGAAAGAAAGAAAGAACAGATCTATAAATAAGAAGAAAGAAAGAAGAAAAAGAAAAATGAATGTTTGTCAGTCTGATTTGCTTTGGTTTTTATTTTTCTCTGAAATTAAACCTTTGTGAATTTTAAGAAATAAAACAACACACTATGGTTTTTATTGGAGAAACAGGTGATTGTGTGTGTGTGTGTGTGTGTGTGTGTGTGTGTGGTGTTGCACATTGTGCGACATGGTACACAGAACCAATCAGCAACAGGCAGTGCTGCTAGCCCCGCCCACTGAGTATAATTAGTTCCTGTTAGTGCTGTGAACAGAGAACACTACAGCAGGGGCTGATGGGAAAAAACAACAGGGTGTTTGGGGTGCCAAAACTTACAGTAAACTATTGTGTTATAAAATATGATTAAAAACACAATATTAAAATAAAAGAATGAAATGTACAGACAACCTGCTTCCATACTGACATGAGGCACGTTCTATTGAATGTGAATAAAAAAAGAAAAAAGAAAAAAAGAAAGAATGGTAGAGAGAGAGGGAGAATGTTGCTGCTTTGCGACAATGTCCATTGTTAAAAGCGCTATACAAATAAAATTTAAAATTGAATTGAAAATTGAAAAAGAAAGCAAGATAATATATAAAGAAAGTAAAAACAAATAGAAGCAGGACAAGCAAAGCAAAAGAAAGAAAGAGAGAAAGAAAAACAAAAGAAAAAGAAAGAAAATGAAAACAAGAAAGAAAAGTAAAGAGAAGGAAAGAAAGAGGGAGAAAAAGAATACAAGATAATACATAAAGAAAATAAAAACAAATAGAACAGGGACAGACAAAGCGAAAGAAAGAAAGGAAAAAAAGAAAGCATGAAGAAAGAAGAGACGTAGAGAAAGAAAATAGGAAAAGAGAGAAAGAAAGAAAGATGAAATGATGGAAGAAAAGAGAGAGGAAGAAAACCAGAAGAAAAAAACAAAAGCAAAGGAAACAGAAAAAGAAACAGGATAAAAATGAAGAAATGAAAGAAAGAAAGAAAGAAAGAAAAGAGGGAGAAAGAAGGAAAAGAAAGAAACAATATTTATAGTGTTGTGTTAACAGGTTTAAATGGTGTGTTAGAAAAATAACAGTGCAAAATAATGTGTTAATAAAGTTATTAATAATAATGTTAATAAAGCGTTCATGTTAATAAAGTTTTGTGTAAATAAAGTTTTGTGTGAATAAAGCGTTTGTTTTAATAAAGCGTTCGTGTAAATAAAGTGTTTGAGTAAATAAAGCGTGTGTTAATAAAATGCTCATGTAAATAAAGTAATAAAGTGTGTAAATAAAGCGTTCGTGTAAATAAAGTGTTCGTGTAAATAAAGTGTGTTAATAAAGTGTGTTAATAAAGTTTTTGTGTAAATACAGTGTTTGTGTGAATAAAGCAATAAAATGTTTGTGTTAATAAAGTGTTCGTGTAAATAAAATGTTTGTGTTAATAAAGTGTTCGTGTTAATAAAATGTTTGTGTTAATAAAGTGTTCGTGTTAATAAAATGTTTGTGTTAATAAAGTGTTCGTGTAAATAAAGTGTTCGTGTAAGTAAAGCGTTCGTGTAAATAAAGCGTTCGTGTAAGTAAAGTGTTCGTGTAAATAAAGCGTACGTGTAAGTAAAGTGTTCGTGTTAATAAAGCGTTCGTGTAAATAAAGCGTTTGTGTAAATAAAGCGTTCGTGTAAATAAAGCGTTCGTGTAAGTAAAGTGTTCGTGTTAATAAAGTGCTCGTGTTAATAAAGCGTTCGTGTAAATAAAGCGTTCGTGTAAGTAAAGTGTTTGTGTTAATAAAGTGCTCGTGTTAATAAAGCGTTCGTGTAAATAAAGCGTTCGTGTAAGT
>CM040456.1:1417629-1432967 GCA_022758105.1 Pangasianodon gigas | reverse complement strand
GTGTTAATAAAGCGTTTGTGTTAATAAAGCGTTTGTGTTAATAAAGTGTTTGTGTAAATAAAGCGTTCGTATCAATAAAGCGTTCGTATTAATAAAGCGTTCATGTAAATAAAATGCTCGTGTTAATAAAGCGTTTGTGTAAATAAAGTGTTTGTGTAAAAAAAAAGCGTTTGTGTTAATAAAGAGTTTGTGTAAATAAAGTTTTGTGTAAAAAAGCGTTTGTGTAAAAAAAGCGTTCATGTAAGTAAAGTGTCCGTGTTAATAAAGTGCTCATGTTAATAAAGCGTTCGTGTAAATAAAGCGTTCGTGTAAGTAAAGTGTTCGTATCAATAAAGCGTTCGTATTAATAAAGCGTTCGTGTTAATAAAGTGCTCGTGTAAATAAAGCGTTCGTGTTAATAAAGCGTTCGTGTTAATAAAGCGTTCGTATTAATAAAGCGTTCGTGTTAATAAAGCGTTCGTATTAATAAAGCGTTCGTGTTAATAAAGCGTTCGTGTAAAAAAGCGTTTGTGTAATAAAAGCGTTCGTGTAAGTAAAGTGTTCGTATCAATAAAGCGTTCGTATTAATAAAGCGTTCGTGTTAATAAAGTGCTCGTGTAAATAAAGCGTTCGTGTTAATAAAGCGTTTGTATTAATAAAGCGTTCGTGTTAATAAAGCGTTCGTGTTAATAAAGCGTTCGTATTAATAAAGCGTTCGTGTTAATAAAGCGTTCGTGTTAATAAAGCGTTCGTGTAAAAAAGCATTTGTGTAATAAAAGCGTTCGTGTAAATAAAGCGTTCGTATTAATAAAGCGTTCGTGTTAATAAAGCGTTTGTGTAAATAAAGCGTTCGTGTAAGTAAAGTGTTCGTATCAATAAAGTGTTCGTATTAATAAAGCGTTCATGTAAATAAAATGCTCGTGTTAATAAAGAGTTTGTGTAAATAAAGTGTTTGTGTAAAAAAAGCCTTTGGGTTAATAAAGAGTTTGTGTTAATAAAGTTTTGTGTAAAGTTTTGTGTTAATAAAGCATTCGTGTAAAAAAAAATGTTTGAGTTAATAAAGTGTTCGTGTTAATAAAGTGTTTGTGTAAATAAAGTGTTTGTGTTAATAAAGCATTTGTGTAAATACAGTGTTTGTGTAATGTATGAGGTGGTAAATGAGTGTGTTGTGTATTTTAATGTAAATAAAAGTGTAAATGTGGTGTTTGTGTGTTGCAGCGTCTCTCCTGCTGTGTGAGTCTGAAGGCAATAGGTGGCAGTGTGATACCAACATCAACATTCTCTCTCTCTCTCTCTCTCTCTCTCTCTCTCTCTGTCTCTCTCTGTCTCTCTCTCTCTCTCTGTGTGTGTGTGTGTGTGTGAGAGAGAGAGAGCAAGAGAGTTATTATTTTTTATTTTATTTAGAATTCATACAGATTTCCAGAAATATGTCCAGCAGTAGATGATTAGAGAAATGTATATAATTATATTTATAATTATATTTAAATTTGTAACATTGTAGATTTGGAACATGGATTAATTTCTCAAAGCAGAAATAAATTATTTTAATTATCTGAAGAGATTAATAGACATTTTGTACAGTTTCTTTCTTTATACTTACAGAACAGTAAATAATATTCATTCTAATAAAATTGTTTATTATAAAAAATATGCCTTTTTATAAATATAATGTAATATAATATATATTTAGGTTTTTATTAGCTATATATCCGAGTATTGTGTACAGATATAAATGATAAATTCTTCTTCTCATTATTATTATTATTGTAAATAAATGTAAATGATTGGATTATAAATATATTTGTGTAGAAAGTACTGACATTTAAACAATATTTACTTGGGATTTAAATTGACATTATCATAAATAGAAATAACTTAATTTTTTAAATAATAAAACACATTTTTTCTACGTATTATTACATTTAGAATTATATTTTTATTTATGTTTTATTTTGTAAAAATAAACTAACAAAAACATTCTAAAAACAAACAAGTACACTGTATATACCCTCTTACAGAAAAGGTGTTGTTCAGGGGTTCTGCGTGATTGAGGGTTCTGTGTGATTATTGGTTCTGTGTGATTTTGGGTTCTGTGTGATTACTGGTTCTGTGTGATTATTGGTTCTGTGTGATTGAGGGTTCTGTGTGATTATGGGTTCTGTGTGATTTTGGGTTCTGCATGATTTTGGGTTCTGTGTGATTGAGGGTTCTGTGTGACTGAAGGTTCTTCGCTTCATTAAATGATTCTACTCAGGCACGGGGTTCCACATAGAACCTTTAACAATTCCTTCCACAAGCCAGAGAACACTTTTTTATTAGATGGAGGGTCTCGAGATGTAGCTGCTTTCGAGGTGTGTGTGTGTGTGTGTGTGTGATGCCGATACACAGTGTTTTCCCCTGCAGCCGTTTCCTCAGTGCCCTCTGAAAGCAATTAACACGGATCTGAAATCCTTCGCGTCTAATGGGTTCATTTCTGGGGCCGATACCCACACACACACACACACACACACACACACACACACACAGACACTGTGCATTCTCTTTGTTTGCTTTGACGCAGAGCTTAAGATGGACTCCTCATCGATCGTTGTCAAGTTTCTGTATGATGAAACTCTGACGCCCGTGAAAAAACAGCGCACACACACACACACACACACACACACTTTCCAGGGGCTTTTTAACATTTCTGAATAGGATTGGGTCTTAATTTCCCACGGAGGAGAGCAGCTCTCCGTCCTGAAGTCTCAGAATTAGAGATTTATTTGGCGTGGAAAAAAAAATCAATTAGTGCTAAATTTATTCATGGATTTGTGGCGGAGGAGATCGATGCTCGTCCACTCAGCGCGCCGCTCCGGGACTCGCTTCATCCCACTTAATGTGTTTGAAGGGGAATTAGCATTGATGTTGTTTTCTCTTCCTTTAGGTCAAAGAGCACGCAGCTCGCTGTCACCACCCGTAACCTACCCACAATGCACTGCAGCGGGACCCGGAGCACTGCGGCCACCCGGAGGTGCAGGTTCAACCGAGGATACAGCTGAGCTACTGTGGAATAAACACACACACACACACAAAATAATATCTTCTATTCATACAAAAAACATTTTCAGTCCAGTGTTAAACAGTGGCGTGTTCCTCACTGTAACCTTTAACCTTTAACCTTTTACCTGTTATGGAAAACACACACACACAGAAACTAAAATCCACATGCTCAAAATCGTTTTTGAGCCATGAATGAATAAGTAAGTAAGTAAATAAGTGAGTAAAGAAACAAAAATACAAAATATACAAATATAATGTAAATTGTATTGATATTTAAAAGCAACAACAACAACAAAACAACAACAACAACAACAACAACAACAATAATAATAATAATAATAATAATAATAAACAAGTCTTTACATGATAAATGCACCAGTTACTGTATGGCGTTTATTTGCATATTGGAATCTGATTGGCTGTTATATTTGATGATGTAATAACCCTCGCCTCATATTATAACTCAGATCTACATTAATCTAAAGACACTGTTTCTAAAAACACCTCAGTGACATTTTTTTGCCCTCAAATGACAAAAGATTTGATTGTAAAACACAGTTCATATGGTTTTTAAAATGATTTACAATAAACAATAAACAAATAAAAAAATAAACAAAGGAATGCAGAGAGAACCGAGTTCCACGTGGGGAATTTAAAGACCTGAGAACGCATTAATAATATTTTTAAAGATGGAGAGAGGCTTATAAGAGACGGAATTGAGGTGTAAAGACAGAAGAGATGAAAGAATAGACGGAGGAAGAATGTGAAAAATCAGACGTGTTGTCTTTTTTCTCCATCGTAGACTGCATCGCAGCTAATCACGCTATCCGTGGTGTTAATGTGGAGTCTGTGGTTCTCCTCAGCCCACAGTCATATTTCTGCTTTTATTAGCGCATTATTATCATTTATTTTTTTCTCCCTCGACTTCACACACAGCTTTGTTATTGATCTCAGCCAGTTTGCGCGCTCAGGCTGTGTATCCGGGTCAATTAGAGAGATTTCGCAGTTTGCAGATCATCTTTTTCTGCCTCAGATCCCGAGGCGGTGTAAACGCACTTTAGCCCTCGCCCGGCCTGTTCCACGGCTCTCCGAGGAGCTCCAGCGCTGATCCCACACTCACAGGACACCATGAGCATTTCCATGGAAATACCGAGAGCTGAGAGCGAGAGAAAGTGTGTGTGTGTGTGTGTGTGTGAGACCTCGCTGATGCTCCACCTGCTTCTGCTTTTTCTTACACGGCAAACGTGCGCTGCTTTAAAGCAGGAGATGAGTAATATTCCGAGAAGAAAGAGCGGATCAGGGAGACTGGGTTTGTTACTGTTATCACCCTGAAGCTGATTATTTCCCTCGAACAGAAAATCCCTAAACATTTTATTCCTCACAGCAATACACCAACAATTACAATTTTTCATTAATTAAAGAACATCATACCTTTTATCCATTTATAGTTACAGAAACGAGTTCTCACTTACCTTATAGCAGCTATAAACAGTCGTTCCCTCACCAGCCTCTGCTTTTTCTCTCTCTTGAAGTCAATACAACAAAAAAACGCAGCTTGTCATGTTAATAAGAAACTGCAAAGAAGCGTAAACTCCTCTGTCCTGAAGATGTCTGAGAACTTAAAGTTACAGCTTTACCTCTGACTGTTACAAAGCGCTGACACTGGAGACTCCTTCCATAAATGTTAAATAGACGTCTCCTCACGGATCAACAATTACACTCGTTTTTTAATCAGTTTATTATCAGTGGAATGTCCGCTGTACGAGTCCCTGTGAATGAGCTGTTACTATAGAAACCGTAACATATTAGAACGAGAGCATTAATTAATTAACCTGTGATTTATATTTATATTTATTATATTTATTATATTTATATTTATTTATATGAAACCGCTAGTGTCAGAGCTGCTCTTGTAGAAAATTATCAACATCTTCTGACCAATCACAGTGCAGAACTCAGCAGCGCTGTGGTGTAATGACGAGAATATATAATACCATGAAAGTGTAAAAGATGAAGCATCCTGAGGGTTGTGTTTTTTTCTGTGAGGTGAGTAAACGGTGATGTGATGAAATCAGAAAATGATGAAATATTTTACATCCTGAAGCTCTGAAGTAAACCGTGTAAACCCTGTAAACACTCGTGTAATGATGAGCAGTTATTAGAGAATATAATAACGACAATAAAAAACAATTAGAAATGATCTTCCTGCTGTTTATGGATGCTACAGAATGACCGTGTGGCTTCGTCTTGTCCGGATTGTGATGTATTTAAAGCTTTAAACCCGAAAGAGACACAGTGTGACACGATCGGACAACACAACCAGCCCTGAACACCAACAACAGCAACATGTGGGAGGAAGTTGGACAGCAGGAGCAGGAAGCTGTCAGAACGTCCTTCAGAGCAGCAGCGGGATGTTTAGAGCTTCAGGGCTGAATGTTGGAAATAATTTTAGAAAGCTATTTATTATCTCTCCTCACGGTTGGTTTTATAGTGCACTGGTCTCAGCGTGTCTTTATTTATTCACTAAACTGTGAATAATTTAAGGGTATAAATTAGAGATGGTTCTGATCCGATACTCGGTATATCAGCATCGGGTCGATACCAGGCAAAAAATGTTGGATCGGATATCGGAGAAAACATATCGGATACCAGATCCTGTAGCAACTGGATTTGGAAAAGAAATTAATTTTTGGAAGTGGAAGAGTTTACATATAAAGAGTCTCCTTTTGTTAAGATTGATTTTATTATATTTATATATAAATATAATATCTTTATATTTTATTCTATTATTATATTTACAATGTGAGTGATTTATATGTGAAAGAGTTTAACTGTGAAGTGCTCCAGTTAAAAAAAACGAGGTGGTTTTTAAAGAAAATAATACGGGATGAGGATCTGAGTATATCAGCTGACATTCGAGGTTTCAGTATCATATCGGAAAATTAAAAGTGGAATCGTTCCATCTCAGGTATAAATGCTTTTCCTGGGGTGAGTCCCTCAGGGGTGAGTACTCGATCTGTTAAATGTGAGAATCTAGAGGAGGCAGTGTTCATTTACGCCTCATTTAAAGTACAGAAGCTGACATTAATCACCAGTTTTATACTTCTGAGGTTTTATTTATATTTCTGTTGTCCTGGTACAGCACTGTTTTTACTTATTTATTTATTTATTTATTTATTTATTAATTATGAAAGTCTTAAATCACATGGCATAATCTCCAACAAAAAAAGAGAGAAGTCTTCTTCAGTTTATTATGGACCACATGCCAGGAAAAATATCTCATGGTTTCTTTTTGGTTTCTTCTATTTTTTGACATTTAGTGGGATTTTTCCAGCCCTGGATATTGACAGCGATCATAAATAGCATTAAAGCAACAGGTACATTTTATCATACAAACCTAAACCACTGTGTCATCCTTATTCCTGCAGTATCGCTCATTACACCACAGAGCTGTTGAGTTCTGGACTCTGATTGGTCAGAAGGTGTTGATTAGTTTTCTATATCAGCAGCTCTGACAGTAGTGCAGGTTTATATTAATGCACTCGTTCTGATACTTTATGGTTTCTATAGTAACAGCTCATTCACACGGACGTGTATGGTGGATTAAAAACATGTGTAATTGTTGATCTGTGAGGAGACTTTTATTGAACATTTTTGGAAGGAGTCTCCAGTGTCAGGAGTTTGTAACAGTCAGAGGTAAAGCTGTAAATGTGAGTTTTCCGACATTTTCAGGACCGAGGAGTTTACACTTCTTTGCAGTTTCTAAGTAACATGACAAACTGCGATTAAATTTTTAAAAGAAAAGAGGAAAAAAGAGAGGATGGCGAAGGAATGACGGTTTATACGATAGCTGCTATGACGTAATGTAAGTGAGAACAGGAACTAACTTGTTAAATGTAACTATAAACGGATAAAAAGTAGGTTGTTCTTTAATAAATTAAAAATTGTAATCGTTAGTAAATTGCTGTGGTGTAAGAGGAATAAAACACTTCAGGTCATGCTGTTATAGGAAATTACTCAACTTCAGTGTGGCAGCAGTAACTCCGCTTCATCACACCATCCTGTCGCTGATTATTTTACTACAACAGCATGACACACGCTGCGTTTTATTCCATTATTGTCAGTGGAACGAGTCCCTGAACATTCCAGTGATCACATGTTCTCTGATATCCACAGACCACATAACACTAAACCATTGTGTTATTTCTCCAGTTTATTTTTTTGATGGATTTATATTTATTATGTGTGTGTTTCTGGTCTGTAGGAGGAAGTTGGACAGCAGGAGCAGGAAGCTGTCAGAGTGTTCTTTAGAGCAGCAGGGTGGTGTTTCAAGCTTCAGGGCTTTAAATCATTTTATAACATTTTCATGATCACTGCTCTTGTTTTTGTTGTGGTTGTTGTGCATTGGTGAGATTATGTAATGAGGAGAAAAGCTTATTTTTATGGAATAAAAAGCTGGAAAGCATGAACATGATTTTTGTTATATGTATTTGAGGAATAACTGATTAGCCTAGGCGTGTATTTGTCTAACTCGAAACAAGGAAATATGAGGATACACAAATAGAAATATGTAAGTATAGTACAGAACTATGAAAACTACAAAAACTCACACAAGGGAACTAGAAACATGCGAGAACTGAGAAACAAGAGCATATAAGGGGACACTCGGGGTTCTGATTTATCAAAGCGTGCCTGGCCACATTCATTTGCATAAAGAAACGACTCTAAATCACCAATCATAAGAAAAAAATACACCCTCCTTCAATTCTATGTTTTTATTTATCTTGGATGGATTTACTGGGACGCTCACTCCTGGGAAGATCTACAGCTGTCTTGAAGGCTCTCTATTTGTAAACAATCCTTCTCACTGTAGAATGTTGAATTTCTAATTGTTAGGCGATGGCCTTATAACCCTTCCCAGATTGATTAGCAGCAACAGTTGCTTCTCTGAGGTCATGGCTGATATCCTTTCTTCTTGGCATGATGTAGACACATACCTGAGTGCTCCAGAAAACCAAACTGCCAAATTTCTGCTTTTATAGAGGAAGTCACAGTTCCTGATAATGAACTAATCCTGTGCATTTCATTACTAACACCTGGCTGCTAATCGCTCTCTTAATTTACTTTTTAGGGAAAAATGAATAAGTATTGAAATCTGTGTTTTTCTTTGCTGTCACATGACGTTATTTGTTTATAGAAATCGGTGAGAGCCACACAATTGTTATTTAGGCCCTGATAAATAAAAGCATAGTGTTGAAGGAGGGTGTAATTTCTTTTTCCCCCATGACTGTATGGTAAACAAGTTCCCTTTAAAAAGCCCAGTAGCCTGCTTGCGGTGAACTTCACAGACAATAAAGTAGACTCATATATTTTAAACATATATTTTTAGAATTTATAGGTACGTTGTGTGTGCATGTTGTCCTGATATGATAAGATATAAGATGTGATGGTGTGAGAATCCCTAATTATTGTCGTCTGTTCTGCTGCCGTATCTGGAAATGCAGTGTATTGAAGCATCAGTGATATGAATGCATGTAAGACGCGTGTCAGACCCGTCTCCAATTTCTTAATACGAGAATAAAGATCAAATAAAACTCTAGCAGAGAAAATGAAATAAAGTGACGAGCCACTCATCACTCCTAAAAGCAAGTTCCTTCGTGCACAAAGCTCCATGTGTCAAATCTTCAAGCAAGGCATCATCACCATCAGTCTTTCATACGATTTTACTGTACATTTCATCTGTCACCTTGTTGTGAGCCCGAAATCAGTAATTACTGTCTATTCCACTGATATGACTGACAACATTACACTTTTCTACAGAAACCCTGAACCGCAAGAGGTAAAAAAAAAAATATATATGTATATCATTATTTTTTATTTAGTATCTTGTTATTTTTGACTTAGTATCTCATTATTCTTACATAATATCTTGTTATTTTTATTTACTAAGTCATTATTTTGACTAGTATCTCATCATTCTTGACTTGGTATTTCATTATTTTGACTGTATCTCGTTATTTTTACTTAGTGTCTCATTATCTTTACTTACTAAATTGTTATTTTCACTTAGTATCTTGTTATTTTTACTGACTAAGTCGTTATTTTGACTAGTATCTTGTTATTCTTGACTTAGTATCTTATAATTTGTACTTATTATCTCATTATTTCTACTTACTAAGTCATTACTTTGACTCACTACGTCAGTGGTAATTTTTTTTTCCCAATTGCTATGTACTATACTAAGTTGTTATTTTGACTTAGTATCTCATTATTTTTCCTTACTAAATTGTTATTTTCACTTATTAGCTCATTATTTTTACTTACTAAATCGTTATTTTCACTTAGTATCTTGTTATTTTGACTCAGTAAGTCAGTGTTATTTTTTTTCAGTTGCTATTTACTACACTAAGTTGTTATTTTGACTTAGTGTCTCATTATTTTGACTCACTATGTCATTATTTGGATTTACTAAGTTGGTGTTAAGTTATTTTTTATCATTATTTTCACTCAGTAAGTAATGAGATACTATTTCAAAATAACAACTTAGTAAGTCAAAGTAATGAGATAACATTTAGAAATGTTAGGAATGTGTGTGTGCATGGTTTCATGCACCCAGGAACATAAACTATTAGCTAATAACAACTAATAACACTAATTAACTAATAACACACAGGTGATAAAGATAACAGACCAAAACTACTGAGGTATCAGAAGAGGAGAAAAAAAAACCCCAAAACAATAATGAAAGGATGTGATGAACTCAGAACCATTACGTGCTTCGAGACGGGGGATTCGTGAAAATGTGTTTGTTTGTATGTTTATTTGGTGTTTCATGTTTGGATATTTTTTTTAGCGTGTGCTCAACAGATATTGAAAAAAACGATCGAGATGTGTGATGTAGTCAAAGAAATCCAGAAGTGGATTCCTCAAGAATCCACTTTGTCCTTTAAACAAGTTTTAATTGTCCACTACGTCGTGTAGATTCTCAAACGAACCGGAGCGAGTACACACCCCTGAGGATCTCGCCTCACACACACTCAACGCTTCTGCTTCTGCTTAACTCCTGTTTTTCTGGGAGTGAATAAACAGTGACATAATCAAACTAACGCACAAAAACCCAAACCTAAACCACAAATAACACAAATGTATTTAAAACCTTCAGCCCTGAAGCTCTGCTAGTTTAACGGACATTTTGACAGCTTCCTCCTCCTCCTGTCCAACTTCCTCCCACAAACCCTGATCCGAATCAGACAGGAATGAAACCGAACAGTGTGTGTCAGAATAATAAACAGCATTAGAAACTTTTATTAAAACTTATATTTGGTTAAATGTTGTAGATTTTGGATGGGAAGTAGACACGACTTAGCACCAGTAGCTTATTCATCTAAAAAGAGAAGCTATGCCTTATTACTACTATTGTTTTTGTTTGTTTTTTATATAAAAATGAATTTCTAGTTTTTCCCTTTGATGGTACATTAAAATCTGAGTCAACTTAAACCTCTAGAATGAAACACAAACAACAACAACAACAACAACAACACAAAGAATTTAGCATAAACTTTAACACAAAATTAAATTCTATACTTGGCTCTAAACTGTCATACAGTATAACAGGAGAGTTTAAATATTAAAATAAAACTATAATTTATCCACTTAGATATAAAAAAGAAAGATTAATGAAAAATAGAACATTAAATATTCAGGATTCTGTCCTTGAAAGAACCACTTATAAAACTTTATAAAGAAAAAAGTTAGAAATTTAAATTTCTAAGACAAGTTATAAATTTAACAGTAAAATGAATTTAAACAAACATCAGAATCCAAGGCACTGTTTAGGATATAAATAAAAAAATGTATAAATTCAAAGTAAATCCTCGAAAAAGGAGTGAAATTCACACGTATGTGAATGTAATGCTAATAGCTGTTTATTTCTACAAGATATTTAAGTAGTGAAGCTGAAAGTGTGTTTTGCTTTTGTCCTTCAAACCAGCTCAATTTCTGTTCATTTTATTTACATTATAATATCGCTTTTATTCTTGAATAAAAAAAATAATGAATTAAAAATTAATAAAAAATGTAGTGTTATGCCATGAAATTAATTCATTTGACATTTTTTGGTTAGAATTTAAAGTTAATTCTATTTACATTTTTATTGACGTTATTATTCTTGATTAAAAATTATGACAACGTGTAGTGTAGTGATGAAATTAATTTATTTATTAAGTTATAGTTGAAGTTCTGTTTATTTTTAAACAAATTTAATAGAAATTGTAGTATAAAATGATTCAGTTAATTCATTCGACATGTTTTTGTTTATAGGTTATAGTTGAATTTCTGTTGTAATTCTATTTACATTATATTATTGATATTATTTTTTCCACAAAATGTGTAATGTAAAGCCAAAAATTTAATCTATTTTTAATCTATTTCTATTTCAAATTGAATTTATAGTTTATAGAATTCTGTTTGTTCAGTTTATATGTTATTATTGTAACATGTTAATACTGTAATATTATAACAAAAATATGTGGATTAAATAATAATAATAATAATAATAATAATAATAATAATAATAATAATAATTTGTTTGGAGTTTATAGTAGAATTTCTGTCCTATTTACATTGTAAAATTGTAATATTATTCTTGTACAAAAATGAAAAAAAAAAAAAAAAGTGTAAAGCCATGAAATGAATTAATTTTACACTTTTTATTTTGAATTTTTTAAAAAGTTTTGTAGATGTAATTTGTAGAATTTCTGTTTAATTTATTTACATTTTTATTATTGGCATTATTCTTAAATAAAAGTAATAAAATTATGCAGTGTAAAGTGATGAAATTAATTCATTTTATTTTTAAGTTATAGTTGAAGTTATTATTAAATAATAGTAATAATAATAATAATAATAATAATAATAATAATAATAATAATAATAATAATAGTATGTAGTGTTAAACCATGAAATTAATTTTGGATTTCATTCTTATCTGTTTGTTTGTTTGTTTGTTTGTTTAGCTCTTACACATGCCTGTATAATTTCACTGTATTATTATTATTTATTGTATTTCATTTCCTGTGAATATTCAATAGTTTAAAGTTTATTGTATTGTAAGTATTAAACACTCGGCTGCTGCTGCACTCAAACACATGACTGTAACTCTAAACATGTTCCATTGTTTTATATTTATATATTTGTATATATTTATATAATTATTTCTTTCTTTCTTTCACTCTTTTCTCCTGGAGAGCGTTTTTTATTTCGGTCCGTGTTCTAGCCGATGGCAGTAAACGCTTTATTCTGCTGATGCTTTAATAAAATATTCCCTTCAGGTTTATTTTCATCATCTGTGATAACACACACACACACACACACACACACACTCATACACACACACACACACACACACACACACTCATACACACACTTCCAACGTCGCCTTGTTGTCATGTGCAGAAAAAAAATCCATGTTCAGTACAAAGATCAAACAGGTCAGTGTGTGTGTGTGTGTGTGTGTGTGTGTGTGTGTGTGTGTGTGCGTGTATGTTTGAGATGTGACCCTCCATTGTGTATGTGTGTGTGTGTGTGTGTGTTGGCAATAGATACCCCCTCAAACGTGGTGGGAGATCGATTGGCTCAGCCTTCTGTGCTCAGTGTGTGTGTGTGTGTGTGTGTGTGTGTGTGTGAATATGTATTGTGTATCAAAAGCGTCCCTCCAGTCAGCGCTTACACTTTCATAGCAGTGTGTGAACATGAACATTTCCCTTGAGATACACGTGTGTGTGTGTGTGTGTGTGTGTGTGTGTGTTTAAACGCACCCTTAAGCACAGAATAATGTAAAGCGCAAACAGCGGCTAATGTTAAACATGAAGGTCATGTGACCTTTCGTTTACGAAATAAAGTGGATACGAAAAAAAAATTAGAAAATAAAATAAAATAAAAATAAATACAGTAAATCAAATTGACAATAAAAATTGTGTTTTTTCATAAGAATGTTTTTTTGTGTTAAATATTGATATTTATCGTCTTATAAGCGATTATCGTCACACAGCTCCACACATCTCATCATTCACTGAAATCTGACTTCCTGATTTATTTTTCATCATCAAAATAAAAAATAAAACAAAAATTCCAGTTCTTTTTATAATCGCAGCTCATGATTTATCATCAAACCGAATCATCCTCGCACCTTTACGCAGCAGCGGCTCTGTTCAAGCGTTTACACTTCAGCATGTTCAACATTTTAATTCAATAAATCTGAAAAATTCTACAGTTTGATTCACGCTCACGTTGCTGTTTAATCTGTTTAACGCGTTTTTAATCCGATATTTCGGAAGAAAAATGTTCCACTGGGACGAGATTCTGTTCAGGAGTTCTTTTTATTTTAATAAAATCCATTAAGGAATTTTTTAATAAAGAAAATTGCAACGAGAACAAAGAAAAACACGTAAATATAATGCATGAGAGAAAACGAGAGCGATCTGCTCTTACAGGATTTATTATATTCAGCAGATCTTCAGTATATTTGTAAGATATATTTATTATTGGTATTAAAATAAGATTTATTTCTTAAATATTCTTGTAACATATTTAATATTGTTTAATATAATAATAAAGTATATACAGTATATTATTGTACAAGAGACTTATTATATATATGTATACAGTATATACCACTGGAAGACATAATTATTATTGTTTAATAAAATATCTAAAAACATAATAAAATAAGATAGATTTTATATATATATATATATATATATATGTATATGTAGTTATATTTATGTCCTGCAATAACGATCAAAATGGTGAACACATTAAAAATAAGATTTTTGTTGTTTATTAAATGATTTAAATCTGTTTTTTCCCCCAATTTAATCTTTTTATTTATCTAAAACAGAATGCACTGAATGACCACAGTCCATATTATTAATAAATATAATAAATATTTGATTTTATATATATATATATATATATATATATATATACATACACACACACACACAGTATATATATATTCTATAACTATGATATATAAACATACAGTACTTCCTGTAAAATAAATTATTTCAATAGTAAAGACATGAAATATTTCTAAATACCAAAATATTTACTGCACTGTGCATAAACAGTAAAACAAACAAACAAACAAACAAACGATTTTTTTTATTAAATCATGTTAATTATGTTATTAAATTATGTTTCGTGTTCAGGTTGTTCCAGGTTTCACGGCTTGTCACAGTTCTTCTTTTCCAAAATGTGGTTTATTATTGAACAAAATAATGTTTTTAACAATATAATATTTAAACATTAATATTAGATTAGATTAAATCAACAATAAATATTTTTTTTTAATTCAGTTGAACTTTTTATCTGTTTATAGTTACAGAAACGAGTTAGTTCCTGCTGTCACTTACGTTACAGCAGCTATAAACACTCGTTCTCTCAGCAGCCTCTCTTTATTCTCTCTCTCTTCAAGTCAATAAGACAAAAATAAAACGCAGCTTGTTGTCTTTTGTTAGCGAGAAACCGCAAAGAAGCGTAAACTCCTCTGTCCTGAAGATGTTGGAAAACTGAAACGTACAGCTTTACCTCTGACTGTTACATAGCACTGACACTGGAGACTCCTTCCATCAGTGTTACATAAACATCTCCTTACAGATCAACAATTACACACCTTTTTTAATTGGTTTATTATTAGTGGAGCGCCAGCCGTATGCGTCCCTGTGAATGAGCTGTTACTATAGAAACCATAACGTACTGCTCATATCTTGACAATGTGTGTGTGTGTTTTATTGTAATGCAACACACACACACACACACTGTATAGTACGTATAGACAAACAAGGTGAAGTTGTTCACTGAGTTTATGCTCTGTCAGTCCCGTTACCTTCATTGACACTGTGTGTGTGTGTGTGTGTGTGTGTGTGTGTGTGCGCTGATCTCTGTGACAGTGTGTTAGCTGATAAATATGCAGACTCCTCTTCACTACAGGATGAGCAGGAGTAAGCCGTTTTGTCATCTCCTGATTCTATTAGCATTTTTACATCTGATTTTCTCTCTCTCTCTCACACACACACACACACACACACACACACCATGTCTCAGAAATACCTGAAGCTCCTTTGGAGTGTTTTTTTTTTTTTAATATATTTATATTTTCTTTGACAAAAAGATTGGACCTATTATATTGTTTTTCAGTAACTGATAGTATGTTTTTAGTCTTTATGACTCCTCTAATTCCCACTGTTTTTATTGCTCTAAAACACAATGCAGTGAATAACAGCAGCACACTTTAATAATAATAATAATAATAATAATAA
>CM040456.1:1350238-1377113 GCA_022758105.1 Pangasianodon gigas | reverse complement strand
ACATCTGGGTGATGTGTAACTAATGTACGACAGCAGACATGTCTGATTGACTACATGTAGTCTAAACGGCAAAGACTGCGGCTGTTTTAGTTTCTGCTAAGCAGGAGCTCACCCAACTCTGAATCCGTACAAATCCCTGCGTAAATACTGAGAAAACTTTTGGAATTAAGTTGCTGATACAGTGATACAGTGATATAGTAATGTAGTAATGTAGTGATATATTGATACAGTGATACAGTAATATAGTGATACAGTGATAGTGATATAGTTATACAGTGATACATTGATATAGTAATATAGTGATAGAGATACAGTAATATAGTTATATAGTTATACAGTGATATAGTTATATAGTTATACAGTGATATAGTAATGTAGTGATATAGTGATACAGTGATAGTGATACAGTAATATAGTAATATAGTGATATATTGATACAGTGATACAGTAATATAGTGATACAGTTATATATTTATACAGTGATACAGTAAAATAGTGATACAGTGATAGTGATACAGTAATATAGTGATACAGTAATATAGTTATATAGTTATACAGTAATATAGTGATACAGTAATGTAGTGATATAGTTATACAGTGATATAGTAATATAGTGATATAGTGATAGAGATACAGTAATATAGTTATATAGTTATACAGTGATATAGTGATAGAGATACAGTAATATAGTAATATAGTGATACAGTTATATATTTATACAGTGATATAGTGATATAGTGATATAGTGATACAGTAATATAGTTATATAGTTATACAGTGATATAGTAATGTAGTGATATATTGATACAGTGACACAGTGAGAGATACAGTAATATAGTAATATAGTGATACAGTTATATAGTTATACAGTGATATAATAATATAGTGATATAGTGATACAGTAATATAGTTATATAGTTATACAGTGATATAGTAATGTAGTGATATATTGATACAGTGACACAGTGAGAGATACAGTAATATAGTAATATAGTGATATATTGATACAGTGATACAGTAATATAGTGATACAGTGATAGTGATACAGTTATATATTTATACAGTGATATAGTGATGCAGTGATATACAGTAATATAGTGATACAGTGATATATTGATACAGTGATACAGTGATAGAGATACAGTAATATAGTAATATAGAGATATATTGATACAGTGATACAGTGATATAGTGATGCAGTGATATAGTGATACAGTGATATATTGATACAGTGATACAGTGATAGTGATACAGTAATATAGTAATATAGAGATATATTGATACAGTGATACAGTGATATAGTGATGCAGTGATATAGTGATACAGTGATATATTGATACAGTGATACAGTGATAGAGATACAGTAATATAGTAATATAGAGATATATTGATACAGTGATACAGTGATATAGTGATGCAGTGATATACAGTAATATAGTGATACAGTGATATATTGATGCAGTAATGTAGTGATATAGTGATATAGTACAGTAGTATTAGTACAGTGTATACAATCTAAAGAGTGGCCTGCTTTAAGAAAAAAGGCAAGAATGTGCCCTTCTTTAATTTTTTTGGCAAAAGCTACACAAAAGGTTTCTGTTAAAAATCGGTTACTAGTTTTGAGGAAATGTCACTATATGAGAACAATATGTCTGAGTTTATTGGCAGGTTTAATATCCTGAGAAATACTGAGTAAGAGGGCAGTAAAAGTGCTGTAAAAGAATAAAAGAGCGAGCCACAGTGCCAGGCCGAGCATGTAGCATTAGCACAGTGTGTGTGTATGCGTGTGTGTGTGCGCGCGTGTGTGTGTGTGTGTGTGTGTATGTGTGTATGTAAATGTACTCTCATTAATGCAGAACACAGGGGGATCTGCAGTCTCTCAGAGTTAAACCGCTTTTGAGTGCAGTGCTAAACTTTTGCCCTCTGGTGTCAAACGATTTTCTAAAATTATTTAAATTTTTTATCTTCATTGTTTTAATGACTGATTTAATTTGTGTAATAAATTATCGGTTATCTATGCTAACACAAACCTCCCTCTTTTATACATTTGTGTACATAGATGCCTACACACACACACACACACACACACGGAGTGAGTGTAATGAGCTGTGCACATGGATCCGGGCTGCAGCTGCATAGCGCTGAGTTTTATTGGGAGGTTTATTGAGGTCGAGCAGCACTACTGTAACTCAATTTATGATTTTCATGCCAGTATTAACCTCTACATTGATTTGTGCCACTTGCTCCTGCTGTAAGGAACTTCACCAGCTGACAACTGGAACCAACGGGAGCTGGAGTCGGTGTGTGTGTGTGTGTGTGTGTGAGAGAGAGAAAGGTGTTTACTTGGGTATTTCCACTGAACGTGGTCAGAACCCACAGTGAGAAAATCTATACTCATAATCTAAATAGACATGCTGAGGCCAGAACCAGAAAAACACCGAGAAAAACATGAGGAGTGGAGATGGAGAGGAACCAGGAAACTCAAGAACACGAAGAGTGTTCACTGAAGATTGTCAAGTAGCTATAGTGGTAACAGAAATAACGTCTGTCTGGTGAAAAAGCTCGGGAAAGGAACATGAGCATGTTCTTCCTGGTGAAAAGAAATAGAGGAACTGCTAAGTATTACCAAAAAATGAAATTTGCACCTGTTTTGGGTTTTGCTGTGTTCAGCGTTGAATTTATTTGTGATGTTACACTCCACAGTAGTGATTAATGACTCATATCAAAGCAGACACTCAGGGCTTTAAGAATTTGTAGTTTTTCATAAGTATTTCTTTTTTTACCTAGCCTACTAGGATTAAATTTTATAATTTTATTATGGCAGATGTATACGGTGTTTTACTGTCAAAAACAGCTTTAGTCATGTTGTCTGTTTTATCTCTGTACCAGTGTTATTATAGAGAGATGTGAATTGTTTGCCAAGCAGGATGCTCGAACCCCTCGCCTTTCCCATCACCCTGCTCACCAGCAGCTAAAACACAGAGTCACGATACTCTACACACAGAAACCCAACAGCATCCTGACTAATCTTGTAACAGACTTTTGGCTATACAGTAATTCATTTGTTTATCGAAAATGTCCGATAAGTCAGTTTCCATTCTGCCGGCAAAATGGGATGCCAGTGTACTGCTAGAAAGGGTTAACTACACCCAGACACTGTATGAGTAGAGACAGGACACTGCTTAAAATATGAATTTGGCAGCGATTGAAGCTCAAAGCTCAAGTCCCACCCCTCTAGAAAAAAAGTGTCAGTCGTCTTGTTAGTTAAGGAAACGCCTGGCCTATCAGATTCTCACAGTGACATATGAGCAGATATACGGCGCTGTAGGTACGGAATCTCCTTTTATGGAGTTTTGTGGGTGTCACTAAATATAAATCAGCTGTGCCATGTATACAATTATGATAATTATCATTTATCAACATACACACGTGAGTTCGAAAGTTTTGTAAATCTGGTGGGAATTTTTAGTTCGGTTTAAAAACATTTACATCCAACTTTACTAAAAGGCTGAAAAATGAGGCCCAATGAAGAGAAACTCGACCCTGTGAGGTTCATGTTGTGTTTATGTTACACCTCTGAAGTAAACAGTATGATGTTGTGCTGTAGTAAAACGCTGTGCTCTGAATAGTCTCATATTTTACAGAAAGCTGGGCCAGATTTGGAACGAGGTTGCGGGTGGATACAGCAGGGTTGCTGGTAGTTTTTTGGGCTGGTTTAAAAATAGTCTGTGACCAGCAAGATTTTGTTTTAAAACAAATAATCAGAATTAAATCTAATTAATTTCCCCAAATACAGGCTGTGGCAAACAAAGGGCAAGTGTAAGTGCAGACACTGTACCTACAGAACCATTTTTATTGTAGTGATTATCACTGTACAGCGATACAGGAGAGCACGTTTGAACAGAGTAGCGAAGCTAGAGCTCATTCTTTGTTTCTGTGTTTCATCTGATTTAACATTAATAAGGGAGAAAATACTGCACACAGAGAGAGAGGAGAAAGGGAAAGGTGATTAAGGAGTGGATAATAACTGTAGCAGGTGATGATATAAACGCTTATTAAAGATACTGCATAGATTCCCACACAAAGACTGAGAAACATTTGAAAAATGTATCTCACTTTTCCGATGCTATTTCAGGTCTTTCTGTTGTGGGATGGACGTTTTGCTGACACCTGTCTCCTCCGCCTCTGAGCCCTTCCCTTTTAGTTTAGTTTAGTGATGCAAACGTCTGTAAAAGTCAGATTGATTGATTGTTAATGGAGCAATCTGAGTGTTTAATGTACTAGTTTAACTTTACATTGTGGCCTGAATGTTTTAGATCGAGTTAGACCGTGATTAGACGGTTGTTTACATGATCGTATCTTGGTCTGATACACATGCTAATGTCATGTGTTAGCTAGATGCCAGTACAATCCCTGGCCCTGGATAGTAGCGATGGCTGTGCTTTCTCCCACATCGTGCTTTTTATCAGCTATAAAATGGCAGCCACAAACCCACATAAAAGCTCTGCCAGTGTGCCACGGAGCCATTTAGTGCAGCGGCCACACAGGAAAGACAAAAAGCTTCTCCACACGACACTTTTGAAAAGTTCACGCCTCTTCCAGTACGCCAGCTCGGACTGATGGCTCTTCCGGTACATGATGACATTCTACACTGGCCCTGCGGTCTCGCCCTGGCTCTCCCGGACGCGCACTTTCGGCTGTGCCTAAACCCATCCTGTGGCCTCCCTTAAGTGCATCTTGTGTTTGTTAAGTGCACGGGACGGACGGCCCGTTTTGGAATTAATCCAATCTGAGTGACCTCGGTGTTCGGAGGTGGCGAGGGAACGTCACACCTGAGGGGGCATGAAGAAAGAGTGAAGTTCAGGGAGCAAAATAAAGACACGTCGGTGCACCTGTCCCTGAAGTCACTGTAGACATTTAGTACTTTCACACACACACACACACACACACACACACACACAAATGCAGCCTCACTGAAAGACAAAGTCGCTGATTAAAATTTCATGGCGGATCCTTTTTAGGCCGAGCCTATTGTGTCGGCTTCCCATTAGAGCCTCTCGTGCGCTGGCGACAATAGGAGCGGAAGTGGAGGATCATTACTTTTTAATGGCTGGTGAAAGAGTGAAAGAGTGAAAGAGTGTAGAGTCCACTTTAGTGGCCCTTTTTTGTAGTATTGAGTGCCAGAGAGTCGTTCCCTTCAGTGCTGTCCCAGTGGAAAAAAGACAAGGCAGACGTTTTCTAGACTTTCTCATGTAGTGGTTAACCAGAAATCCCTCCTTTCTTTCTGTCAGAGGTCAGAGGTCATACCGAGGTTAATGGAAAACAAATGGAAAACTCCAGGGAGGAACTCTTTTTTTAAAAAAAATTTGTTCACATTTCAGGGATTTGTTTCGACAAGGTGTGCTGTGAAGTGACAACAAGAAAAAAACATGTTTGCCGTTTAGTGAACATCTCTGAGGAAGGAAACTCAGAAGGAGGGATGTTCTCACAGGTCCAGTTGCTGCTAGAAGGTTTAGGAAACATCTCAGGCCCCGTCAAAGTGGGATATTTTTCTAAATGTAGATTTTTCTCTTGTGTTTTGGCCTACTATCTAAATGAAATTTTTTTTTCTGAAAACGCTATTCATGTGGAGAGAAATGTATCTAAGAACATTGTTCACCTGGACGGAGATGTTCCTGAAAACGCTATTCATGTGGAGAGAGATGTTTCCAAAACCAGTTTGCTCCAATGATTCCTCGGATCGAACCTACAGCTCATGTGGTGCGACGTTTCTTCACTTCCCCACTCACAACTTTAGCTCCTACAGCAATTAGTTCTCGCAATAACCGAAGAAAAACGTATAAGCGTGGTTTCGTCTTCTCCTGTCGTATTAATTGTGTATTGAGACATTTAGGAAGAAAAATAAAGCTTGGAAGGAAGGAGCAGAAATAGTTGGTGTCTCTGGTGAGCGTATGTAGCTAGTAGAGTTAACTCGTTTTGCTAACCTAATCTGAGAACGTAGCTAGTATGGAGTTGAGCACATGACACGTAATTCACACAACTGATTTTCAGACTGATTAGTGCGTTATTTAATTACAGTTTAACTAGTTCGCTTAAGAAGAAAGTGTAGTAGCTACGTATATATATATATATATATATATATATATATACACGTAGCTACTACAGTTTCTCATCGGAACAAAAAAAATGCTAGACAGGCCACGCCCACAACATTAGCAGTTGCTACATGAGCAGCTAGTCACCTGCTAGCATGAACGTAGGGTAAAAGGTCAAACACATCCTGACCAGGTGCCTACATTTGAAGTAAACTACATTTGAATTGCGTACAATTTATTTTTTAGCCGAATATTTTTTTGTGTACGTGAATTATCACGATATCCCGACTGAGGATGACTTTAGCATCCGAACCGCAGTGTCTAATTAAAACAATATAAAACATCGGAGCGGCGGTGACCTTTGAGGGCAGTGATTGACGCAGACAGACAGTTACACTCTCTAACCTTCACAAATGTCAGCGTTTTCCTGAAACCACGGAGACGCACAACATCCGCGCCCTCGCCGCTCTGTTTACCGTATTGATCCGTTTGTGAGGAAAGACGGGAGTCAGATCATAAACTATTAACCATGTTGTGTTTTATCTTAAAATGTAATCTGAGCACTTTATATATGATATAATTCATGTTTGTTCTGCATCTTGTATCATTTTCTTAGCATAGAATTACTTTCCACTCATTTTCTCTCCTTTATCATCTCTACATTTCTTTATCTTTGGTCTGTTGCTGGATGTTAAAATATTATAATGTTAAATATTTTAAAGGCATTTCTGAGTTTATACACTGAAAATTTAACTAGAAATAATAAAAAAAAAAGATTTACATTTATATATGCATGTGTTTTTTTAGTCAGCTAGCTAATCTGCTAATCTGATAGGATTTCTGAGAGGAATGTTCGTAATCTGTACTTTAATGCTAGCTAACTAACATGAGCTAACCTGGCAAGATTTCTGAAAAATTGTTTTGGTTAATTTTAGTAATGTTTATAATGTTTAGTGCTAGCGCTAATTAGCTATCATAAGCGAACCTGAGCTAACCTAGGATCCAGCATTTTCTGAGAGGACATTTCATAAACATTTATAATCATACATGCTATTGATAGCTAGTTAATTAGTGCTAACCTGGTTAATTAGTTAATTAGTGCTAAGCAGGATTTCTGAGAAGAAGTTCTATTTTTTTTTAAATAAATGTTTATGATCTTGTTTGATAATGCTAGCTAGCTAATAAATGCTAATCTGACAGGATTTCTAGTAAGTGTTCAATGCTAAGTGTAATTATAGTATAGTTTTAGTCGTAGAGACTTTTATAAGAAATTTACCAACACATTTGAGGTAAATTTTACTCTTCTTAACAACCTGGCAATTTGTTTATAATGTTTATTATCTTATTTGATAATGATAGCTAGCTATTAATTGCTAACTTGATAGGATTTCTGAGAGGAAATCTTTTTGCAATAAATGTTTATAATCTCACTTGATAATACTAGCTAGCTCATAAGTGCTAACCTGATACTGTAGGATTTCTGGTTAGCATTCGATGCTAAGGGCAATTACAGTGCAATTACAGACTTTTATAAGAAATTTACCAACACATTTGTGGTTAATTTTGTGGTTCTTGGCAACCTGCCAATTTTCTTTACTCACTAGCTAGCATACATGAGCTAACCTGACAGGATTTATGAGAGGAAGGTTTAGATTTTTTTAAAATCAATATTTATAATACCACTTGATCATGCTAGCTAGCTAATGAATGTTAACCTGACAGGATTTCTGGTTAGCATTCAATGCTAAGTGTTATTACAATGTAGTTTTAGTCATAGAGACTTTCATAAGAAATTTACTTTTAAGTATATATATAAAATCTTTGTGTAAAACCATGAAACTAAAATTTGTGTGTGTGTGTGTGTGTGTGTGTGTTTCCTGAGCTTACTTTGTAATTGATTCTGGAAATCAGGCTTCTCTGTCTGACAGAGACGGATAGAGACAGTCTTTCCAACACGAGCAAAACTTTTTTTTTTCACGTATTGATCTAAAATACAGCATTTTTTGTGTTTTTTGTGCTTTTGTGCTGTTGTTGTTTTGTTGTTTTGCTGTTTTGTGTCTTGAGAGATGACAGAAGAGTTTAAGGAGTTTAGGCAGATTAAAGCCTTCCTTGTTTTTTATTTCTCTCCTCGGCGGAGCGGGATGCGAGTCCTTCTCCGAGCTCGGCGTGATTGGGAGTGGCTGCGCTTTTCTCTCGTTTTTCATCGGGTCTTAATTTCATCTGAGAAGATTTGCGTTATTTGTGCTTTTATGTCTAAAAACTTCAAAGGCCCAGAGCATTCCTCGCCGATCGGCGGTGGCAGTTACTGCACCTTGGGAGGCTCGAGGAAATATTTGTATATTTATTTATTTATTTGCTCTCCAGCTGAGTATAAATTATCTCATCACACACATACACACACATCGCTGTGAAAGAGAAATATATATATATATATATATATATATATATATATATATATATATAGAGAGAGAGAGAGAGAGAGAGAGTTGATAGCTGGTGAGGAGAGTTAATTTATGACTCTAATCCTGTTCGGAGTCGTTTATTCCCTGTAGATCAGCAGTAATCTGTTTGTTCCCGTCAGCTGCCTTCGGTCTGATAATTACACGTGACACATGACAGAAGACACGCACAGACAGGAGGAGCTAGAACCCTTTTGTTCTGTCCGGGAACAGCGCGAGACGTGTTTGGGGATCGGTATTGTTTATATTGATCAGCATCAGTGAGATAAAAAGGAGACACATTGGGGTTTTTATAATAAATGGTATAGCTGTATTGCGTCGACGGACAGAACGGTGCTGAGTACACGCTTAAGGGTTCTTCAGGTGTCCTTCTAAATTTCACCTCAGGAAGAATCCTTGAATTATTTTGTTCTTAATAAATATAAAAGTTTGCATCACACACTCAGCTAACACACTTTCAGGAAAAAAAGGTTCTACAAAGATTATTTAAAGGGTTTGTTGTCTAATGAAGGTTTCTTAACTTCTGCAAGTGTTCTTGAAGAGTTCATTCGATAAAGGTTCATAACTTGTGCAGAGGGTTCTACAATAGTTCTTTAAGGGTTTGTTGGATAATTAAAGGTTCATAGCTTCTACAAAGGGTTCTACAATGGTTCTTTAAGGGTTCGGTGGATAATTAAAGGTTCTTAACTTCTAAATAAGGTTCTGCAAGGGTTCTTTAAGGGTTCATTGCATAATTAAAGGTTCATAGCTTCTACAAAGGGTTCTACAATGGTTCTTTAAGGGTTTGTTGGATAATTAAAGGTTCTTAACTTCTAAATAAGGTTCTGCAAGGGTTCTTTAAGGTTTCATTGCATAATTAAAGGTTCATAGCTTCTTCAAAGGGTTCTACAAGGGTTCTTTAAAGGGTCATTGGATAATTAAAGCTTCATAGTTTCTAAATAGGGTTCTATAAGGGTTCTTTAAGGGGTCATTGAACAATTAAAGGTTCATAGCTTCTACAGAGGGTTCTACAAGGGTCCTTTAAGTGTTTGTTGGATAATTAAAGGTTCTTAACTTCTAAATAAGGTTCTGCAAGGGTTCTTTAAGGGTTCATTGGATAATTAAAGGTTCATAGCTTCTAAATAGGGTTCTACAAGGGTCCGTTAAGGGCTCACTGAATAATTAAAGGTTCATAGCTTCTACAGAGGGTTCTATAAGGGTTCTTAGAACAGCCGAATACTGACACTTCAGTGTAAATAGATAAAAATAAAGATCAAAATCAGTCTCTTTTATTGTTCATTAAATTCTCTTGGTCAAAGTCATTCTTTTTTATTTTATTATTTTTTAAACATTTACTGTATATTAATGATATTGCACATGTATATATACACATAGAACTCTAGCATATGTACATACACACTGATCTATTTTATTGTTTCTATTATTTCTATTTATCTTATTTTATATTACTTCTGCTGTATAGGTATTTATGGAATTTTTTTTTCTTAATTGTACTCTGAACCATGACAATAAAAATGTATTTATTGTTTATTTGTCATGGCAACAAATAAACCTTGAAATGAAAACAGAAATCGTGTTAAAGTGTTAAATTCTCCATCGTGGCCTCCAGTTTTACAGAACATTTCAAACCTTCGTATAAAAACTGATTTAGTAACACGATGCCTCCTGACTGTAGTGAAATAAAAGGAGTGGTCTTTAATAGGTCACGTAATTGAGCCTCACAAATGCCTTCCATGATGGTTTTGACCTTTACGTGTTACTCTGTTGACCCTTCACCTTTGACCTTGTCATGCGATCTGACCTCAGCACAGGTTTCGCTTGTAGCATCGATTTTGCTGCGTTGTGTATGAAGTGAATCGGATTGAATCGACAGCTCGTGGTCGAGCCGTCCACTTTCACACAAACACACAAGTATAAATATTACATCTGAATTTATTACGATAAATTCAACACACTGTCGATGTCCAAAGACTGTTATTTCTGTAACAAAACTCATCATGTTCACAGACTAAACCATGCAACACACACCAGTTTACTGACTCAGTCAGGATTGAGTGTTTATCATTAAGACACGCAGCAACTGTCTCAGTGAAACATACTAAATATACCCAAGATAAAGCAGACTGCAGCTGCTGACAGATTTTCAGTTCTTATGACGGATTTCTCACGCAGACAAACACAGGATCTGTTTTCGACGCTTTCAGAACAGAGGAGTTTCCTTTTTTTTGTCTTATAACATGAAGGAGTAACAGCTTTGTGGATTTTCCACAACATAAAATCTAACAATATACAGATAAAAATATACGTCATGACTAACAAAAACTAATTTTACTCATTTTTACGATATTGGATCGTTTGTAACTTATCGCTGAACATGTCACTTATCTTTGTTGGTGCATTTATGTCTCGAATATTTCTCAATAATTCCCAATATTTTATGTTTATAGGTTTATAAGTTTATAATGTACTTTACAGCACTGAATTTTTATCATATAAATCATCCAAGTGAACTAGAAGCAGGTTTAGATGGCCAGTTTTTATTCCATGCTTTTAATTTTTTCAGATCCGCACCTCTCTCCTCCTCAAGCCACGTGGATCTGTCTCGATATTAAATAAAACATATACACACAACTTTGAGAAACATTGAATTCATGTTTCAGAAACTGAGAAAAGCAGGAAAATTGGTCTGAGTAACACTTTAAGAATTTTATACACATCATAAAACACATAAGCAATAAACAGTGTGTGTGTGTCAGTGTTACTGTGTTGATTATTTTCCTATAACAGCACGTCCCTAAGTGTTTTATTCCTCTTATATCACAACAATTACAATTTTTTTATTACAGAATGACACGTCATACTTTTTATCCGTTTATAGTTATGCTGTGAAACAAGTTAGTTCCTGTTCTCACTTATGTTATAGTGTCACGATTGGGAAGGCGGATACGAGTGCAGATTTTATTTTATAAAGTGTAAAACAAAACAACCAAAACTGTGAAAACCAGAACCATAAAAATAAACACAAGATACAAGGCAAAAGAGCAAGGCTGTGGCTGGCGCACACAATCGACACATATTCAATTCAATTCAATTTTATTTCTATAGCACTTTTAACATTGTCATAAAGCAGCTTTACAGAAATAAATACATTCAAATTAAACCAAAATAAATTGTAAATACGTGAACAAAGAGAGACCAGAGACCAGGACTTAAGTAAGGGTGCTAATTAGGGGTAATACAGAACAGGTGTGAGTGATCACTGGGCCATGTGACATGGTCATGTGACATGCCGGGGCTGATGGGTAATGTAGTTCAGTGCCGATTTGGCCGCTACCATGACATATAGCAGCTATAAACACTTTTTGCCCTCACAAACGCAGCTTGTCATATTTCCGAGAAACCGCAAAGCGTAAACTCCTCGCTGTTTATTTGTGTGAAAAAAATCACGGGTTTTTGAGAAACTGTCACATGGGCAATGGTTTCCGGTTACTATTTATTAATTATTTATTTATTTGTCATTTATTGTTATTTGTAATTTTTGTAATGCTTGTAATTTTTGTCATCTTGAAAATTTGTCCATTTGTTAAATAGCATTAGCTTGGGCTGACAGAATTAAACAATAAAACACTGAATCCTTGAATCCTCTTTTGCGAAGTCTTGACTATTTTGTATACATCTGTAGTTCTGAGCTATTTGTTATTTCATTTTGAAAATTCTTATTAAAGTTATTTTGAATTTCATAATGTTTATCATGTCTTTTTTTTTTTGCCTGCTTCTTTCCATTAGTTCACTGGTTGTTATGTTGAAATTAAAAGTTTTGTTTTAAAAAATGTAAAAACTGTACGAGCAGAAATTCTGCATTTAGAGTAAAACCAGGAGAAATAATTTAGTTTTTGTTTATTATGGGATGTGACTTCACACAGGTTTTTAGTTCACTGTTAACGTCCTTACTTTTGTTTTCAACAGCAATCAGTTGAAATTGGGTTTTTTATTTGGCCACTGTGCTAATTTTTCGTTTGAGTTTAATGCTGACTCTGAGCTCTTTACGCCGCACTGAAGGCCGGAGCTCTGTGGAGATTTTCCAACGCAGCAGATTGTGTCACTGAGCATCAGGTGTGTTGAAAGAGCTGCACTGAAATCCTCCGAGCCCGAGTCTGGGACTGTTTTACTTTCTGACTAAAAGTGCAACAAGGCTAAAATAATGAAAGCTAACGCGTTTAGATCAGAATGGTACGGAAGCACGTTGCTGTCACGCTAGAAAAAAAAACACTAGCAGCTTGCTATTAAAATAAAACTTCTCATTAATGTAAGAATGTCGTAATAACGAGATGTTTTTCTCATAGTAAAGAAATGATTTTCTAATAAACTTGATATATTCTCATTAGAATATTTTCTCAGAGTAAAAAGTTGTTTTGTCATAGTAACAAAATTCTTTTCACCTAACAACGCAATGCTTTTCTCGTAGTAACGAGATATTTTCTTGTGAGCGTGATATGTTTTGTAATAATAACGAAATGCTTTCTTGTAAACAATTTTTTTCTCATTTCTCATTAGTAATAAGACACTGTTCTTCTAGTAAAGAGATGCTTTTCTTGAAATATTGAAATGCTTTCTTGTTGTAACATTGTTTTTCTCGTAGTAAGAGATGTTTTTCTATAACTACGATATATTTTGTCACAATAACGAAATGTTTTCTTGTAGTAATTAATTTTTTTCTCGTAATAACAAAACGCATTTCTCATAGTAAAAAGATGTTTTTCTTGTAGTAATAATTTTTTCTTGCAAAAGCTAGATGTTTTCTCGTTATAACAAGATGTTTTCTTAATTATTTTTTTTCTCGCATAGCAGCAGAGCACTTACGTAGCATGAGAAGGACTTTTGGAGCAGCGTTTGTATGAGGATTGTTCATATTGACCATCAGGGAGATGAAGAGAAGATAAAATGGTGGATTATTGAAAGGGACGCGAGCGAGTGACACACATTCAGCTCGTTTTTTTCCCTTTTGTGGTCACAGTCACATCATGGGTTAGGAAAAATGCAAAACAGCAGTTCAGATTCACTGGTCGTGTGTGTGTGTGCGTGTGTGTGTGTGTGTGTAGACGGCACTAAGCCGGAAAAGGTCACTGAGATGAGTTCAGGAGTGACGGGAAATAATGAACCACCCCGAGCTCAGTAAATTAACCCGTGTCATGAGCTGCCCATTCCACCAGATCAATACTGAACACTTTGCTTTCGGAAAATGAGGGTCATCCTCTCAGGTGAAGCCTCTGGAGACACACACACACACACACACACATGCAGTAGTGGCACCAGTGATAAAACAATCAACACAAAGAGAGCCCACACTGATGGCCAGTATGGAGAGAGTGTGTGTGTGTGTGTGTGTGTGTGTTGCTCTGCAACATGCAGCAGCCACTTGTTTTCCTCAGACAGATGTTTGACACGGTCGATAAAGCGAATCTCCGGTGTAAACGTTTTTCAGGCTGTCCTTCGTCTTCAGCGTGACAGAGACCTGGAACTAACGCAGTTCTTTACCGAATAAATAACAATATCTAACGTGTGTGTGTGTGTGTGTGTGTCTATATGTGTGTGTTTTAGATAGCTGGTCATGTCTGGTCTGATCGCAGGAAATCAAAGCAACTCGACTGCCATTGTCATCTAAATTATAGTAGTGTTTGTTTCAACTACACCGTCATTAGTTTACACTACTGAATTAGTTTTCTAGAACAGCAGCTCTGACAGTAGCGCAGCAGGTTTATATTAATGCGCTCGTTCTAATACGTTATTGTTTCTATAGTAACAGCTCATTCACAGGGACGTGTACAGTGGAAGCTCCACTGACAATAAACAGATTAAAAAACCTTGATATGGTGAAGTTTTCTTAAAGTAAGGAGACGTTTATGTAACATTTATGGAAGGAGTCTCCAGTCTCAGCGCTCTGTAACAGTCAGAGGTAAATAATTTATATATTTATAGTTTGTTTAAACATTACGGAATGTCAATGATACAAGTTAGTTCCTGTTGTCACTTACGTTATAGCAGCGATAAACAGTCGTTCCCTCAGCAGTATCTCTTTTTTCTCTCTCTTGAAGTTAAAAAGACAAAAAAACAAAACGCAGTTTGTCGTCTTTTGTTACCGAGAAACCGCAAAGAAGCGTAAACTCCTCTGTCCTGAAGACATCAGAAAACTTATAGCTTTACCTCTGACTGTTACAAAGCGCTGACACTGGAGACTCCTTCCATATAGTGAAGAAAACGTCACCATATCAGCGATTACGCATAGTTTTAAATCTGTTTATTATTAGTAGAGTGAGCTGTTGCTATAGAATGAGCTGTTGCTATAGAAACGATAATGTATCATTTTAACGTTATAGTTATAGCTATAATGAGCGTATTAATATAAACCTGTCCTTCATGTTACAGCCGGAACGACTGTCTGAGCCGTGCAGTTACATAACATTAACAACGCACACTTTCTGTCCAATCAGATTTGAGACTTCAGCTGTGCTGTGGAATAGATAAATATTCTCGTGTCTCTCCTCTGTGTGTTCCTGCGTGGTGTTGATTTCGTAGCTCCGGCATCGGAGTGCGGCGTAGATGCAGCGTTATAAAAGTTTATAGAGTGTCCCGTCAGCTCTTTAGCAACATCACTTACACACACGCCGGCATCCCAAACGATCGATACAATATTTTTCTCCCAATAAATAATGTAGGCCTGAAAATGGTCCAAATGCACGTATTGACAGTTGGTGGCAATTAGGCCTCGCTGGAAACAGATGACAGTCACACACACACACACACACACACTTCCTTTTACAGATCAGCAGAAAATGAAGACGTGGAGGATCACTTTGTCACCGGTCGAGGGTGGACGGGGAAATGGCTCCTAATGGAAAAGGGAGCCGGCAGCTGCTTGGTCCAGCACTTTTTGAGAAACACACACACACACACACACACACACTTTAATATCCTTAGAGAAGTAATGGCTAGCAGCGCCATTAACCCTCCTGTAGTGTGCACTACGTAGCTGTCACATTTACGCAGGATTTCAGCTTCAACTGCATCAACGTTACGCAGGTTTTCAACATTTCAACATTTATATCACAGTTAGAAAGAAAAACGATTTATTCCAAATGTCACCATTTTTCCTTGGAAGCTAAAAACTTCTAACTTCTGATGTATTTTTCATCAGAGCTGTTTCTGAGAAGTGTCTGAGCTCTCATAGTCTCTTAGAACAGTAGGAGGATCTCAGCTGTCCGTCAAACAAAAGGGGGCGGGGCTTGAAACAGCCGAGAGTGATCTATGAAAGCGCTGTTTTATCTCTGTTTCTTCCACAAAAAATGTGATCTTCAGCTTCCACAGTCCCTTTTCCCTGTTTTTCTTTCTTTCTTTTTTTTTTCTTTATCTTGTACCATTATGTCTTTCTTTATCCTTTTATCATCTTCTTCTTTCCTATTTCTCAAATCTTTTTCTTTGTTTTTCTTTCTTTCTCTTGTACTTTTTCTGTTTATTTATTTAAATCTTTATGTAACATTGATGGAAGGAGTCTCCAGTGTCAGAGGTAATATTATTGTTAGTGTTTCATTAAAAACAGTAGCCATGTTTGCTAGCATGCTAGATTTTACAGAAACCATTGTATTGTATGGTTTAGCTAATGGTTTTGCATTATTTTTATTATTATCTTTAAGACACTTATTTGAGCTCTGTAGCTAAGTAAGCTAAGATGAGATTAAATATTTTATTGTGTAATTAAAAACAGCTGACAGGTTTATTGTATGAAGGCGACCAGTGGCTTAGCTATTAGCTTTATTTATTTAGGTTTTTATTTACTACGACACTAATGTAAGAGTAAGTAGCGAAGTTTACTAGCAAACGTACATCATTTAGATGTTCATCAGTTAAAACATCAGTTTTTGAATTAAAACCAGTTTTCCATCTTCCTAGCCCGATTGCTAACGTTGCTAAGGTAAATAATTTTACCGTAGAATCAAACCCAGGAGTCAGGATTGCTAGCATGCTAATAACCTAACATAAGGTAAAAGATATTACTGTGTAAGTAAACTCAGTAGCCAGGTTCACTCGCAGGTTAGTTTTGGTTTGGATTTAGCGTTGAGGATCAGGTGTGTGAGGGAGAAATGTGAACACAGGGGACGGGCAGATAAGAGGCTAACGCTACAGCATACAGGGAGTGACAGCGCTAATCCTGCGTAATCTCCGCTAACGCTGTAATACTCCTGACAAATGAGAAGCAGACGGGCCTGATTTTTAAAAGGAGCATGTCCCGTAATTCCCGTGTACACACGTCACGCTTACATGGACGTTATTACCACACGTGTGTCCGTTTGCCAAAACGTCTTTCTTTCATTCATTTTACTGTGACATGATGGGAGAATTTTTGCTTCAAAGCAGATTGGATTTCTCTCTCTCTCGCTTTCTCTCTCCCTCTTTCTCTCTCTCTCTCTCTTCTATCAATAAAGACGCTGTGCGCGGCGCATACCTGCGATTTAATTGAAACAAGGCGTCGAGGTTCTGCGCCAGATCGTGGCTTTGCCATTTAAGGTAATGTTTTTGCGCTGCTCGTGCGGCTAATGAATCCAAGTCCTCGACGAAAAAGCGCTTTCGACTCCTTCGCCTGAGGAAACCGTCCCTTCCCTCGCAGCTGTGCCGGAAAAAAAAAGAGAAGAAAACGCAACAAAACTCGAACCCCACAACATGAAACAGTGCGGGGGAGAACGCAACCGCAATTAAAAGGCAGGAAAGAATATTGCTTTGGCATCTTAAGGTCATTATCCCGAGTTTATAGCCGTCCGTACAGTGCCTTTTTATTTCCTTTATACGAGAAGGACTGGGCTTTAAAAAAAAAAAGCAGTTTGCTTGTTTTTTCCTTTTGGGGGTTTTTAATTTTGCGAAGGTGCGTAAGCGAGCGTTCTCTGCACCTTCGCTGAACCTCATATTTTCTCGAGCAGATCAGCGGAAACGGCCGCCAGGGATTTATCCGCAGACCTTATGACAAAAGTATGTCAGGCTTTAAAATCCTTAAAATATTAAACCCTCGTTACGAGCGCCGCTCTTCACCAAACCCGAGGATCAAGAGGCTTTAAGCCCCGAGCTTACTCTCTGATTTGTGATTTTCCTACCTGAGAGAGAGAGAGAGAGAGAGAGGAAAAAAAGAGACAGTTTTTACTTTCATCACTGCTGCCACTCCTCACACTTATCTTTTCTCCTCTGAGATTTAGAAAGCACTTTATTCCTTATTATTATTATAAATTTTCACACCAAAATCTGTCCTCTGTCAGGCTTCATCTGACTTTGTACAAAATGCTAATTTCACTTTATACACTCGCTAATTAGCATTTTAGCTAGCATGACCTTTAGCTTATAGACTGGGCTTAATGTACAGATTAGTATAAACAGTAGAATACATTATTTATAACATAACAGAGCTGTGTTTTTGTTTTTTAGATAAGTTCAGCATTCCTGTGCATTTAAATTATAAAGTGCTAATCTCACATGCTAATCGCTAATTAGCTGCTTAGCTAGCAGGCTGTTACCTAGAAGCCTAATTAGCCTACTGTATAAAGTTAGGCTAAGATTTATCAATAATATCTTGATAAGTTGTTTATGTGTTTAGCAATGCTGTGTTGTCTGTCAGGCTTTAGCTGAGTGTGTATTTATGTAAAGTGCTAATCTCATATGCTAATCGATAATTAGTTTTTAGCTAGCATAAAGATTAGCTTTAAGACTAGGCTTAGTTTAAAAGTATTGTATAAAAGCTAGGCTACATTATCCATGTGTGTGTTTTAGATAATTTCAGCATTCCTGTGCATTCAGGATGTAAAGTGCTAATCTCATATGCTAATTCCTAATTAGCTGCTTAGCTAGAAGGCTGTTAACTAGAAGACTAAGTGTAAAGTCAGGCTAAAACATATCACTTTTGGGTTTTTTTTTTTGCTAAGTCATACATATGCGTTTATAATTGTTGTGTTGTCTGGCAGATTTTGGCTAAGTGTGCTGATTTAGAGCACTAATTTCACATGCTAGTCGCTAATTAGCTGCTTAGCTAACAGAGTATAACCTACAAAGCTAAGTATACAGTCAAGCTAAAATATATATATGGTGTTTATATTTATAAATTGTGTGTGTCCCTGTGTTTCTTGTCAGACTTCATCTGTGTGTCTTTTTATGTAAATAAAGGATAAGTTTAAGTTGTATGTGTTTACGACACACACACACACACACACACACACGGTTCTTTATTTAATATGGCCCTGGGTTTTGAGTGTAAGTGGCCGCGTGTGTGTGTGTGTGTGTGTGTGTGTTTAACGAGCCTGTGTGACCCGGACAGAAGGTCCAGCACTCACGTTTCCTGCACAGAAACGTTCATTACATGCTAACAGCAGCGCTAACAGCAGCGCTAAAGTCACTTAGCCACGACTCACACATGCTTCAAACTAGCGCTGATTCAATGAGATAGATGGCATCGTGGGTAATGCAGTTCCACTGGGACCTTAAACTACGTTAGTGTTAGAAACAGAAAGAGAGAGAGAGAGAGAGAGAGACAGAGCAACTTCAGACAAACACTGGTCTCTTTCTCTCAGTGTTAATGATAAATGAACACCATGTGTGTTTGGTGTTTTAATCTGTCCATCATCTCCATCCTTCACCGTTGCATCATCAGACTGCGCCTCCGTTATCGACTCTTCACTCGTACGAAAGAAATAATCTGTCATGGATACGATGGTTACGGTTTTGTGGAGTTTCAGCGTTTTAACATAATCCACTTCCGAAATTACTTTTAGTGTTTCGTTCTAACGTGTGCACTTTACTCTGACCTAAAGGCGGACCTAATACGCTAATCTTATATGCTCGTTGCTAGTTATCTGTTAAGCTAGCAGGTTAGCTATCGTTATCGTGTGTTATAGGGGTGTATCTGAGTATGAACAAATTTTTCAAATTAAACAGAAAAGATAATATTTTCTAAACAAATACACACATGAATAAGAGACGCACTGTTCTGTTTTTTTATTTTATTTTAAGTAAATCAGACGAGTGGAAGGATTTTGTTTTCCTGTAAAGATGAGTGATCAGATATATTTTGGGAAACTAAAACTTGTTCCGCAAACATCTGAATCAAAAAAAAAAAAAGAAAAGAAAAAAGTTTCCGGTTTAAGCCACGCCCACTTTAGGTCCAAATCTTAACTCCAATACAAATGCGGATCGTGATCATGGAAATGCGTTACACTGCTTGCGTTTAGCGTTCCTGTGTTAGCAGAGTCTGCACTGATTTTCTATGCTAATCGCTAATTAGCTGATTAGCTAGCATGACGTTAGCTAGTTACAATAGCACAAAGTTAGTGAATGGACGTTGCGAGATGATATGAGTGTACTTCCTGTTTAAAATTTAAACTGATCTAGGTATGCCTATATTATCTCGCTAACTTTGCGCTGATTTCATATGCTAATTGCTAATTAGCTAATTAACTAGCATGGTACTAGCTATAGCTACATTAGCGCAATGCTAGTGACTCTGCTTTGTGTGAGACTTTGATCAGTTTAAATTTCAAACATGAACATTTTTGTTTCATTTTTCATACAATCGTTTTTGAATAGTTTTGTTATAATTTGTTGGTGTGTGTGTCGGTGTGTGTGTGTGTTTTATACATCAATAAAAAAATCCAATCCAATTACAGCGATCAAAAATGTAAACCCGTGCCAATTACAGAACAATATTTTTGGCCCATAATTAAATAATTCACATTAGCATAATGAGGGGATTGATAATGAAATGGCTAATTAACATGTTCAACTTGTTGGCACTTCATGAGATTATGAAACACGCTGTGAGTGTGTGTGTGTGAGTGAGTGTGTGTGTGTGCGTGTTTCAGTGTTTGTGTGTGCTGAGTGTTTGTGTGTGCATGTGAGTGTGTGTGTGAGTGTGTGAGAGTGTGAGTGTGCGTGTGAGTGTGCGTGTGTGTATGTATGTGTGTGTGAGTGTGTGTGCGTGTATGTATGTGTGTGAGTGTGTGTGAGAGTGTGTGTGTGAGTGTGCGTGTATGTGTGTGTGTGTGTGTGCGTGTGTGTATGTATGTGTGTGTGAGTGTGTGTGAGTGCGTGTGTGTGTGTGTGTGTGTGCGTGTGTTTATGTGTGTGTGAGAGTGTGTGTGTGTGTGAGTGTGCGTGTGTGTGAGCATGTGTGTGTGTGTGAAATTGAGAAATCATTATCAGGGCGGTTTCAGATGAAGCGGTTGTGTGTTTATGCGGGAGACAGAAGGCTTATTTGCGATGCAGAGTGTGTGTTAATGAAGACGTTGCGTGTCGCTGCTGAGGCGTGTTTCTGCTCCTGACGTTAATCAGCTGCTTCAGCCAAAATGTCGCTCGTGTCACTTGTGGGTGTGGCCTGAAGAAGCTGAGTTTAACATGATTAACATGTTTAGTGTGTGTTTAAAATGTGATTAATGTGTATTTAATATGTATTTAACATGGGATTAGTGTGTGATTAGTGTGCATTTAGTGTGTGTTTAGTTTGTGTTTAGTGTGTGATTACTATGTGTTTAGCTTGTGATTAGTGTGTGTTTAGCGTGTGATTAGTATGTGTTTAGTGTGTGATTAGTGTGTGTTTAGCTTGTGATTAGTGTGTGTTTAGCTTGTGATTAGTGTGTGTTTAGCTTGTGATTAGTATGTGTTTAGTGTGTGATTAGTGTGTGTTTAGTGTGTGTTTAGCGTGTGATTAGTGTGTGTTTAGCGTGTGATTAGTATGTGTTTAGCGTGTGATTAGTGTGTGTTTAGCGTGTGATTAGTGTGTGTTTAGTAAATGTTTAGTGTGTGTTTAGTAAATGTTTAGTGTGTGTTTAATGTCTGATTAGCATGTGTTTAGTGTGTGTTTAGTGTGTGATTAGTAAGTGTTTAGTAAGTGTTTAGTGTGTGTTTAGCCTGTGATTAGCGTGTGTTTAGTGTGTGTTTAGCGTGTGTTTAGTGTGTGTTTAGCGTGTGCTCACGAGCGTCAGAGTCACTCCACTCTGCTTTACTGCACGAACAAACACTCACTTTATATTCAGGGGAAGTACGACGAGCCAAACATGCGTGAGGAAGGAGGGAAAAAAGACGAGTGCATGTACTTAATGACACACACTCTATACTCAAAAATAATTTCTCTATCTCTCCCTCCATCTGTCTCTATCTCTCCCTCCATCAGTTTTTATCTCTTCCTCCATCAGTCTCTATCTCTCCCTCCATCTGTGTTTATCTCTCTCTCCATCAGTCTCTATCTCTCCCTCCATCTGTGTTTATCTCTCTCTCCATCAGTCTCTATCTCTCCCTCCATCTGTGTTTATCTCTTCCTCCATCTGGCTCTATCTCTCCCTCCATCAGTTTTTATCTCTCCCTCCATCAGTCTCTATCTCTCTCTCCATCTGTGTTTATCTCTCCCTCCATCTGTCTCTATCTCTCCCTCTATCTGTCTCTCTTTTTTGGCTTTTATTTCTTCCTCCATCCACCATACTGTCTTCCTCCATCACTTCATCTCTTACTTCATTTTTATTTATATTTATCTCTTCATCTTTTCTTTTTATCTCTCCTTCTATCTCTTCACCCATTATGCCTTCTCTTTATCTGTACATCCTTATCTCTCTTCGCTTCTTTAGCTCCATCATTCTCTTCATCTTTCCTTTCTCCTTTTTATCCACTTCTTTATTCTTCCTTCCACCTCATCATCTCTCTATTCATTTCTATCACTCTCTCTATCTTTACTTCTCCATTGTCACCTCTTTCTTTTCCTACATCACTTCTTTTAATTCAGATATGTATTTCTTTCTTCACCTCTTCATCATTATATCCATTTCTCTCTCCTTCTTTCTCTCCATCAAATCAACTCATCCTCTATCTGTCTATCTTTCCATCTCCATTTTCTATCCGCTCACTTCTTTCTCTTCATCTTTTCATCTGTTTTTATTTCCACCAGTGCTTGGGCCTGACTGCAGACTCACACACACTCGTCCACTCACTGCTCCCTCGCTTACTCTGTGTGTGTGTGTGTGAGAGAGAGAGAGAGAGAGAGAGAGAAAGAGACAGAGAGAATGATAGAGAGAAAGAAAACGAGAAATAGAGATTTTTTTATACTGTATTAAATCAGTTGAATGAATGAACGAGGGATGAGTGGACGAGTATGAGGCTGCCCGAGCTCCTCACTCACTTTCTTCTCTCATCTCTCCATTTTTCCCTCTCTTGTTTTCTACATTCTCTTTCTTCTGTTCTCTTTCCTTCTTTTTCTCTCTTTCCTTTTATGTTTCTCCTCTCTTGGTTCTCTGATGATGGACAGATTTAGTGTGATGCTCCAGAAGAGGGCTCCACAGATCAGGACGCTAATGTTCTCCATTTCTCTCTCTCTCTCTCTCTCTCTCTCTCTCTCCCCATCTTTATTTCTCTTTTTTCAGGTAATGTCTCCTGTGTTCTCTCATCGTCTCCTTCGTCCTCGCTGCCAGAGCACAGAGCGCTAACAATAACCCAGATGGAAAAAAAGAAAGAGACGAGATGAGACAGCTTCACACAGGACGGCATTTTCATTCGTCCGTCCCTGCATTTTTGCAGGAGGGATTTTAGGTGAGAAGATGTCAGCGCGTCTGGCTCGAGCTTTTACATAATCACATCGATATTTCTATGATTCAGCCTCTGGCAGCGTTCGGCTTTTCACTGGTGATGTTTGGCAGCTTACGAGACGAAAATAAAATAAATAAATAAATAAATGAAAAACCCCATACTTGGTTATTGATTTTATTTTTTTATTTCTTTTTTTTCACTCCTCACATTTTTTTTCGCTCACGTCTCTTCCTCTTCTCTTTATTGTGTCTTCCTTTCGAGCTTTAATTTTTCAGCAAAGGAAATAAATAAATATGATTAGCGCAGGGCCTCGTGGAGCCTCTCCACAGGAACACACACTCACACACACACACACACACCTGCTGAGATGGCGTGACAGGATGAAGACAGGAGTAAAGAGCAAACAGAATGAAAGACAGTGTGTAGGAAAAAAGAGCTCATTGCAGCGCTGCTTTACTGCAAACATCTATTCTTTCCTTATGAACACTTTATTCAGTTTTCATAATGACTTCATAACACTTCATAAGAACACACACAGTTTATATCAAACAAAAACAGACCTGTGAATGCATACTCGGGTTGCCAGGTCTGCGATTTTAACACAGTAATAGTGTTCTTTTTAAACATGCTGTGTGTCATGCTGTTATAGTAAATTAATCAGTGATGGGGTGGAGTGAGGAAGTGGAGTTACTGCTAACACCCTGACGTTGATTAATTTCCTATAACAACACTTCCCCGAGTGTTTTATTCCTCTTACACCACAGCGGCGATTTATTATTTATTAAAGAACGACACATCATAGTTTTTATCTGTTTATAGTTACAGTTAGTTCCTGTTCTCACTTACGTTATAGCAGCTGTACTGAGTTACAGAGTGGTGTGATGAAGCAGAGTTACTGTTATTTTACCACAAAATACAACGTATTACTTATTCAAGAACAATGTCATACTTTTTATCCATTCATAGTTACTTCCTGTTGTCACTTACGTTATAGCAGCTATAAACAGTTGTTTATAAATCAGCCTCTCTTCTCTTTCTCTTTAAGAGAAAAAAATGCAGCTTTTTCCATCATTTTACCGAGAAACCGCAAAGAAGCGTAAACTCCTCTGTCCTGAAGACATCAGAAAACTTAGTGACAGCTTTATCTCTGACTGTTACAAAGCGCTGACACTGGAGACTCCTTCCATAAAAAAACATACAATAAACATAAATGATTCACAGATATTCCACAGCATTATATGTAACTATAAAAGGACAAAAAGTAGGATTTTATTCTTCAGTAAATAATAAATTGTAATTGTTGGTAAGTTGCTGTGGTGTAAGAGGAATAAAACACTTGGGGTCGTGTTGTTATAGGAAAATAATCAACTTCAGGGTGATAACAGTAACTCCGCTTCATCACACCACCGTGTTGTTGATTAGTTTTCTATAACAGCATGATGTGAAGTGTTTTTAAATGAACACTTGTTAGTAAATTCAGTGAGTGTGTGAGATTTGTTCTTGTTTTTATCTCATTTTTCACTTCACACAGGCGTAAACTTTTGTGTGTGTGTGTGTGAGAGAGAATTAGTGAACAGTGCCGCATCGCTAAAAGCCCGTTCTCTTAATTATTGATTTACACAGATGAGATTTGTACACTGCGTCGTCCTGAAGCGTTGTTTATTTCTCTAACCCGAGCGTACGGCGGTGTCAGCGGCTGGAAATCTACATTACGCTAACAGTAAAGCTTTGTGTGTGTGTGTGTGTGTGTGTGTGTGTGAGCGCTGCAGTACTGTGAGGATGTTAAGTACAGAGAGGATTACAGACGTTACACGTGGAAGTAAAATCGGATCATGTAAAAGCAGAGAGAGCAGAGTCGCGTCTCTCAGTGAGGCCGGTGATGAAATTACGCTTCAGATTGAATTGTTTTAGATTTGATAAGTTTAAAAGCAGCACGTTCGTCCCTCAGGTACACGACTGCCCTCGCTTCTGTCCTGCTCTGAAAGTGAGAGAGGCATTTTATCATTTTCATTACAGGACACATCGCTTTTAGAGCTTTTAGTACTGTGTGACATTCAATACTCTGGGTTGCCAGATCTGCATCATGAAATCAGCCTTTCACAGATCCTGTATTACATCCTCAAACATAATAACTGTATAAAATCTACAAAATTAGATTAAATTCATATTCATTTACATTCATTCCTATATGAGTTTCTGGATTGTGATTGGTCAGAATCACAGGGAACTAACTTGCTTCTGTAACTAAGTAATAAATTGTACTCTTTAATAACACACTTGGGGGCGTGCTGTTATAGGAAAATAATCAATTTTGGGAAGGTAAAAGTAACTCTGTGTTTAAAATGGCTAAATTTTTAATTGTAATGTTTTGTAAATAAATTTGATCTTCCGTTTATAATTACAAGCGAATACACAGATTGAGTTGAAATCCCTACGAAGGAAAGTAAGTTGTTCCCTTCATCAAGTAATAAAATGGCTGCCGTGGGCGTGTCCACCTTCGAGGAATCCTGATCATATGACATCACCACTAGCCTTCATTTCACTTCTTCGGGTTGAAGTACTGATTAGGAAACAATATTATTTTTAATAATATGTGTATTGTATCAGGACAGAAATATTAGCTATGCTAGTCAGCCATCTAAACGTTCTGTTCTCCACACCGTGCTTCTTCACATCGACACTCAAGTTGCAGGTCATGCGTCAGGAGTGTGTGTGTGATTGTCCCCTCATGTCCATCGGGAAAGAGATATACGACACACACACACACACACACACACACAGTGCCTCATCGATTCGGTCCATTTGCTGGACTGAACATGAACCCAATAATCAGATCTTGCTTAAGCATGCGCTTCCTCTGTAATTGACTCTCGCGTATTGATTGAGATGTTGATGTGTCCCACTTCTACACACACACACACAGCTAATGTGGCTGAGACTGAGACCCATCACACACACACCACACACCCATATTCATCCCGTCATACACACACACATACATGTGTTCTTATGTATGTATTCAGATTAGCTAACGCTAGCGAGACACTCACACACACCTCCGGAAGCACTGATGTCATTAGACACTGTCTGATAGATAAAGCTGTCTCACACACACACACACACACACACACACACACACACCAAATTAGCCAGTCAATAATATATAGAGAGAAAAATAGAAATAAATTAAATAAAATAGTGCGTATTTATTAATATATACTGTAACGTGTAAATTTATTTTTAAAAGTGGTAAAGTTCGATGCTGTTTTTTAGATTCACAATCATTCAATTTATGAAAAAAAAAATAATTCTGAAAATCACAATTTTCAGAGAAATATGTCCACTGTTGAAGAAAGTAACATATTCAGTAATAAAGCTCTTTCTTTCTTTCTTTCTTTCATAAAAAACATAATGGAGTGTCTCTCTCACACACACGACAGCAAATTCTCTATTAGTGTGTGTCAATAGATATATGATACAACTTGATATTTAAGGTTTAATATTATAATTATTATTAAAGAAATATCGACATAACGAGTGTATGATATAGGTTATAAGACAGCAACTTACCAACAATTACGAGTCAGTGAGGAAAGTTCCTGGTATTCAGAGTCGGTGAGGAAAGTTCCCGGTATTCAGAGTTAGTGAGGAAAGTTCCTGGTATTCAGAGTCGGTGAGGAAAGTTCCTGGTATTCAGAGTCGGTGAGGAAAGTTCCTGGTATTCAGAGT
>CM040456.1:1332730-1350138 GCA_022758105.1 Pangasianodon gigas | reverse complement strand
AAAATAAAAGACTGATGTGATGATCTGAGTGAGAAGATGGCGAGTGTTGAAATAAATGGAACAGGAGTCTCGTATATCAGCAGTACATCACTGCATGAATAGAGCTCGCTGTAATGATGCCATTAATCACTGGGTTCATTTCACAAAATGGCTTCCACACTCATTATTCAGCAGCTGATAGAATAGCACTTGATCCAGCTCAGCCTGTTATTTAGCATTGTATGTATTGTTTATCTGGAGCTCTGACAGTTACTCCAGCGCCGTTTAATGAAGACACGAGACGCTCAATCGAGGTGATGAAATCGTAACGTGTGTCAGACGAAGGAGATTTTATCACACTTTTAATTCTGCGTTATAGAATGAATAAAATAACGTCAGTGTTTGTGTTAATTCGACGTGCTCACGGTGTGAAGGATAAGCTGACCGAGCGCTCATCTGCTACGTTTACAGAGAAACTTTAACTTTATTCATCACTTTATCTGTAAAATATTCCCTGCTCCAGATAAGCCATGTGTCTGATTAAGACGCGTCTCCTCCGATGTTCGCTATTATAAATTATTTAATGAATAATGTTATATGTATGTATTTAATATCGCTCCACAGTGTGTGTGTGTGTGTGTGTGTGTGTGTTTACAGTGAAAGTATAAACTTCAGCAGAACATGTAGTGTTTATATTAAAGTGTCAGACAGTGGAGCTGGACTGAACGCTGCTCCTCACTCGAGCCGATATCACGCAAGAGACACGCGCTTAAGCTCAAGATCAGAATAAAGCGTAACTGAGACACGCCCCTGTTTTAGACAAACTCCGCCCACACATGCGTAACTCTCATGTAACTTCTGAAGTCTGTACTTTCTTCTGATGATATGTTTGATACTGATGTGTGTAATTTCTGTATTAAATCCTCGCTCAGCTCTAAATACCACACAGAGTGTGTATCTGAACCCAGAATTTAAATTGATAAACATTAATTAATTATTCGTAAACATTTTCTCATTACTGTTATATTAAAATTAATCAATATTAGTGTTTGAATAAAATAAAAAAAAAAACAAAACAGGCTTTTATCAGCTTTGTGCTTTGAAGCTTTTCAAAACACTGACACACACTTCCATCAGAGGTGATGAAGGTCCTGTGTGTGTGTTTGTGTTTGTGTGTGTAAACATATTCGGCACGGGACCCCAGAGGAGGATGCAGATTGTGTGTGTGTGTGTGTGTGTGTGTGTGGTGTCAGTGGTGTGTGGTCACGCGGTTCCACTTCCTGTTTGAACTCCTCACACACCATAAATATTCAGCAGGGTCACGGCGTCAAAGTTTACTCGCTGCTTTTATAATCGGGGACCTGCGGCGTGACTCTGTGTGTGTGTGAGTGTGTGTGTGTCTTGGATCTGATATGCAGTAATAGTAATAAAACTCCGTGTGATGAAGAGAAGTTACTGTTGCCACTCTGAAGCTGATTATTTTCCTGTAACAGCACGTCCCCGAGTGTTTTATTCCTCACAGCAATTTGCCAACAATTACAATTTTTTATTTATTAAAAATGATAAGTCGTATCTTTTATCCGTTTATAGTCACATTGAAGTTGTATCAGATATAAACAGTCTCTCTCTCTCTCTCTCTCTCACCATCCTCTCTTTTCTCTCTCTGTTGAAGTTAATAAGACAAAATTTTCTTTTCTTGCTTTCTTCCCTTCATTAACACTGATTTTTTTTTTTTACTTTTAACTGTGTGTTCTTTTAGACACACAGTGGATATAAAAGTTTACACACCCCTGTTAATATTACAGGTTTTTATGATGATAAATCATATCAGATCTTTTTCCACCTTTAATGTGAAAGAGCAACTAACAACATTAGAGTGAAAAACAATCACAACTATTTTAAGGGAGAAAAAAGAAAAAGAAAAAAATAACAATAATCTGGTTGCATAAGTATGCACACCCCTTAACTAATACTTTATATTAAAGCAGCTTCTGCTTGTAATTCAGCTCTCAGTGTTTTTGGGTGAGAGTCTACACACATAGCACATCTTCATTTGGTCATTTTATTCCACTCTTCCTCACAAAAATGCTCCAGATCGACCAGATAGCGAGCGGATCTCCTGTTCACAGCCCCCTTCACATCATTCCACAGGTTTCTGATAGGATTTAGATCTGGGCTCTGACTGCATCATTCCAAAATGCTGATCTTCTTCTTCTGAAGCCGTTCCTTTTAGACTTGGATTTATGCTTTGGGTCGTTATCATGAAATTTTTTTCAGCTGACTAACAGCGGCCTGCAGGTTTTGTGCTAAAATAGATTGGTATTTGGAGCTCCATGATTCTGTCTATCCTGACTAAAGCCCCAGTTCCAGCTGAAGTTAAGCAGCACTATAGCATGATGCTGCCACCACCATGCTTCACTGTGGGCGTGGTGTTCTTAGGAGTGATTAGCTGTCTTGTTTGTGCACCAAACATATCTTTTAGAATTATGTCCAGAAAGTTCTACCCTGGTCTCCTCAGACCATACCAACATTTTGTCACATGGTTAGGGGAGATTTAGCTGAGCTTGGATGTTTGTTTTGTGAGACAGGGCTTCTGTCTAGCTGCCCTACCCCACAGCCCAGACATATGAGAGATTGTATCTCATGCAGGGAGTGAGCAGTACTCACCAGATGTTCCTGCAGCTGCTTTAATGTTACTGTAGGTCCCTCAGCAGCCTCCATGGTAAGTTTTCTTCTAGTCCTTTGGTCAGTTTTGGAGGGACGTCCTGCTCTTGGTGATGTCACTGTGGAGCTCCATTTTCTCCACTTGTTGATGATGGTCTTCACGGTGTTCTACGCTACATCTAATGTTTTAGAAATTCTTCTGTACCCCTCTCCTGATCCATATCTTTCCACAGTGAGATCCTGTACAGGCTTTTTAAGCTCTTCAGCTTCAGCAGTCAGATGAAACCCAGAAGATGTGAAGAAACTCGTACAGAAACAGCTGATCTTTATTTGTTAATCAGTTCGCTGTAAACAGTTAACTTGCCAGCTTACTAACTAGCTACCCAAAGTGTTAACTTGCTTTCTTGCTAATTAGTTAACTAAGGCATTACCCAGAGTTTTCATTTTCATTTAGATATGAAAAGGATTCATGTGGATGATTCACGCATGTGGATTGCATGATGCTAAACCGGAGGCCATAGGCTTCCATTACATGTTAGCGACATTAGCCTAAAAACTAATGAAGGAAACTTATGATTTGTAGAATATGTATATAATTCTAATTTGATTAAAATAATAAAATGATGCATTTTTCATGAACTCCTTGTGGAAAACATTTCCAAGAAACATGTGAACACACACACACACACACACACACACACACTGTATTTGAAATAGCTTGTGGCTCAGAACATTAGAATTTCATATTTTGGAGGTGGGAATGAGGGATGGAGGAGAAGAGTGATAGAGAGAGGGGTGATGGACGAGTCACACTGCATCTTTAATTCACACATCGCTTTAATTAACACACCAGTGTTTATCGATCAGAGTGACATGCAGCACACACACATGCACACACACACGCACACACACACATGCAATATACATAAAGATATTTTAATAAAACCTGCTGGAACCGGGTTCTCTACGGGTCACGGCATACACACCGTGCAGACACACACACACACACACACACACACACACACACACACGCACAAACATTTCAATAAGCATCGCAATAATTTAATAAAACCTGCTGGAACTGGGTTCTCTATAGATCTCTCGCTCTCTCACACACACACACACACTAATGTGCATTCTTTTTCTTTCTTTCTTTCTTTTTCTTTCTTTCAAGTGTATTTACAATTTCTTCCTGTCTTTCTTTTCCCCATTTTGTGTATCTATAAACTTTTCTTTCTTTCTGTTGATCTTTTTCTTTCGACAGTTCTTTCTTTCTGTCTTTTGACTCTATTTTGTTCATTTATAATTCTTTCTTTCTTCCTTTCTTTCTTTCTCTTTCTCTCACTCACTCACACACACACACACACACATGCATACACACACTCCCAGTGAGCCGAGAGTTGGACGCTGAGCAGAGAATCAGGACTTGAAGGTTCCGTCATGTTTCATTGAAAGCATGTAAAGAAAACAAGCGTTTCATGTGACGGTGCCGTAAGTGAGAATGAAGCTTTGCAGCTCATGTACGGTTTATATGTGTTCTTCGCTGTGTGTTCTGCTCTCTGTGGGTTCTGCACTGTGTGTGTTCTTCACAGTGTGTTCTGCTCTGTGTGTTCTTCACTGTGCGTTCTGCTCGGTGTGTTCTGCACTCTGGGTTCTGCGCTGTGTGTTCTTCGCTGTGTGTTCTCCTCTCTGTGGGTTCTGCGCTGTGTGTTCTTCGCTGTGTGTTCTCCTCTCTGTGGGTTCTGCGCGGCGTGTTGTGCTCTCTGTGGGTTCTGCGCTGTGTGTTCTTCACTGTGCGTTCTGCTCGGTGTGTTCTGCACTCTGGGTTCTGCACTGTGTGTTCTCCTCTGTGTGTTCTTCACTGTGCGTTCTGCTCGGTGTGTTCTGCACTCTGGGTTCTGCGCTGTGTGTTCTTCGCTGTGTGTTCTCCTCTCTGTGGGTTCTGCGCTGTGTGTTCTGCTCTGTGTGTTCTTCACTGTGCGTTCTGCTCGGTGTGTTCTGCACTCTGGGTTCTGCACTGTGTGTTCTTCGCTGTGTGTTCTGCTCTCTGTGGGTTCTGTGCTGTGGGTTCTGCGCTGTGTGTTCTTCACTGTGTGTTCTCCTCTCTGTGGGTTCTGCGCGGCGTGTTGTGCTCTCTGTGGGTTTTGCTCTGTGTGTTCTCCTCTCTGTGGGTTCTGCACTCTGGGTTCTGCACTGTGTGTTCCTCTCTCGGTACCCAACGTGTTAACTTCTCAACTTGCTAACTAACTAACTTAGTCATTACCCGAAGTGTTGGATATCTAACAATGGTTTTGAGTCATACTGGGTTAGGGGTTTGACTAGACCAGGTGAGTGTTGAGAGGCAGCAGGGTGGTGAGTAATCTGACTGTCTCTGCTGGTGGTGGTGGCACAGATGCTCCTGTACCTTCTGCCAGATGGCAGGAGGGTGAAGAGTCCATGAGAGGGGTGAGAGGGGTCGTCTGCAATACTGGTGGCTTTGCGGATGCAGCGGTTGTTGAATGAGGTGTGGATGAATGGTAGAGAGACTCTGATGATCTTTTCAGCTGTTCTCACAGTCCGCTGTAGGGTCTTGCGGTCGGACGCTGTGCAGTTCCTGTACCACAGGGCGAGACAGCTAGCCAGGACGCTCTCTATCATTCCTCTGTAGAGAGTGGTGAGGATAGGAGGGGGGAGTTTGGCTTTCTTCAGCCTCCGCAGGAAGTGGAGGTGCTGCTGGGTGTTCCTGGCTAGGCAGGTGGTGCTGAGAGTCCAGGAGAGGTTCTCCATCATGAGCACACCAAGAAACTTGAAGCTTTTGACTCTCTCCACAGTTGTTCCGTTGATATGCAGTGGTGAGTGTCTACTCGAGCTTTCCTGAAGTCAGCAATCATCTCTTTAGTCTTATCAACATTAAGAGATAGATTGTTGTCTCTACACCTACACCATTCTGAGAGCTGGTCCACCTCCTCTCTGTACGCTGACTCATCATTGTTCCTGATGAGGCCCACGACTGTAGCGTCATCAGCAAACTTGATGATGTGATTAGAACTGAACTTTGCAGCACAGTCATGAGTCAGCAGTGAGAACAGCAGTGAGCACACAGCCCTGGGGAACGCCGGTGTTCAGTGTGGTGGTGCTGGAGGTGGAGTTGCTGATCCTGAGGGACTGGAGTCTCCCAGTCAGAAAGTCCAGAACCCAGTTACAGAGGAAGGTGATCAGATCCATCAGGCCCAGCTTTGTTATCAGTTTGATTGATCATAGAGATGATTGTGTTGAAAACTGAACTGAAGTCTATGAACAGCATCCTTACATAGTTGTATTTTTTGTCAGAGAGAGGTGGATGGTAGCAGATATGGCATCCTCTGTTGAGCAGTTGGGAAGGTAGGCATACTGAAATGGGTCCAGTGTAGTGTGAAGACTGCTCTTTATGTGTTTCATGACTAGCTGCTTGAAGAACTTCATGATGATAGGTGTGAGTGAAACAGGCCGGTAGTCCTTCAGGAAGGACACAGGTGATCTCTTCAGCACAGGGATGATGGTGGTCGTCTTGAAGCACACAGGGACGACTGCAGGCTCAGGGAAATGTTGAAGATGTCTGTGAGGACATCTGCAAGCTGATCAGCACGTTCCCTGAGCACCTGGACAGGTATGTTGTCAGGACCTGCAGCTTTCCATGGATTAACTCTGGACAGAGTTTTCCTGACGTCTACTGCATGCAGACAGACAGAGTACGTGGTCAGTGGGAGTTGGGGTCGTCTTCCCTGCTGGCATGTTGTTCTGTGCTTCAAACCGTGCGTAGAAACCTCTCAGTGCGTCTGGGAGCGAAGCATCAACATCACAGACAAGCAGAGGGCCGCGTTGTCCTCAGACCTGAAGGCAGCGTCTCGGGTTTTCAGCAGCAAAAACACTTCAGCAGTCAGATGAAGGATCTGGAGCAATAAATATTTCCTTAAACAATCAGATGTTGAAATGTTAGTGATCATGTTCCTGTGTATTCTCATCCACCATCATGAAAAGGAAACGGTTTCAGAATGCAGCAATGCCTTCTGGGTAAGTTGTGCTCTTTAAAGCACATGAACCTCAGAAATGAGAACAGAGAACAGCTAAGCTGAAGCAACTTCCTCAGAGACAGCTAGCTCGTAATCATGCTAACTGATTAGCTTGCTAACTAGCACGCTAACACAGGTCCATGGATGAGGAGATGAGGAGTTGGAATCTCAGTACAGTCAAATGCTGAGAGTTTTGAAACATTCTCCTTTTTATTGTTCCAGTTTGCTTTTCTAAACAGCTTCGTCAGCCATTTTGAAAAATGAACAGCATTGTTAAAATGAACAGCAGTGCATTCTGGGTAAGCTGTGCTCTTTGCTGTACAAGAACAAGTGTGAACAATTGAACTGTACTGATTTTCCCTGAGATTTCTGTCTTTCTTCCTCTCATTTTCTTTCTTTCTTTCTTTCTTTCTTTCTTTCTTTCTTTCTTTCTTTCTTTCTTTCTTTCTCTTTGTTCATCTTCTTTCTCTCTTTTTCTTTTCTTTCCTTCTTTCTGTCTTTCTTTCATTTTCTTTCTTACTTTCTTTCATGTGTGTGAGTGTGTGCGTGTGTGTGTGTGTGTGTGTGTGTGTGCGTCAGAAAGAAGACAAAAGAGAAATAATGCAGTATCGTTGACGTTTCTGACCCGGAGTGCATCTGATACTTTTGGGCTTTGTTATAAAATATCAAGCTGCTTGTTTGTCACCATGCAGCAGTGTGTGTGTGTGTGTGTGTGTGTGTGTGTGTGTGTGTGTTGCCCGTAGCAGATGCTGAGTGGGCAGAGTGTGCACTTCCTCACTACCCCTGGACTGAACACTTTGCCCTCACTCCTCTCTCCTGCTCTTTCATGATGAACGTCAGTGTGAGAGTTGCGACTCGGCTTCTTTCATTAAAACACACCTTTAGGCCAGCATCCAAATCGCCGTCTGAGACATCTTCTCCCTGCTCATCCATGCTTTCAGCTCATCTGAGATGTTTTTCTTCTCGCTACGGTGTTCTCCTGTAGCTCTTCTGCGTTGTTGGACAAAACGTGACGTTATTTCAGATTAACAGCTGCACAGACGCACGTTTACCTCTCGTTTATCGGACGTGTATTGATTTGTGTGAAATGTAAACTGAAACGGTTTTTAGAACGGCTTGGGAAGGGCTCGATTGTTATTTCTCACATTCTTCTTCTCTGAAAACTTCTTTAGAATTAATTCAGCTCGCAGTGATTAACAGACACACACTCTTTTTAATTTAGGAATTACATTCTAGCTAACAATTTAGCTTAACTTGCTTTTATCTTAATTACGGCTGGATCACATGAAACCCTTGCATCCTGTACTGACCTGCTTTGAGTTTGTTTTAAAAATTCAACCAAATGTTTTATTCAGGTGTAAAAAAGATCCGATAAAATCATGACCAAATTATGAAACGACTTTCCCCCCGATTCCTCGTTAAATACAAAATATTTACTTTAAAATTCATCAATTATTTTTCATCTTTTATTTTTAAACATAGCGCCACTGGAATTTCGATTCCAGGAATTTCCAGGAATTTCGATTCTAACTACCAGAATTGGTTCTCATTTATTTTTCTTTTCTTTCTTTCAACTTTACTTTACTGCCTTGCGTAAATATTCACACCCCCCTTGAACTTCCCTGGAAGTGAAATGGACTTATTTGGGATTTTATATCATGAATCTACACAAAATAATCCTGTGAAGGGAAAAATCAAAGTAGTTTGCAAATTTATTTACAAATAAAAATGGTAAAAGTTGTGATTGCATAAATATTTACTCCTAAATTAGTTGAGTTTCCATTAGAAGTGAAATAATTAGCTGCATGGAGTCGATGTGTGTGCAATCAAAGCGTCACATGACCTCAATATAAATACACCTGTTTTTAAAAGAACCCCGAGTGTGTTAGAGAACGTACCCAAACAAACAGCTTCATGGAGACCAAGGAGCGATCAAAACAAGTCCAGGACAAAGTTCAGGGTTCTGTTATAAAAAGATAACCCAACCTCTGAACGCTGTTTGGAACGATATGAAATCTCTTATTAAATAATGAAAGGAATACAGAAAAGCTGCACCTCTGCCTAGAGGAGACAAAAACTACCACCAGAACTCATTAACAAGCAGTGATGACCTCCAGAAGAACATCTGAGCTGTACTGCACATGCGTGATTTTGATTCGCTGCTTCCTGTCTGAGGTTCTGCTTCGCTAAAAAACACCAGTTCTGACGTTTTTAATGCGTGTTGCATTACAGTTGTGTTTACATTAGATAACAACACTGTTCCATCAATGAATTCAGAGCAATTTGGTCAATGAGACGTACAATTTAATCCATTAAACTTTCTCCTGAAGATACATCAGACTCTGCTCGTAAGGACACCAAGCAATCACAGGAAGTCAACGCTGATCCCATAACGACTTTCTGACAGTTTATAACCTCTTCGTTAATCAGAGAATCACACAAACTTCATTCCGCCGTACTGTTACAGATGCTGATTAGTGGCTTTGGTTTCCACGGCTCTCTACGGCTGTCACTGCTTAAAGTCAGTGAAGAAGATGTCAACCGGATGCTACCACCACCGTGCTTCACACTAGGGATGTTGTTCTCAGGGTGATGGGTTTGTGCACAGGCCAAAAATGTTGTTTTTGTCTCATAAAGACCAGAGATCATTTTCCTACATGCTCACTGAATGTTCAACATTCCTTCTGGCAAATTCCAAACAGGATTTCACACAATTCTCCACTTTTCATTTTCATAAATCTCAGCTTTGTGGAGTGTCTGGGATATGGAGTTACTCTTTAAAATGTGGAAACATTCAAGGGGAGGGACTTATGCAAAGTAAAGTAGATTGAATTTTAACAATTTAAATAAAAACAATAAAAAAACTGCCAATCTGAGTCTATAACACACTGCGCTCTGTAGATTATAGTAAAAATCCTACATTTACTCAGTAAGTCACTTAACGTGAGTAGCTGGTGCTCACACAGGACGTTAGCTAGCTAATTTAGCTAATCACTAAGTGTCAGGGATTTTCAGATAACAACAAAAGTGGTGAAAATACACAAAACAGCAAAACATACAGATTATGGGAAAGAGTATCGGAGGCAACGCAACAAACAGACACGACGTCAGCAGAAGCACGATAACGAGGTACACAGGAACCAGAACTTAAATAGTGGTGCAAATTAGGGTGAAACGGGAGACAGGAGTGAGAGATTAGTGTCATGTGACGTTGCTGGGGCTGATGGGAAATGTAGTTCAGTGTCCTTTTAGCGTGACCCTGACACTAAGGAAGAAAAAAAAAACAGGGACTGTATTTATTATCCACAATGAATGATGATACATTTTTTAAAAATTATAACATTAATTATCATAAGTGAAAAATCATAATCCAGAAAAGTGTTGTAGGAACATTAAGGAGAACCTTTTAGAGGAACCGAGACCCAAAACGGAGAACCCGAGATAACACAACAGGAAATAATCACATGACTCTGTGTGTGTTATTATTTAGTTGTGTGATTCGAGTCGAGTGTGTGAGCTAATGTCCAGAAACAGACCTGCTCCTGATCTAACCGTGTGTGTGTGTGTGTGTGTGTGTGTGATATTCCTGGCAGTGAATTAAATCTGATTAAACAGTCAGTAGATATGATATTGTGTGTGTGTGTGTGTGTTATATTTATCAGTATTGAATAGGAAAATTCCATGTGTGTGATGCAGATGCACTGTTCTTCTTATTTCTGTTTCTTTTTTATAAAATTATTCTATCTATCTATCTATCTATCTATCTGTATGTGTTCATTATTATTTTTAGAAGATGAAATACAACAAAGAGACAAAAGATTAATAATGGGATTTATTTTATTTTAATTTTTACATTTTTTTAAATAGTTTCGGTTTGTGGAGTAATGTCTTTAAAATTCAGTCTGCTTTTTTTTCTTTAAAAAAGAAAAAATTAAAAAAGAAATTAAGCATACAAAGCCAAAAATAAACAAATATGTAATTGATTGTAGCTAACTAACTAACTAACTAACTAACTAACTAATGAAAGAAAGAAATAAAAAAAGAAAGCATTTGATTTGCAATGCAGTGAGCACTGAAGTTCTTTCTAGCTAAATAATTAAAAAATAATAATAATAATCATTAAGGCTTTTTTAAGCATACAAAGCAGTCCATGTCTTGTTTATTGTTTACTTTTTTAAAGTTAATTACAGATTTTTACCTTTATTAAAAATAAATAAATAAATAAATAAATAAATAAATTTGTGGTACAAGACAAAAAAATAAGGATGCAAAGCCAAAATTAAAAATGTAATTGATTGTAACTAAACAAACAAACAAAGAAACAAATAAACAAATAAACAAACAAACAAATAAATAAATAAATAAGCAAGTGTGTGCTTGATTTGCAGCCCAATGAGTCCTGAATTTTCTTTTTGTTTCCATTTTGTTGTGTTATTTATGTCTCTTTAGCTTCTTTAAAAAAAAAATACAAACATTAGTTCTTGTCTTCTCATCTTTCTAACATTAGTTAATAATTAATAATCTTTAATACTTGTACACTTCCCTTATTTAACATTTTGGCCTAATTAAGCTCTTCTTTATTCTTTACCTCTTACAGTGTTTGTTGTTAATGTGAGCAAAGTGATAAGTGAATCCCAGCTCCAGGAGGTACAGCTGAGTGATCCTGAAAACACTCCCATATCCCATGATCCTCTCTGTTCCTGTCATCACTCCCATATCCCATGATCCTCTCTGCTTTATCGCAATGCACTGTAAATTGTTCTGTATTCTGCACAAATAATGAGGACGCACCATCACACTGTAACTCACCAATGACAACGAACCATAAAATCAAAAATAAAAATAAATCCCATAATTCATTTTGATGAAAAATGGTGGGAGATGGTGGAATACAGACTTGTGAACGTGACATGGATGGGTTTTGTTTTTTCATAATTTAATAAAAATGGAATTGTAGTGTGAAACCATGTTGATGTTTTCATTTCCTTTATTTAAGTAATAACTAAAGCTCTGGATCTAGAGCCGTATTCAGAGTGGAATTAAGCGTGCGTAACGTAGCGAGGATTTAACTCTGAATTCACACACGTCGGTACTCAGAGCTCAGACGTCACTCCAGAAGCGAGAGTTACGCACACAGGGGGCGGAGTTTGTCTAAATCTAAGGCGTGTGTCAGTTACACTCGATTCTGATCTTAAACTTAAGCACTGAAATTTCTGCCTTTATGTTTTGCTTGTAAATACACTCACAAGCACTATGGAGTAATATTAAAAACATAAATCTGACACTAGTCCTGAATGAATAATGTCGTCTCTAAGCGACTGGCAGTGCTGCTAAAGTCAGGTATGGAGAAGCTCCGACTCTCTCGAGGTAGCATGACGAGAACCTTGACTGAAAAATGAGTCACACACACGAGGCAACAAAAACGCATGATTATGGCTGTGAGATTCGAGCAGCTGATGTTCTGTGCAGGACCAACGTGATGACATCATCAAAATGATACACTCCTGGAGCGACGATCTGCGTCCATCATGGGTTCACATTTTTCTCCCTGAGGTACCGCAGGTGTTTCAGTACTCCACACTGGATCATGGCATTTATTTCTCTCTTGCGTGCTCTTATTCAGCGGGTTTGCTGCAGATGAGCTCGTAATGCTCGTCTCTTCGGTTCCTCGTGATGTGCTCCAGGCTAATCAGCTCGTCCTGTAATCGTGTTACTCTCTCGTCAGCGAGGCCGGGTGACTTAATTGGGACCGAGACTTCAACAAAGTGAAAATTAATAAGTTTTTGTCGAGCTCCTGGCGCATTGTCTTATTAAGCCATGCGGGTCAATTACAGCAGCGTTATGTGATCATGAGCCAGGAGCAGAGGAGCGCCGATCTGATTAGCCTAGCGACTGGACACGCTAATGATCTCCAGCTAAACTGCACACTAATGTAGCTGCGGGAGAAAAAAAACACGGACTGGCTTCAGAAAAGTCGAACTCTTAAGGTCTTTTCACAAAAAAAAAACCTCACAGGAAAAATAATTTACAGGAAAATAATATTAATTTCACATCACAGAGCTCCGAGAAGGTGAGCAGTAGCTCCAACGACGTTTTAATATGTTTCTATATTACACTTTTTTAGAGATGTGAAATATAAAAGCACGGGACTCACAAACAGGATGCCTTTTCCCTCCACCTCTGTTTTACTTCCCAATAATAATAATAATAATAATAATAATAATAATAATAATAACAATAATAATGTTACAGTGTTCAGTAAAGATCACGTGGACATTACAGTATTTTAAATAAATGAAAGAATGAATGAATGAATGAATGAATGAATAAATAAATAAATACCCCTCCATTGCTGAGTTCTGGACTCTGATTGGTCAGAAGGTGTTGATTAGTTTTCTAGAACAGCAGCTCTGACAGTAGTGCAGGTTTATATTAATGCACTCGTTCTGATACGTTAAGGTTTCCATAGTAACAGCTCATTCATTAAAACTGTGTGTAATCGTTGATATGGTGAAGTTTTCTTAAAGTAAGGAGACATTTATTTAACACTTATGGAAGGAGTCTCCAGTGTCAGTGCTTTGTAACAGTCAGAGATAAAGTTTTCTGACGTCTTCGGGACAGAGGAGTTTACGCTTCTTTGCGGTTTCTCGGTAACAAAAGACGACAAGCTGTGTTTTGTTTTTTGTTTTATTGACTTTAAGAGAGGGAATAAAGAGAGGATGGTGAGGGAACGACTGTTTATAGCTGCTATAACGTAAGTGACAACAGGAACGGACAAATGTAAATGTAACTATAAATGGATAAAACGTATGACGTGTCATTCTGTATTGAGTAAAAGTCGTAATCGTTGGTAAATTGCTGTGGTGTAAGAGGAATAAAACACTTTGTGCTGTTTGATTAATAGGAAATTAATCGGATTAACTTCAGTGAATCGTTATTGTTTGTATTGATGGCGAGATGCAGATCTGTGATTCTAAACAAAACGCTCCAGATGTGTTGCTATAAAACATCAGCAGGACACAACAATGCTGAGTTTCTGCTACGGGAGGTTTGTGTTTATTCGCACATCTGTTGCTCTGGACGTATGGAAACCATTTGGAAATGATACATAAGAGAGATAATGGTGTTAAACAATTTCCTCAAGTGTGTGTGTGTGTGTGTGTGTGTGTGTGTGTGTGCCAAGCTGGAAAACTCTCTAAGCCTTTTACTCGTTTACAATTTTCCTCACAAGATGCTCCGATGGAATCTTTCCAACCAGAACAAGCATGGCCTACTGGAATTTGTTCTTTTCATTCCGTGCTTTTATAACTGGACCATTAATGTTTTCGCTTGTCGTTAAGCTTTATTAGGCCGAGTTTAACGCAGGAGCGTGATCAGGGCGCCTCTTGCCTTTTCAACATCACATGTGCTAATGATTTGCCGTGTCCCGGGACTTCGTGTAATTTAATTATCGGCTCGACTTTTTCCGTCGCTCCGTATTGTCCGTGCCATCGGCGTCCAAGAACCGCAGATGGAGAAGGGAGAAGCTGTGTTTCATTCACGGCGATGTTTCCTGCTGTCATTACGCCGCAGATTTAGTGCCGAGCGCAGGGAGTCGAGGTCGATGTCTCCGGAGCCGAGTCGATATTTTCTCTCTCTTAATTCATTAAACCTGCCTCGCCATTTCTAGTTCCGTCTTTAAGTGTACCGATGTGATGCAATTATCCAGATGTCATTCGGAGTCAGGCTGACTTCTGAAAAAAAAAATCAGCTTGTTGCTTTTTTTTGTTTTTTTTGTGGGAGGATCAATGTCTTAATTTACCTTCTAGCCAGTGAGGTAATGGCTTTTGATAAGACATTACATATTCTGCTTTGATACGTCGGACGTCTCTGGTGCATTATTGTTCCCTCTCGCTTCTGGAAGTTTCCGCCCTGACTCGAGGTAATACAGACAAATGAGCCATTAATGCTTTTCAGAGTCCCATCCTGCATTCCACTGCTGCGAGCTTGTTATCAGCTCGCTGTTCCCTTAAACACATTTTCCTACCTTAAGCAGCACTTTATTGTGGCGTGTTCCTTTCTTAAATCGCATTAAACCAGAAATGCATTCGAACCCGATCTGCAGCGAGCCAGGCATTTCCAGGAGACTCCATTACCTGTCATGGCAGCGCGTGTCGGCCTCCTCGGGCCCGGGCTGAATTAGTAAGACGATCACGGCGCTGAGGAACCTCATTGTCTCAAAAGCAGTCGGACCTGATCACCATGGCTTTATTGCACGTAGATCGAATCAGCTACAGTTCAAAACGCATCGCTAACACACTTAATGCTGATGCGTCGCAACTTGACTCTCTCTCTGTCTCTCTCTCTCTTTCTCTCTCTCTTTCTCTTTGCATTAGTCTGATATGAACACATGCCGCATCCGGGAGCCTGATTAATCTCCTCAAAAGCGCTTACACACTTTACCTCCAGTCCCTGCAAGGCAATGACTTTATTTTTCCATTAACAGGGACTTTAAAGATCGACGACTGTAATGAGCCGGAAATAAAAGCAACAGCTTTATGCATTAAAATATAAACTGAGCTCAGAAGAGAAAGCAGCTTTTCACTTCACCGTAGCAGAAGCTAACACACTTTTTTACGCTTATGTGAAGCGCAAATTTGTAACGACTCGCACAAATCATTTACTGTAAAATAGTTCCAGTTTGGACAGAGCGGATGTTTTTACTTCACTACTGCGTTTAAATATTATTTTAGTGGATTTTTTTTTTTTTTGTTATTTAAAAGTTAAATATGAATACATGTTTTAGGGTTAGGGATTAGGGATTAGGGGTTAGGGATTAGGGATTAGGGGTTAGGGGTTAGGGATTAGGGATTAGGGCAGACCAGTTAATCCCATAGAGGAATAATGCACAATCCTGGTGGGGAAACTTTGCGTTTTCAGTATTGTCCTTTCACAGATCACTTGTCTAAGTATTTCTGAGTGCTAACTCGTAGCAGTGTACTCTGATGTTAAAATGCAGAGCTCCTACATTAATGCGTAAACACTGGGAGGCCTAGAGTTAGCAAGAGCAAGGGTTATTAAACTCGGTTTATTAAGATTAATCATTAAAGCTAAGGTTACGATTTTAATGGTAGCGTTAATTAAACCATAATGTTATTAAACTCTGTACGCTGCATTGAGTTTACGTAATTCTAATGTTTACATTATTTCCATGTTAATAAAAAGTACAGCATCAACACAATAATCCAGTTATACTACAGTTACATTTACTGCGTTGGTTTAATTAAAGTCGGGTTTAATGTTTGGGTTAGTGCTACAGTTAGGTTTAAAATTAGGCTTAATGTAAGTTTAAATATAAACTAAAAGTTCTGACATCATCACATGTGTCTTTAAATGAACAATAAATAAAAATCTTTTACAAAAAAAGAAACTTTTTCATTTACTCATTCCAATGCTCATTACGAATCTCAAACATCACAATTCAGTTTATATTTTAATTCTAATTGTTTTGTCTGACTGCATATTTAATCAATCGAGTTTCTTTGAATTTAATTTTTTTTAAAATAAATGATTATTATTTTCATTTATTTCATTTATTTACTATTTTTTCATAAAGTCACTTCATGGAACAGAAGCTTTGAAAAGTATATTTTAAACAGTTTTTGATTCCCAAACACGTTCAATCAGCAAATTTAATAATGTGCTCTGGTTTCAATAATATAGCAAAACAACAACAACAACAACAACAACAACAACAACATAAAGTTCGCTCGCTAAAATCCCGCTCTGACAGCCTGCGGTGTCCAGCGTAGTGATGTCACGTAAAATTAACGTAGTGATGTCATGTAGCGATGCAGGTAAAATTATCGTATATGCAAAATAGCACTGTTTATTTCCAGTTACCATAGCAACTGTCCATGATTGAAGTCCATGATTCTTTATACTGATCATCACCGAGATGAAGACAAATTAGATTGTAGTAGTGAACGACAGCTCTTTAGAAAGTTATACCAGTGTGTGTGTGTGTGTGTGTGTGTGTGTGTGTGTGTGTGTGCGTGTTTGGCAGTGTGTCCCTGGGCACCATGGAGCCTCTGAGAGCCGACCCGGCCCTGGCTGAGATTTATTGAAACTTTGCGTCCTGTCTCTCGGTGCCTCGTTTGTCAGGAGACCTAATTTACACCGGCCCTTAAGACTAATTGCAAATTTGCTGGAAAATGCTGATGTTGTTGGAACGAGACTCGCTTTTTTCTCTCTCGCTTTTTTTTTCATCAGTGTCCCTTGCCGTGCCTTTGCTAATGCGTTTCATCTGTGGATTAGCAACTAAGAAACCGAGTTTACTTTCTGCACACACACACACACACACACACACACACACACACATGCACACACACACACTACATGAGGAGAGAGGATTGACAGGTATTACTATAAAACATATTACAGTATTCCACAGTGTGTTACAGTATTCCACTTTGTGTTACAGCATTCCACAGTGTGTTACAATGTTCCACTGTGTTACAGCATTCCACAGTGTGTTACAGTATTCCACAGTGTGTTACAGTATTCCACAGTGTTACAGCATTCCACAGTGTGTTACAGTATTCCACAGTGTGTTACAGCATTCCACAGTGTGTTACAGTATTCCACAGTGTGTTACAGCATTCCACAGTGTGTTACAATATTCCACAGTGTGTTACAGTATTCCACAGTGTGTTACAGCATTCCACAGTGTGTTACAATATTCCACAGTGTGTTACA